>JAQPZY010001289.1:1200000-1800000 GCA_029931535.1 Margaritifera margaritifera
ACTAAAAAAAATCTTTGTGAATATTTATACAAAATAAAATCCACACCTTGTAGTCAACTTGGCTAAAAAAAACCACAATTCCAATATCAAACCATGAACAGAATTGAACATGATGCCGATAAGAAAACTCTGATATGACATCATTTCTTGCTCTCTGGTGTTTCTACTGCAAGTCCTGCTGCCATTTTCATTCTATCCATAGTCATTTTATTATATTTCTGTTTATCTGTTAATGCTACCTCATTTTGAAGACCCAGTTTCTGGAAAAAAAGATGACACAGTTGTGTTAGTTTTCTTTCAAATAATTAATGTCATACAAAGATTCAGCTAATAAAGGACTAAGAGGAAAAAAATGAGAATTCAGTTGTCTACTACCCTAGAATGTGCATTTTGATGCGGTTGTACACAATTTAATTTTCTTAAATCTTATGAACAAGTGTGACCAAGTTGCACAAGTAAAATGTATCAAAAATCTCAACTTGTCCCACTCTACAATGTAAGTATTCTATCAAAAATTGCAACTTGTCCCACTCTACAATGTAAGTATTCTATCAAAATTCTCAACTTGTCCCACTCTACAATGTAAGTAGTATACAATGTAAGTATTCTATAAAAAAAACTCAACTTGTCCCAATCTACAATGTAAGTAGTCTAGCAAAATTTTCTACTGCCTCAATCTACAATGTACAAGTAAGTAACCAAGCAAAATTCTCAACTTGTTCCAATCTACAATGTAACTAGTCTATGAAAATTTTCAACCTGTCCCAATCTACAATGAAAGTATTTTTTCTCAACCAGTAATATAAGCATGCAATAGTTTCATGAATCATGCATGTATTATTATAGATATGACAGGATGAAGGGGTAATGCATTTTTTTTTCTTCACATCTATTCATATATATTTCATCCTTGAAGTTTCACTTCCTCTCAATATAGGTTAAAAAGCATGCAAATTCTACATACATGTACTAGACTGTAACAAAGTAGTTGCTCTCTAAAATGTGAATCTTTTCAGAAATCATTTATTGTATCATGACAATTCTGCCTGTGGTGTACTCAAAACTACTCAGTAGTTTCTATTAGATTGTCCTAAATAAAGTGATATTACAAACCATACTAAAGGAGCATTTATCCTTTGGAAAAGACATACTCTCACTATTAAGGGGAAATCACTGCTATCTTCGGATGTAAATGATGAGATATTTGGTGTGATCCAAAAGTTGATCCTAGCAACTTTTATTTTCCTTTACCACTTTCTTAAAATGATTCAATCAACATGCTTAAACTAGAGCTATTTCCATGGCTGACCATGGCAAATCTTCATGCTTTTTATTACATGGCACCCATCCCCCCTGGATCCTGGGGATCCCCACCACTCGGTGTTCTCCTAATAAGTGAACAAAGTTTGGTCAACAAATATTAAAAAATGTCAGTGTAATAGCAATTTTGGCTTGGAGAATGCAATCCCACCATGCTTATGGCATTGCATTGTCCATTTTGTTTTACCAAATATAGTTTTGTATTAATCTACAAACAGTAACAAACTTCTCAGAATTAGATGTTTCTTGGTGTTTACAGATGGATTGAATTTTGGACACATTTAGTCATCTGATCATGATAATAGTTACTAAGTTTGTATTTTATATTTTCTATTATTTTACATAACTGATTATAGATAAATGCATATACATTGCTATACTATTCAGTTTATCCTCTCTATCTCTCTCTCTCTTTGTCTCTGCTGAAAGATTCAGACACATGGATGTGAAATAGATATACTCAATGCATACTTGCTAATATTTAAGTTTTCACATTGTGTCAGTTACATGTCTTTTTTATATACAGTTGTTGAACACTTTGATTTTATAAAAAGTGAATACAAGACACTTGAACTGTGGCACTGAAATATGTCAAAGGCAAAAACAAAAAAAAAACTTTATGGTCCAATTAAAATTAGTAATAATGTACAGATCAATTGACCTTTCATGTCAGTTTTATGTTTTAATGAAGGTAACTCAAATTCAGTAAACAATTAGACCCGTAAGAGGTTGTTTTCCTTGGATATTGTGCCACTGATAGTAATACTTAAAATAATAGTCGAAAATGCTTTTAATAGGAATTCACAACAATTTCTTAAATAATGTTTCAAATGTTAAATATAAATACCGGTACTCAAGTGATATATAAAAAAAAATATTTAGAAAAATATTGTAAAGATTATTTAGAGTGTTATGTTTACAATATTAGAAAGGAAAATGAATAGCAATATCTCTGGAGTTGTGTTTTTCCATCTGATCCTATGTAAATTAGTATCACTCCAAGCCATCATTATTCTCAAATACTTTTGTATAATTTGGCCTTTGACACCCTCCCAGGAACCCCATGGGTGAGCCCCCAAAATCAGTCCTGCTTGCAGACAGTCACCACATGGGCAACATATATGCCAAGTTTGATAAATTTCCAATCAGTGGTTAAGGAGATGCAGTTACAACCAAGATAATAGCAACAGGTAATGCATTACTGCTATTAAAATGGGGTTTTTTTTGGGTGGGTGAAAGAAACTAATTTTAACTGTATAATACATACCGGTACTAGTCACTATTGCCCTATTTCCCCCCCCCCCCCTGCTCTGATGTCCAAAGTTTAGTCTTAAGTCAAAGTCAAAGATGAGGTGTAATCCGCATTGGCCTATGCCATGGGAGTCAGACTGGGTATGTGTTCTTTCTGTTCTAGGTGTTCTAGAACTTTCCATTTAATGGGAGGACAGAAGTATGAGCTTGCATGAGGTGACTTGTGCCCCGGAATTGGTAAGCAAGGCAATAGCGACAGATAATGTATTATTGCTATTAATCTTCAGTTTTGTTCTCAGACTGATGCCTCTGCACTGCCACATTTGCATGTAGTCTGCCAAAGGCTACACTTGCTTTGACAATTCAGGCATTGGTTTTTTCATCAATAAGGACTGCATGTGACAGTATACTGCCAATGTAGGTGAACTTCTCCACTGCCTGGAGGGTTTGGCCATTCACTGTGATGGTAGGCTCTATGTACATTGTACAAGTGGACTATGGATGCATCCTTCTACTCCTCGGGTATAGTTCCTTGAATCCACATTGACTGGAAGGGTTCAGTCAGTTTCTTTGCCATGTGCAAGCCTCTGGTTTTGTAGACTTCTGCTGGTATAGCATCTGCTCTAGGTGCTTTGCCATTTGACAGCAGGTCAATTGCTTTCAAACTTTGTCAGCATTGAAGGATCAGCAAGAGATATACTGATTTCCACATGGCAGTTGATCAATTGCCTCCTCAATGACAGATGATTGTTGATTGAGGATGTTGTTGAAGTGTTCTGCCTATCTTTGTAGTATCTTTTCTTTGTCAGTGAGCAGTGTGGTGCCACCAGCACTCAGTTTTGGAAATGTTCCTGATGACTGAGACTCGTAGATTGTCTTCAATATATCATAGAAGTTCTTCATGTCATTCCTGTCTGCATAGGACTGAATGGTCCTCTTGATGTTGTTAAAATGGCAACATCGTTCTCATCAAACCAACCTTGATGTTTACAATGTAGTGGGGCCAAGGGTTTTGGATGCAGCTGAATACAGTCTCTGAAGGATGCACAGTTCTCCTCGATGTTCTCATCAGTTGTTTCAAGTTGGCTGCACAGTTCTTCAACAAAAGACCATTTGACATCCTCCTGTTTCAATTAGGAGACACTGAGCTTTTTGGGTGCTTTTCTGCCTTGTGGTTGTCTGCCAGGCAAAATCCAGATATTGAGCTTGGTGACTATGAGCATGTGGTCAGCCTAATATTCTGCTCTTTACATGGCCTTCATCACTCAGACATCCTGCCTGTCTCTTCTCCTACTGATGACATTGTCAATGAGTTGCTTAGAGTGTGTGTGCATCCAAGAGGTCATGTTCAGTGTATTTTCTCAGTAGTAGGAGTCTGTTGTTACATCTGCCAAAGCCATTTTTGCCGATGATTCCTAGCCATATCTGGTGATCTGCACCAACTCTAGCATTTAAAACACAAGGATGATGAGTTTGTTTGCCATTGTTACTTCTGTGACAAGAGACTCCAGATCTTCATAACATCTGCATTCATTACTTCTGCAATAAGAGACTTCAGATCTTCATAAAATTTGTCCTTGATCTTGTTTATAGTGGGTACATAGGCGCTGATAATAGTTGCATGTCTTTTCCATACAGTGGGAGTCTCTTTGCATGAATCTGTCATTCACGCCTTTTGAGAGATTTGTGAACTTGCTGACTAGCTGTGATTTGATGGCAAACAAAAGACCAGCTTCACATCACTCTTCTCTACTTTGGCCACTCCAGATGATGTAGCTGGCTCCTACTCCAATGAGCTGTCCTTCCTCAGCTAATCCCATACTTCACAATCCTCCCTTGATGCAAGCTCTTATACATTACAATCAGGAAACTGAGAGTAAATGTAATCAAGTAACTGGTCAAACAATTCTTCAAACAACTCAAAATCTGTACCCTAACTTGCATCACTGCAGTCACATACAACACTATTTGTGAAACATTTTTAAGGTCAAAGAGCTAAATGTCATTGGTCAACAAGTTTGATGTTTGGCTTTACTGCTATCTAGTTTGATTATATCAAGCTAATGTTTCATTATGACAAATGAAATACATTTAGAATTCATGGATAAGAGGTAAGAAAAGTTGATTGAGATAAAATTTTCACAAACAAAACAACGTACCAGAATGTATGCATGTATAGGGTTTAACAGCACATCAACACAATCCTGGCCGTGGTCTAGAGTAAATTTAGGTATTTACCCCAAAAAGTCACACCAAGATAAAAATAGGGTAAAGTCCTTCCAATACAAAGTCAGAATTTTGATATAAACTGTACCCTATAAAAAGTCCAAGACTTCAGATGGAACACTGGAACATCACAGGACCCAAAAATGTATGAATTATAAGTGTTTTATTAACTGTTTGAAAATTGTGTTGAACTAGCTACCAGTTGAGGTAAAAATGTCAAAATATCTGAGAAAGAAAGATAAAAATTTACAAAATTTTATAGAGACATATATCTTTGAAACTCTATGTCTGTAGTAAGAAAATCTCTGTATATGATTTTTTCATTTTTCTTTCTTTCTCAAATATTCTTAAATTTTCTTACTACAGTTTTAAAACCTGTGGTTTAAACTATGTCCAAAGCTATTTGTATGGCTGCAGTGTACCTAACTGGGAAAGACTATTGTATGGCTGCCATGTACCTCATCTGGAAAGACTATTTGCACAGCCACTGTGTACATAATTTATGTGAAGCTATTCTTATGGCTGTGTGTGTACCTTATATGCAAAGGTTATTCACATGGCGTGGTAGCAATCGCAGGAATAACTAGCCTAAAAATCCACAAGGCAGTTGCATATTTTGTTTGACTGATGTTAAGTTTTGCATTTTAGAATTGAAATTGTCAGAAAATCATATGTTTAGTATTTTCTTCCATAAAAATTATATTCATTTTCACTCCTGATTACCTTTAAGGCCAAATTTGCAAGTCATTGTAGCTAAAACTGGTACTATGTTACAATTCTTCATTTCACAGGTGCTCGTTACAATAGCATTTATGAGTATTGGTTAATGGATAGAGGGTTGGGGTTCCAAACCTGTAACAATGTCATTACAGGTTTGGACCCTCCCCCTGCCCCCTCCATCTATTAACCGATACTCATAATTATATATGTAATGAACCAGTGTTCATTGGATGATATCGTACAAGATCATTCAGAGTATTTTGGACTCATCTTTAATATATTTGCTGGTTGCCGCGCAGATAGTCTTTGCTACAGTGGGTACATTACAGCTGTGTGAATAGTCCTTGAAATATCATCCACGCTCCTAACTTTGTTCCCTTCCTTGAATCGTGTGCCATGTTTCTCGAGACATAACGCACTTGTTTCGAGATAATGACATCATCAACTGGGTCACCAGCATTCTTCAAGAGTGACAGCAAGAATTTAACAAGTAAAATCTGATCAAATGAGATTTAAACATGTAATTTTTAAAAAATCAGAATGACAATCTATATTTTGACTAATGCCTTATTTGTGTCAGACATTTTGGCCTTTAATTTTGTATTATATGCTAAAAATAGGTCCACTGATCACATGTTGGCTTTGTTTACATTTCTTGAACAGGAAAACCCACTTTGGGAATTTATACAACGGCAAAGCCAATGTAAAAATCTGGTTTTAATAATGTGGGGTTCTTATACAATGTAAGAAAAATTTACACTGGAAATGTATATTCACTATAGACTTTTTCATTTCAGTATTATTTCATAATAAACATATATTCTACATCAAAAAACATTTAATCTATTATAATAAATGTGTATCCATTCACCAGTGTCTCTTTTTAAATTTCTCTCTCTCTCTTGCTCTGCCTCTGTTTTTTTTTCTCTCTCTCTCTCAGTCTATTGATTCATGTCTTTATATGGTAAAGAACAAGCAAGGAGTAATGTAAGTGCACAAACTGCATACAGATTTAACGAAAAAATAATTTTCATTTTTAAATAATTTTTTTTTTCATTTCAAAAACACGGAGATGCTATAAACAAATAATATCCATACCTTGGCCTAAATGGCACATTCCATTCATAAGCCACTTGACATTTTAGTCAGTGGCACGAACCATAGATGCCACTGTCAGAAATAAGTCAACTTGCACACGCTCGGAAAAATGGTTATTCTGAACTATTTTACATGAATGCCACTTTTTTTAACGATGATTAAATGAAGTAGAGATAGTTGAAAACTTTCTATGGTTATTTGAATAGATTCTCACAATATTATAACGAACGCGTTAAAATTTATGTAAGGGAAAAATATGGTAGATCGAGGATATTCAGTATACACGTTTGCCGTGCGAGTAGACACCGGTGTTACGAAACACCCAAATCCACCAAATCCAATCCAAATCCACCCAAATCCAATCCAAATCCACCCAAATCCAAACCAAATATACGAAATCTTATTAAGTCTACCGTCTCGTCTCTAAATTGCAACACACTCCCACTCCAAAAGGACTAAAAAATATTATAAATGATATGACAAATTGTAGTTAATAAACTTGCATATGTGTACGTTTAGTCATTAAATAAATTTATATTTTTCCCGCGTAAATTGTTCTGTTATAACTTGTTACTTTATAACTTACATGTATTACTTTGCACAATATATTGCACATGTCCGTTATGATTCTCATTCAAAGTCGGGTTTCACTATGTCCTCCAACTCAATGCATCATTACATGTGCTAATATAACGGACTCACCCTTAGTTGTGTCCCTATATTTCGCGTTGTCACAACTATATATGCCGAAAATTGTTACTAAACATTTGGATTTGGGTGGATTTGGTATGGATTTGGGTGGATTTGGTGTTGATTTGGGTGGATTTGGTGTGATTTGGGTGGATTTGGGTGTTTCGTGACACCCAGTAGACACTTCCTTAAACAGAGTAGATTCCTTACTCATTGGTGTATATTATAGATTCGTTCACTAGCAAAAAATCGATCACCCTTTGTAAATAAAATAAGCTTACTTTTATTTTTCATTTACTAAGAAAAGAACATCCCCTAACGTATAATGAAAATCTTAGCAGCCAACTCGTAAATGCACCTTTCTCATTTCCTCTGCAGATGGTGCGACAACTTTCATTAGTAGATATCCCACACCTGTTATTCCTACCAGGTAAATTACCGATTTTGCCACTTTAATTGACATAATGGCATGGCCAGACAATTTTTAACAAAGCTAATTACGAAAATATACTCAGTAACTTTAAAACTGGACTTTGTCAGACGTTTGTCCTCTAACAAGCAACTGCGATCAAGAAAGCGCTTTTTGCAAGCGTTTGATAGACTTTGAATTTTACTAAGATCTGATACAGCACGAAAACCGATAAGGAAATAATAGTCGAATCTTGTTGGAAACTTGTAAATAGCATCAACTATGTTATGTTATTGATTTAAATAAGGTTGACTAGTACATATGTTTTTACTTGACTTAGATGACCAATTTTATCAAGATCATTATGAAATAATTTCGATTTGTCAAGATTTTTTTAAAATTTGTTAATAATCATCCTTCTAAATAAAATGCCCCATCCTGGAGTAAATTGTTTGTGTTGCAGTGCATCTATAAACTCATTTTCTCATAGTTGCTTATCTATCTATCTATCTATCTATCTATCTATCTATCTATCTATCTATCTATCTATCTATCTATCTATCTGTCTATCTGTCTGTATGTCTATCTATCTGTCTGTCTATCTATCTATCTATCTATCTATCTATCTATCTATCTATCTATCTATCTATCTATCTATCTATCTATCTATCTATCTATCTATCTGTCTATCTATCTATCTACATATACATTATATAATACTTTTTAAAAACATTTTATACACTTGAAAAAAATATAGATATTACTTAAATATAAATTTTAAAAACTATATATACATTTTACAAACTATATAATTTAAAATGAGAATGCACTGAGAATATTGTTCTTTAGTCACAATAATGAATAAAAATGTTATTTGTTTTATTCCAGTAATGGTATAAAAAAATTGTTTTTAGTTATAAAATAAATACAAAAAATTAATTTTAAAAAAATGATTAAATAATTTATATATCAGAAAAAGGAACACATGAGCTAAATTTCAGTCCATAACCTTTTCATTTCATGAGTGCCTGTGTTTTCTTTTAATCATGTTTTAGTACCTTTTCAATCCTGAAAATCTCTTGAGTTGATTTTTGTAATTCAAGTTCTCAAAATGTTACTTCTATTATTTC
Source organism: Margaritifera margaritifera (assembly GCA_029931535.1). NCBI lineage: Eukaryota > Metazoa > Mollusca > Bivalvia > Unionida > Margaritiferidae > Margaritifera > Margaritifera margaritifera. Next base: position 1,208,845 of record JAQPZY010001289.1, read on the forward strand.
ACCTTTTAAATCTTCTATTTCATAAACAATTTGTTTGGGATATCTAATATTGATTATTTTAAAAACCTCTCCAGTCCAAATGGATTTTTAACCTTTTTCAATGTATGTTTTTTCTTAGATATTTTAACCATATCACCCATTTTAAATTTTATGGGGTTTTTTTCTTCTCTAGAAACATCATGATATCCATAGAGATTTATATAAACAGTTGATTCATTTTCTTATTTTACTAGCATGAATAGGTGAAATTTTTATGCAAGTATGTTTTGTATTATTATATTTATTTATCATGTGTGGTAAAACATCTAAATAATTATATGTATTGTTTGCTGTAAAACACTGCCACATTATACCTTTTAAGGGTTCTGTTAAAACGTTCAATGATTACAGCTTTACCCCATTAAATGTATGATACATTTCAATATTATTATCATCCAACTATTTCTTAAAGGTTTTGATATATACAACCCTGTTCCATGATCAACCCAAATTTTTTCGGGTTTTCTTGAGTTTATAATTTTTTCGAATGCATTTGTTATACTAATTACAGTTTATTCTGAAGTGGTATTGCCTGTGCATATTTACTGAATGTATCAATTACAGCTGATAAATATTTATATGATTTATTATACTTACTATATTGCTGCATACCATACTGAATCTATTGTATCTGTTATTACATGGTGCTGAGTGAACTTTATTCTTTCAGGCTTATGTACTTCAGCTAGCTGTGTTGTCCATTTCAGCGCCTTTTCTTCTTGTTTTTTTTTTTGGGGGGGGAGTTGGGGGGGTTATTGCTTGGCGCCAATTTATGTTTAATTTTTATAATTGGTTTGACAATTATTTTTTTTTTTTGCTCCTTCTGATGTTGTTTTACCAGTATGGCTATCTAATTCATCAAGCATTACTTTATCACATTGTGATTTGGATGTACTGCTACTGTAACAATAATCATGTTTTGCACAAAAAGGTTTCCCAGGAAAAACAATAGCTACAGCCACCAGGTCATGACAGTTCTTTTTGGGGGTAAAAAGGTAACAACTTCACATGTATATCTATATTACCTGTATATGTAATAACTTCACATGTATATCTATATTACCTCTGGTTTTAGTTTCAAATGATAAAAATGTTGTTTTTCTATTGAAACATATACCCCTCATAATTCTTTTATTATTTCTTGTCTGATTAACAAAAACATTATCAGTTTCAGTCTTCTTTTTTTTCTTCATTTTAAACAATATGATAGCATTAATATATACTTATGTTATATTGTTTTTGATGATAGAAATTTCATTTTTCTTGTTCCACATATTGAACATGTCCCCCTCATAACTCTTTTATTATTTTTTTATGTCCATTAACCTCACATTTTGAATCAGTTTGTTTTTTTGCACTTTAGACAATATGACAGCACGAATTATATAATTATGTTATATTAAATTTCCATACAGTTTTATCAAGCGCTCATTAAAAATAAATGGCTGGTAATTAAAATCTAATAACATATCTGTTGGTTTATTTCCATGGTATCTGTGTATTATATACTACACACAATAATAACCACACATAAAACTATCACCATGTTGTATCTGTGATGAGTTATAAACAATTCCCTTTTTACTAACTATCACATATTTTTGGATAGTATCAGATGGGGCAACCCAAATGAGTCAAAATATTCAATCTCGTGGATCTAGGGTTATTACAAACAGCGAGGGTACAATGCATGCCATTTCTATCAAAAAGTCTTCAAGATCAATAATAATGCTTTAATTAGGTTTTATATTATTTGGGAATATACCCTTACTAAAACAGCCTCTAAAATTGTTTATCTTTTTTTTCTTCGTGATTTTTTCAATTTGAATATTGCTAAGAGGGTCTAAAAAAAATTTTCCCTTGTAAAAAAGACCCTTAGCTTTAGTAACTGGAAGTGTTAACCTTGCACACCAAACATTTTTCCAGAGAGCCAGCTGCCCCAGCAAGGAAAGGGATTAAGGAATTACACCTCCTTGTTTCCCTTATTGTGCTTTTGAGAATCTTATATCTTCACCGTGACCCTTGCTTTTTGATTTCATAATTCTTTAAATTTGTGTTTTAATTAACATAAGCTTATCTGAACCATGTAATTAGATTTTGTAAAGTCTTATGAGATCTGGTTGTATTTATCTGTGCATATTTTCTTAATTTATTTTTCTGATGTTGACTTAGGCTCAATCCAAAGTCAGCATATATATATATATATATATATATATATATATATATATATATATATATATATATATATATATACCATCATTTTTTTTTTTAGACTTTGTTCTTTGCCAAAGCAGATCCACTGGTTGCTTTTTTGTGTTGCACCAGATATTGCTCCCATGGCAGTCACAAAGCATAATACTGGTAAAACTGTTTTTAATAAATACAGTGCAGCCATTTTTAGTAGTGGTATAATACCTGCAAAAGCAAAACCATCTGGCCTTATTATATTTGTTTTCACTCTCTCTTCAAAATTGGGATTTTTAAAATTTTTATTTGCATCCATAAATTTCTGATACTGTGTCTTGGTAAGAATAATTTGTTCAGGACCTGATTTAATCTGATGTGTTCTTAATATTACTTTCACTGGTTTGTTTTTTGAATAGTCATTAATTAAAATATTTCTTTCTATTTATTTGTAAGTAATACACTAACTTTGGTATAACTCATTATATTATAAATGTATACAGTAATTTGCATTTTCCCATTTATTGTGTGTTGTAGAGTTGCATAATCAAATACATGTACATTTACGGTTGTACCAGTGTCGAGGTCTGAATATTTATTTACAGCTGTACCAGTGTCGAGGTCTGAATATTTATTTACAGCTGTACCAGTGTCGAGGTCTGAATATTTATTTACAGTTTTAACAGCGTCAAAAGTCTGAGTATTTATTTACAGTTGTACCAGTGTCAAGGTCTGAATATTTATTTACAGTTGTACCAGTGTCAAGGTCTGAATATTTATTTACAGTTGTACCAGTGTCAAGGTCTGAATATTTATTTACAGTTGTACCAGTGTCAAGGTCTGAATATTTACTTACAGCTGTACCAGTGTTGAGGTCTGAATATTTATTTACAGTTGTACAAGTGTCAAGGTCTGAATATTTATTTACAGCTGCACCAGTGTCGAGGTCTGAATATTTACTTACAGCTGTACCAGTGTAAAGGTCTGAATATTTATTTACAGCTGTACCAGTGTCGAGGTCTGAATATTTATTTACAGCTGTACCAGTGTCGAGGTCTGAATATTTATTTACAGCTGTACCAGTGTCAAGGTCTAAAAAGTATTTACAGCTGTACCAGTGTCAAGATCTGAATATTTATTTACAGCTGTACCTGTGTCAAGGTCAGAAAATTTATTTACAGCTGTACCAGTGTCAAGGTCTGAATATATATTTACAGTTGTACCAGTGTCGATGTCTGAATATTTATTGACAGCTGTACCAGTGTCGAGGTCTGAATATTTATTTACAGCTGTAAAAGTGTTGAGGTCTGAATATTTACTTACAGCTGTACCAGTGTAGAGGTCTGAATATTTTTTTACAATTGTACCAGTGTCAGGGTCTGAATGTTTATTTACAGCTGTACCAGTGTTGAGGTCTGAATATTTATTTACAGTTGTATCAGTGTCGAGGTCTGAATATTTACTTACAGCTGTACCAGTGTCAAGGTCTGAATATTTATTTACAGTTGTACCAGTGTTGAGGTCTGAAACTTTATTTACAGTTGTACCAGTGTCAAGGTCTGAAAATTTATTTAAAGCTGTACCAGTGTCAAGGTCTGAATATTTATTTACAGTTGTACCAGTGTTGAGGTCTGAATTTTTATTTACAGTTGTACCAGTGTTGAGGTCTGAATATTTATTTACAGTTGTACCAGTGTCAAAGTCTGAATATTTATTTACAGTTGTACCAGTGTCAAGGTCTGAAAATGTATTTACAGTTGTACCAGTGTCAAGGTCTGAATATTTACTTACAGCCTTTTGAAACATTGTATATGCTCTTGTGTAATTTTCATTACCAACTGTAAAATTCACTGGCACATGTATTCATCTTAAATTTGCATTATTGAATACCATATTGTTTGTTCCTGGTCATTCACTGGCACATGTATTCATCTTAAATTTGCATTATCGAATACCATATTGTTTGTTTCTGGTCATTCACTGGCACATGTATTCATCTTAAATTTGCATTATTGAATACCATATTGTTTGTTCCTGGTCATTCACTGGCACATGTATTCATCTTAAATTTGCATTATCAAATACCGTATTGTTTGTTTCTGGTCATTCACTGGCACATGTATTCATCTTAAATTTGCATTATTGAATACCAAATTGTTTGTTCCTGGTCATTATTTCTTGCTACAGCTTGAAAAGCTATAAATACCTGCCTTGGAAGTTGTTTGGATGCATTAGTGGTAATTCTCCATGTTGGATTTAATTCTTTAGCATTATATTGTTGTCTATGCATTCTCATCTGTTCAAAATAATCTTTTTTACACACCCGCAGACCAATTTTGATTCAGTATCACTTGCCAATGACAGAGATAATTCAAGTTTTGGCATCCATAAGCTAATATGTGAAATATTAAAGTTACCATTAGCAGGTACACCTTCTCCAGCCACCTTCATAATATATTGTCTACGTGGATTCCTATCTAAAATTATTGAATGTTTAACACCATGAAAAATTGTGTTTATATCTCTACATACACCAAATATACTGCTTAATGGTAAATATAATGACAGTTGTGTGTGCCAGTAGTGAGAAGCATCAGTCAAACGATAATTTACTGGGGTATTTATGTCTGATTGTAATCTAACACAGATTTTAATAAAACCCTTATTGGAAAGCAAATACATACATTGGTCCATTGTTTCTATGATGTGTTGAGCAGCAATCATGTTATTACTATCACATGGCAGATATTCAACATACTCAAATTTTCTAATTGGGTCATCAACTGGATTACTTTTAAAAATCATTGTATATATAATATGATTAAATAATATTTATAATTTTTGCATTCCTTCTTCATACATCAAATTATTCAAAAGTGATTTAGAATGTGCTTTTATTTTTTAAGTCTACGACTATACATTAAATTGGAACCAAGCATCAAATCCAAAAGTATTTCTTCAGATTGTTTGAATATTATTTTCTTGTATGCATCCTCCAATACATTTTGTAAAAACTCAATATTACCATTTGATAATTCTTTCTTTGTTTCCTTTATTTCTGGTGTTACTATGGAGTTTGTTGTTTTTTCAATTATTTTTAATAGTTTCTTCACCAAGTTTTTTAGAATGTGATTCAACAATCCCCTTAACACCACCCTGTAATCCTTTAAATGCTTTCGAACCTAATGGCTTTAATACATATTAAATAATTGTTGGTAATTTACTTGCTAAAATCTGATTATTACTTGTGAAAACATTCTTCAATGAGTACTATCAATTGCCAAATATTGAACCTCCAATAATTTTTTGTTTCTGATATCAGGTATTTCTTACTAGTATGTTTATATCCTTTATTGATAAGTAATATGAAACTCTCTCATTATTTAAATCTACTTCTACACTGTCTTGTGATTTTACCCACATTGTAACAGATGCTATCTGGTATATTTTATTTACAGCTACATCAATTAATTCATTTGGTTGTAGATTTAATAAAGTACCTGGCCAACTTTTTGGACTATACAAAAATAACACATGTGAACTAATTCCATTGATATATGAACCTGTAACTAAACTACAGTTTATTAATAGTGAATTTATAACTGTTATATTTTGCTGTTTTATCACCAATATTTCGTTGTTTGTCTAATATCCTAGAATCAAATCCCAGAATATTATGTTGACTATTAGGAATTGTAAAATCTACCTTATAATTTTCTTTCAGTATTATTTTGCACATTAGTGTATTTTAGTCCGGTCCAAATAGTATGTCAGTATAATTTTGGCCTATGATATTATTATCAATATACATATTTTTTTACCGTGCGGGCCAGATCTGAAATATTCTATGCTGCTTGAGGTATTGTTATCTGGTACCATTTACTACAGTCATAATATCTGAAAATATTATTGGCTGTTATGATGTTAAACCAACTGTACCACACCTCCACACTAATAAGGGCTACTTTATACTGTTTGGTAATGTCTAAAACAATTGGTGCTGAAAACTCAGCAGTAAAATTTTGTGCTATTCTGTAAGTTGCATTTGCACTTTTTATTTTTATATTTTTTTTGCTTCCTGCTACATTATAATTGTAATCTTTTTATTAAATCATCTGGATTTTATAATATTTAATATTGTCACAAACATTTTAAAACTTTTTGACCTCTAATTGCATGGGTAACAACTAACTCTATTACTTTTTTAAATGTAGAAAGTGATGTTGTTCTGTAGTTTTTTTAAATTATTTAATCATTTTGTTACCAAGTCAGTTAAATCATAATCAATTTTCCGTGAAAATGCACATTTCCTTACTAGTATAAGCATCCAGATGTAATTGGAATAACTTATCTGCGTCAATATATAGTTGACCAAAATACTGAACTTTTAACTTATAATTTCTTGGTATTAGTTTTATTACTGGATCTGAGTCATATTAAATTTCTAATCCTTTTCCTGTTGTTTGTTTTGTTTCTGTTTCTTTGGGTGATACATGCAATTCTAATCCTTTTCCTGTTGTTTGTTTTGTTTCTGTTTCTTTGGGTGATACATGCAATTCTAATCCTTTTCCTGTTGTTTGTTTTGTTTCTGTTTCTTTGGGTGATACATGCAATTCTAATCCTTTTCCTGTTGTTTGTTTTGTTTCTGTTTCTTTGGGTGATACATGCAATTCTAATCCTTTTCCTGTTGTTTGTTTTGTTTCTGTTTCTTTGGGTGATACATGCAATTCTAATCCTTTTCCTGTTGTTTGTTTTGTTTCTGTTTCTTTGGGTGATACATGCAATTCTAATCCTTTTCCTGTTGTTTGTTTTGTTTCTGTTTCTTTGGGTGATACATGCAATTCTAATCCTTTTCCTGTTGTTTGTTTTGTTTCTGTTTCTTTGGGTGATACATGCAATTCTAATCCTTTTCCTATTGTTTGTTTTGTTTCTGTTTCTTTGGGTGATACATGCAATTCTAATCCTTTTCCTGTTGTTTGTTTTGTTTCTGTTTCTTTGGGTGATACATGCAATTCTAATCCTTTTCCTGTTGTTTGTTTTGTTTCTGTTTCTTTGGGTGATACAACCAATTCTAATCCTTTTCCTGTTGTTTGTTTTGTTTCTGTTTCTTTGGGTGATACAAGCAATTCTAATCCTTTTCCTGTTGTTTGTTTTGTTTCTGTTTCTGTTTCTTTGGGTGATACAAGCAATTCTAATCCTTTTATTACTTGTTCAAGAATATCATCATATTTATCTAATGACTAATGATCCAATTTCAGCAACTAATTTTTTAACATCTCCGTATGCTTATGTGTTATTTTTGGTTGCTGAACTAATATCATCACTAATTATCTTTTTTCTGTATAGCTCCACCCATATTTTTTAAAATTTTGTTTTTACATCAAGGTGTCAAAATCGGTGGCAGCAAGTTTATTAAGGTTAGAAAGGACAATATTTTTGTAATATTTATTGTCATATTGTGATAAATTATTTTCAAGATTATAAAATAATTCTTTTTCCTTGGTGACATTATTGCTTGTGACACATTTAATGGTAGCATCACTACTTCTGGTCCTGTTGTTGGTGGCATTATGCTTTGCAACCTGGCATAATCTAATTGTGGTAATGCTTCTTTTAGATAGTCCTGTTTTTGTTCTATTTTTTTCTCAACTGATTTTTTAAAAATCTATTTCTTCCTGCATTTTTCCTATTTTTTTGAGTAACTGGCTGTGCAAGAGGTTTAATTCCCTCTTCTTTTAATTTCTGCTTACCTAATTTTTCTTCAAGCAGTCTGTTTTAAAATCTCTGTTTTCCAAGCATTTATCAATAATTTGTTTTCTTTTTTTTTTCTTCAAATGTTGAACTTTTTGAACACTCATATATATTCATATGTTACACAAGATTATATGTTACAATATAAGATAATTTTTAAGATAATAAAAGATAATGTAAGATAATGCAAGAAAATGCAAGATGATGGAAGATAATATAAAATAATGTACAGGAACTATGTTTAATTAGGCATAATTACCAGTATAATAATGTTCAAATCACTTCATGTATCTTTCGGGTATGTTTTTTGCTGTTTTATTGAATACCATCAAGCTACATGTTTATGGTTGTGTTGTTGCTTTTTTTAAATAACTTTTACTAAAAGTTAATCTGTCTATTGATCTAGAGCATTGATCACTTGATATATGGCATATGTCTTTATTATCCAATCCATTAAATAACACAAAATATTTTCTGTCTCTACAAATATACTTTGGCATGTGGTAATATAATTGGCATACATAAATACAATTTCAATTCTTATTTCTAGATAATGACAAATATTCTTTAATTTTATTCATGTTGTTATTATAAATTTTTAAATCATGAAACACAATAGTCTTATTTTTATTTTCATCTAATTATTCAACTGGGTCTATATCTTCTGGACACTTTATTTCAAAACTTTTTTCTTCTATCTTTCTGTGGTATCAAATAATTCTTCTAACATTTTATATTTTATATTATAGTATTTTAATAGCAAATTTACAAGCACATTTGTTTTGCCTTTGCCTGTTGGGCTCACAAAGATGTAAAGAGAATCAACTAATAAAAATGACGTACCATTTTGTTTATAATGTATATCTCTCAAATGGTTCTACATAATGTTCATTGTATGAAATTCTTGTATTTTAGCAAACGACTCTTTGAGAACCTCTTCGTAATTATACTTTTTACTTTGGTTTGTAATTGTTTAAAAAATCGATAATTATATTTTATAATTTTTTTTCTTTTTTTTTTCGTCTAGTTTTAAAGATGGTTTTAAAGATAAATTGATTCCAGCTGAAACTATTGGCATGACACTGATAATAATTGAGACAAATAGTATGACTGTTATGACTGATATGAACGCTAAAGCTGCACAACAAACGGCTATTGTGCATGTAAATAAAAAAAAATTGTTGTGTATATTGCCAAAAAATTTGTATGATTTTCTATATGCTGAACATAATCTAGTTAAATAATCATGCAGTTCATGTATCTTACATGTCAATGAGTTATATTATTATAATATATTAAATTATATTACCAGATATGGATAAAACCATAGCACCAGTCTCAATATGTACTTTTCATTGAATAACAGCAACTTGAAGTACTTTTGTTTCAACAAAATGACCACTCCATATATGATTCTTGAGATTTTACTTAGTCAAAACATGAACATTTTCAAGAAAGAACATCCAATGAATAATTGTTAGATTCATCAGCAACATCTCCCAAAAAAAATCCATAAAAAAACAAAAATTTACTATCCAAATTCACGGGTATTATTGACTTTTAATAAAAAATTATGGATGTATTTTTACATATGTTATTTTTTGTTCATGTTCTAATTTAACATTAACTAATTTACCAACTTTTATTTTAGTATTAACTGTATTTTTAGCTTTTATTTGTCTAAAGGGAGCAATATCTCTCCGACTGCTTGCTGCATATATAGCGATTGATTGACCCCCATCAGTAATAAAGGCGATAGGGCGTGAGGCGGCTACATGTCTTTAAAAAATGTGCTAAAAAAGCAGATGAAAACGCAAAAATAGGCCGCTTTGTCATCGCATTTTGTTTTACCTGTTAAAGACAGTATCATGAGCAAGAAAGCTATTGCTAAGATGGGCATGACGCACCCACCGTTTCTGCCGTTTCGACGGACACCACACAGCTTATTATGAATCTCCAGACTTGGTTATTTTTTTCAAGAGCTCCGCACAAGCCTCGTCCCCTACGCGAACAACCAGATCGTTTTTTGGAGCCTCATCTGTGCGGATGAGCGTATTTCGTTTTTGAGCCGCACGTATTTGTCATACTCGTGGAGTACCAGCTTAAACTCCTCCTTGGAGATGGCAATATCTGCCATCGCCTTGGACATGTGGTCGAAGCTTGCTCTTGATTTAAATCTTGAGCTTGGCTTTGGCCAAGACGCGAATTTCATCGTGTTTATGCGAGCTGCGCCAATACTCTGTCCTCGATCTCAGGGTTGGCAGGGGGCACCAATGATTCGTTTTCATTTTCTATATCTGGTTGCCCCCATGGCTTGCTAAGGCTATGGTTTTAAGCTACGTGAGTTCTAATTACAGGTTAAGAGCAAGCCAAAAATGATCAGAGTGGGTGAAAATCCCGTCGCCTGAGAGCCGACGTTATGGCGTCGCATCTAATGGTGTCTCTGGCGGCAAACATAGACGCATACCTATTTGTTAGGCTTTTGTGTGCGGTGTTAGCCGAACGACAGTACTGCTATTATGTGCCATTAGGGCCCCATTTACACTTATTGGAAGCACTGTCCACGTTCCATCACCGCGTCTCCCGTGGAGGTTAATGAAGTACCGGCACCCGAGACAATGATATTGTCATTGTTGTCAATTTCAAAACCACTAACGTTTTGAAAGTCTTGCGTTGAATCTCAGCAATAGTAACCAGGCACATTTATTGCCTTAACCCCCCACACTGACATGATTCTGTCAGCCGGTAAGTACACGATCTTCAAAATCGGTGCTGGCCGTGCTAACAACGACAAGCTCGCGGCCGGGTATGTCAGTCTCTGAAGCAAATGAGGGTGATGGCTCCGAGACGACCACAGCGTGGGTACTAAAGAAGCCAGGACCACGTAGACTCATATCGTGCTTGAAGTCGTGCGAGCACTAGTGCTTAATTTCAAGGGTGATAGTGCACTCCAGCATATTAACAGGTTCGTTTTTCATCTAAAATACATATCCAGAGCCCATGGATGTCTCCTTCGCATAATCTGCGCCAATGTGGTTTTTTATAGGAGATAGTACGCGTGTTTCCGTGGGACTCACCACACACAGGAATAACTTGTCACAGGATACTGTTCTTCACATCAAGAATATTCTCAGTTGTGTTTATCTGATAGAGGTGGACACAGCCGCGGGACGTTGATAAACTCTGGGAGATCGGGTGCCGTGTATGCGCCAGTGTCGGAGAGCGCATCTGGGGAAACCCCAAAGATTGATGAGAGCTAGTCTCTGATATAGATCATCTTGGTGTCTCTGTGGAGTTCAACGTCGCAGATCTCGCACGCCAGATCTTGTACACTAGAGTACTGCTCCATTGCAAGACAGTAGTGAACAAGAGCGACAATATGTGGAACATCACCCTAAGCACGCCAGCAAAAAGCATGAGGGCAATAGTTATGCTCTTCGAAGATGTTGCACGAAGCGTTGATTTCGCACTGAGTATTTTTTACAACCCCCTTATTGGCAATGTGTCGGTGACGATTAAGGGCGTCCCAAACCAGATCTATGCACATGGGCAGGTGCAATATTTGCAGTGGGAAGAGGCACACATATATAGGCGAGGGAGTTTTTCAAGGACGCTGAGCTTCCAGAGATCGAGGTTGATGACTTCTACCAAAACCTCTTTGCCCTGCTCATCGATATGAGGTCAACGGAAGGCCATGCGCTCCACGAATCAGGAAGGCGCATCGAAAACGTGAGCGAAGGCGTAACGAAAAACGGCCCAGGTGGCAGGTGTGTTAAACATGTACCTACACATCAACATGGACTCGAAGCTCAACATACATAATGACCAGTTTGTATCAGCCATATACTAGCCTCTTTTCTTCATAACTTAGAGCCATGATCGTCGGCCGCCGTGACTGCGGCAAGAGCATCTTTGCCTGCAAACTGCTTGAATCGGCATTTAAGGGTCACTTTGATTTTATCGTCATTATCTGCCCCACCATACGCCTCAACATGACGTTCTATAGGCCATGGACCCGTGGTAAGAAAGACCAGGAGGCATGTTTGGTCAATCCTGAGGACCTTGATTTGGATGCCCTGCTTTGTGCGCTCGCTAAAACTTCAAGGTGTTTCCACTCTTTTTCTGCTCGACGATTGTGCCTTTCTTTCTGGCGTCTCGCATAAGGAAACAGCCCTTACCAAAGTCGCCTATGTCAGCTGCCATGAGCGTGTGGGTCATAACACCAAAGCACAACGATGTTGACCGTGATTATCACGAGTAGACCTCGTGAATAGCCCTTGTTTACTGTAAAGACGAAGACTCATTTAGGGACACGCTGAGAGAAACCGATATCATTGGGGTCTCACGTCGAGCAGAGACCTTTGAGTTTCTTAAAAAGGGACGTTTCGGCAAGATCCTTCTGCGCACAAACCCACCAGTGTCTTACCAGTTTGTTTCCGCCTGCTCAAGAGCGTGAGGTGGCGCGTTATATGGTGGCCTTATTTTTTATGCGTCAAGAGCAATGCCATAATACTTGTGGTCTTAGGCTACGTGCTACTTAGAGCCAGGCGATCAATGAACCATACCCAAAGCTTCATAAGAAACATGTGAGAAGCTATGAGTGAATTTGATTTTGAGGAGCTACTAAATGGGCTGGCAGCCAAAGCGAAAGATACAACAACATCCCGCACAAGTGCAAAGTTAACTCTAGCCCATCAGCGTGAACGCCACTTTGAGGTAATGGCATCTGATTTGAGAAAGAATACATATGCCGGCCTCTTACCTTTGCGAGCATTAAGGCGATTAGTGATGACGAGGTTGCAAAAATCTATGCCATATACAAGGCTAAACTGGTGTCAGGATGACTGCTTCACTGGGGTCATCTCTGCTTGGCCTGTACACGGCAGTTGTAACCACTTTCTGCCCATTAACATCCACGAGCACCATGCGAGGGATTTAAAAGATGATCCGCTCATCCGGGCCTCTTTGACGAGCATCAGCAGCCACCTCTGCTTCAGCTGATATAATAACATACGAGGATGTTGAAGCAGAGTAAAAAAATAATAAACGATGAGTGCGACAGTGGAACCATCAGCAATACCAGATTCGGAACCGTCACCGGTACCATTTCAGGACGTGATGCAGGTCGCTAAGGTTAAAAGCCCAGGAATAGTTACAGATGGTTACAAAATTACTGCCATGATGAAACAATGCCGGGCTGAGAAAAACACCGACACTCACGCTGCTGTAACAGCAGGCACAGCGATGCCATCGTAAGTTCCCTGGGTCGGCCTAACTTTGGCGACAGACCTCACGTACGCCTTATTCCATGTCTGGCCACCTCAGCTGCTGTAACAGTATGGGCGGTGCGTGGGGTGGGTGGGTCGGGAGAACAAAAAGCAGCTGGCCCATTGGAACGACAAACGCTGCTGGCGCCAGCAGCCGCTATTAGAGACACGCCTGACCCTTTTCATATGTAATAGAAGTTTGGTAAACACAAGATATCTACACCACCGTACGCCAAGGACCTAGAATACCTCCTTTATCATGGAGCAGTATTTGATGATCATGAAGCTGGGTATACGATGATTCCAAAACGCTTGTTAAAATGAGACAGGCCAACTGTGCCCGCCTAGATTTTGAAGAGGCAGCAAAGGCTGTTGTCATCACAGCACTGAGCCTTTGGACACAGGACGTGGTAATTAAACAGTGCATCATTCCTATTAATTCGTCACGGCCGCCTAATGGCCTCTGTTGCAATAATGATCGCCATATCAATTGTTAATGTCCTCACATTCTCTGGGTCAAACTCTCTCTTTTCTCAGCCAGATAAAAAAGGAGCCAAAGAATAACGTGCCTGCCATGACATGGCTATAGAAGAACCCCAAGCTGCGCAGGCCAAGTATCAACGTAAGCGCAAGGTGCACCTCGATGAGCGGCTGTGTGATTGATCAGGACATCGCCGAAGCTGGCCTCGCGTACGTACAGCCGAGGGACAATGCCCCATAAATCGGATACAAGCTCAAGCTTTCAGACGTTTACACCATTGAATACATGTCCTATCAGTTTGGGTTTTTTTCGCGCTGTCGAGGCTGAAAGGCGATTGGGTGTGGGGTATGCACCACAGTTAGAGCGGTAGCTGCTCTCTTGCATACATATAGCTGGTGGAAGGGCTGTGAAAATGCGATGAAGACTTAGTTCGCGGCAGTATACTACAGCTAACGGGGTTACCGGAAGGGCGTGGCAGGTATACAAAAGCTGGAATAAGCCGCAAAAGTCTCACAAGATGCTGCCAGCGAATGGTTCAAGAAACAGCCCATGTGGCAGATTTACCTACCCACACCGCGCAAAATTACCCGACTGCGGTTTGATGTTCCAATCCCTAGCGAGGTGCACCAGGTCGGCCTCTTGTTTTTGCAAGGCAAGATTGGGTGATACACGTACCAGTATGCACTGACCGTGGTTGATGTCGCCAGTCGTGACAAGGAGGTCGAGCCTTTAGCTACAAGGAAGGCTTCCAAACTCGCCAACGCTTTGACACGTATATACAAGTGGGGGGCCGCTAAAGTGACCCACACTGCTACAGGTTGACCCCAACCGGGAGTTTATGAGCGCTCTGTCACAACTCTAGGCCAAGCACAATGTGTGGCGAGGCTGGCGTCCGCCATGTGCAGGGCATTGTGGCTGCCTGCCGTTGTGGCGGCCCTAAATGGCCAGGTAACAACCCACAGTAAAAAAAACAACCAAAAAATAAACTATCGATTCCATTCTTGAAACTGCGGTGTGGGCTGCGCCTGCGGCGTCTGTGACGCGGCCGATTGGCCTGGTAGAACGTCGCCTGCCCTCAGACACCATGGTGCGGTACCTACATGCGCCAGGCAAACTGGAAGGCGGACAACGCCAAGCCACCGACCGTGTGTGGTCCATATAGGCTAGAGCGTACGGTAGTCACGTCCGGCTCGCCCGTACTATATTATCTGCTTAGCGCCGACGGCGCAGGACCTAAGTGCGCCTTTAAGCAACCAGTAATGCAACTGCGCTCCGTCAATGGGAGGCGGTTGGCCCACTTCCACCCAGCACGAAGGCTTGTAAACTTTAACATTATCCAGCCAGATCAAATACTCGGGCTTAACGTAGATGGAGTCCTTTGCAAACCGTACGGCCTCACTTGGGAAATATTGCATCATGGTAATCAGTCTAACTCCAACATAGCCTCTCATGGATGAACGAAGATGCGTGCACTGAAGCTGCGAGCAGTCGTAGCACGTGATAATGTGCTCCAGAGGCGCTTTTGTCGTGCCCAAACAGCGAGCCGTCTTCCATAGGTTTACGCACCAAGAAATTCACCTCACCCTCGTCGGTAACTAGCCGGCACGTCATGCGCTTTCATTCTGTGAATTTTCCAATAAAAATGCGCTCCTTATCTTCTGTGGGAAGCCATACCTGGGTCTGGTTCTGATTAACTGATTATAGCCTCGGCCACCTCGAGGTACGTGAGCACTCCAGACTCAATTGAAAACAGCTTGCTGAAGTGGCGGTCAAACAAGGCGGGAGTGACCGGATGATATTCTTTGATGAACTCCCACGAACGCAGCTGGGCAAACCCAGTTAGGTCCGCTACGGGCAGGGGCCCATTTATTGCCACGCGAGTCACTTCATGGCGTTGATGGCCTAATCGTTCGAAGTATGGGGCGCACTCCCCCATTCCCAGAAAGCTGCCGGGATAGCTCACCATCGTTTCCAAGTTATAACCGCTGGGCTGTTCCAGAGGCCTCTGTGTTAAAACTCAATGTATGCCCGCTAAACGTCCTCCAGCATGGACGCTAGCGTGAGTTTTCGGTCGTTTCGCCCTCTTGCAGTGTTGGACGCGACAGAGGCTTCGCTAAACACTTTGGTGGCCATCTCTTTAGCGGCTTTGCGCGTGGCCATGTTCTTGCTGCAGATATTGGTAATATGTACGTGATTTGCTTGGGTTCTGTAGTACCGGCCGTCAGCCAGCCCAAATTGGTTCACGAGAATAGACTCCAAATTTTGTTTTCGGTTTCACCGCCGATGCCTCCCCCCACCCCACGGCCTTTGAAGCGTCCGTCGTAGCCCTCTGAATGGCCTCCCAAACGTCTCCTTCGTACAACTCTGTCCTGCGCACCGCTGCAAAGAGGAGGGTCTGTTGTCAGGCGTACCCGTTGTGGTTAATAAGCTCGATCCACCACCACCCCCCCCCCCACACACACACACACGGTGACTCGTGCCTTAGGATGATCGCACGCTTGAGGCATTTATTACACCTCAGCCACGTAGTCTACGGATGCTCCGTTTTCATGGACTTTTTTCTCCAACTCTTCCAACTTTCTGTCGCGGGCCTCTATCAGGCCATTTCCTCTGGTGGCGGTGTTAAAGTGCTCCATCACCCGCCGACCGATCAGTTGAAATCACCGTCACTGAAGGTGGGCAGGATGTTGGGGTCGGGCTCCAGTATTTTGAAGAGACCATATATCACTGCTATCACCGGATAATCGTTTTCAATGTAGCGCCCGTCGACGCCGGTGATAGCGCCAGGCCTTGTTCACGTTCGAGTGTGACCATCTTCCAACCCTTACGCAGTTCCATCCCCTGACCCGGTCCTAAGAAAACAAAACTTGGCACCAATGAAGAATGTTTAGCCTGCAGATATCCGCGAGGATGGCAGCCTCGCGCGTCGCACATTTGGCTGCCCAGGACCAGACGTCCACCTCGAACTTCAAACTCACATATGATGTCGATATCCCCGATCCCAAGTGGGTCTTCGGTCTGTAAGCGAAACGTGTTAAACTCGTGCGCTGCACCGTCTGCATCAAACTCATCCTTGGCATCTCGGAATCTGCGGTACCATTCCACGTCCAAGCGTTTGGGAATAGACGCAAGGTACGGCGCTGTCTTGCCCATGTTAAAATGAACCTCGGGCTCGATGATATCGAGACGCCTGATTTGTTCTTTCATCTTTAGGTTGCCTAGCTGCTCCTCTGTTCATTCTTTCCAGTTCCCGCGTACTGCTCTGGCTCGTCTGGCGTGCGCCATGCCTTGGGTATATATTGTCATAGACTCAGGGTTACCATGTGGTAGTAGCGAGTTAGTTGCTCTCTAATCACGGAAATTTACCGTTTGAATAGCTTCTATATTGCGTCCCTTCATAGCCATATTGCGTCCCTTCATAGCCATATTCTCAAACTTCCTGTGGTCCATGGAGTCAAATTATACTGAACTACAAGTTGACCAATCCCATATTTATTATGTCTGTAAGAACTCTCTGTCAATAAGATTCAGCTATTACCATATCGATCACTCTTTACCATATCACTCTTTGCTTGTCAAAGTCCGACATTTTACTTTCAGTTTCGTGGGTAAATTTTATGCCTATATTACCTTATTTAATTCCAAGTGTGTTTTTCTCCATTCTTTGGTTGTTTCATAAGACCATTGTGATACATATATTAAATATGGTGTTTCAGGTTGCTTGTGTTTTGTGGCAAACGAACTTCTACTGATCGCGTCAAGCTCTTATGGACGCCATTTCTGTGTGATATGTGACCCATGACATCGATGTTTAAATATTATAGGTACGTGATTCATGTACATTTACACTCAAATGAAGTCACCGTGAACTCACTACACTCAGTAATATGTGCAACATGCAGACTCTGGATAAAAGCTATTAGGTTGAGAAATACAATTATAGGACGGCACTAATTTGTGCCTAGTTGCAACGTTTCCAGCAGTTGGTACCGTTATAACCTGTCATTGGTCTGTCACCATTTATCCACTGTATCCGTTTTGTTGTTGAAACCTATATGGTCAAGTTACCATACAGAGTTCGAGTCTCAGTGTTTATACTGAGTTAGAAATCGCATGTACAAATGTTTTATATATTGAAACTTATTCATGTACAGTCGCTTGCGTAAGAATAGCGGCAGACAAGGGTTTGCCAGAATACCACATTTGATTGGTTGGTGGATTCAGTCTACCAAATCCAATTGGTTCAGTACTGTCACGTGGTTAAACACCTAAGGTTATATATAGGGGTGACTGACAGTGCTTGCCAGATAATTGCTGAGCGCGGTAAAGTTCCAAACTTGAAGCAAAATTACTTCCAAAGCATATTTAAGGAATACAATTATGAGTAGTGAATCTTAAATTCCACATCCTTTTACGTAATGAAATTTCTCAAAATATTCAAGTAAATAAATAGTAATTTCTCTTTATAATAATAATAATAATAATAATAATAATAATAATAATAATAATAATAGAGATTATCTGACTGGAAATGTAATAATAGTACTTATAATTGTTTGGACATTTATACCTTGTTTATGTGAAAAGCCAGTAAAAGAAGCAATATTTGGATAATTTGAACATCAGTATTTTTAATTGTGAAGATGCAGACATTTTGGTAACTATATAGCTTATATCTATCAAGAAATGCCTGAGTTAGTAAATTCGTTTTCCAAACTTTCATGCAGATATCTCCCACCACATTGGTAACCTGGGTTAAAACGAATAAAAAGTAAATCTTCATCATTTGTCTGTTAAGGTAACTATGTGATTTTCAACCATTATTTCACTTTTTGAAACACAGACAAGACTATTTCGAAAATTTTTATGAAATGATTTCGTCACAAGCCGTTGTAAAATTAACATCAGTTTCTATTTCTTCCTATACACGATTACAAGCAAGAGTCTTTCCTTGCTGGAGTCATATGTGTATGTTTGAACCAAATGAATATTTTGTACTGATGACATCTTTCATCTTCATGCTGGTGTTACTTTCATTAAACATATTTGTTTCCTTTATTCTTGAGTGGAACCACTTCAATGAAATCTCCTTAGCAGACAATAAGTAGAGGATATATATATATATATATATATATATATATATATATATATATATATATATATATATATATATATATATATATATATATATATATATATATATATATACACACACACATATATATATATATATATATATATATATATATATACACACACACACATATATATATATATATATATATATATATATTGTTATGTATGATGTTTATATAATATTATAAATATTTTAGGAAATTATAAATGTTTCTTCACTTTAATATTTGCTTAAATCTTTATGTTTATCAGGAAAAACATGTTTAACTAGTGTCCTTGAATTAGGTTGTTTTGATCAATATGTTTTCTCAATTTGAAGGTCAAGGTTGAATTTTTGTTTACAAGTAAAAATTCCATTAAGATGACTCATATTCTAGAACATTCTGTCATGTGACCAATCTTTATATATGCCATGTTTGGTGGACATTTATTCAGTTTTGACATTACCATCAGTCTTGTAAAGAGCTATTACAGTTGTGAAAATTCATTCCAAATTCTAAGAGAGGAATTATTTTAAATATTCATTGGATTATAACAGTGCTCATAAACTTTTGGATTTTGGATTTTTAATTGATGATTTTGGAATTTATGTGAACTTATATTCAGATATTTTGGAATACTTCATTTTGACATCAGCACAGCAAGATTACTAGTACATCAGGACTTTGGAGACCATTAGCACATCATAACATTCAAGGACACAGCCGTGAATTCTAAACATTCTATATTTAGGACTTGTGATTAGAACAATCATTCTTATTGGATTATTAGGATTTCAAAACACATTACTGTAAGTGACTTTTTTGATTTTTCATTTTAATTATCTAGTAATAAATTGCTTGTTGATTTTTACTTGATTTGTTGGTTTCACTTTCTTTCTGTTACATTTTTCTTAGACCATAGAGTCGTAACAGAAATTGGGGGCTCGTCGTTCCGGGATCTGAATTTCATTAAAGCATATTAGAGATATTAAATTTATCTTTGAAATTCATATTGATTTTGTCTCAGAGAATTTTTTTTTTTTCTTTGGCAAAGATTTTTAATAAAGAAATTTTTTTTTTGCGAAACCAACAAGCATTTACAATGGCATCTAATGTTCAGAATTTCATTTCAAAACCTACCCAGGAGGGGTTAGAGTGCATGAGAAAGGATGAGTTGCTCGAGCTTGCCAGAAAATACAGTCTATCTGAGGCAAAAGTATCATTGACAAAAGAGGAAATAAAGATTATTTTAATTCAATATTTAGTAGGAAAGGGAATTTTTGAAAATAGTGCTTTAAGTTTGAAGAGAAAGCCTGTATCTGGTTCTGACAGGAAATTAAGGGAATTAGAGTTAAAGAACCAGATGGATTTAGAATTTGCAAAGCTTCAGATTCAGAGAGAGAGAGAGAGAGAGAGAAAGAATAGAGGCAGATACAGATGGAGAGAGAGAAAGAAGAGAGGCAGATACAGATGGAGAGAGAGAAAGAAGAGAGGCAGATACAAATGCAAAAAGAAGAGAGGCAGATGGAGAGGGAGAGAGAGAAAGAGGAGAGACAGATGCAGATGCAAAGAGAAGAAAGGGAAATGCAATTTAAGTTAAGAGAATTATAACTGGCAAACAGAGCACACTCCACTCCTTTAAACACAAGTCCAGGTTTTGATGTTACTAGATATATTAGGTTAGTACCCCCTTTTCAGGAAAAAGAAGTAGATAAATACTTTCTTCATTTCGAGAAAATAGCTGAAAACTTGAAATGGCCCAGAGAGCATTGGATTTTGTTATTACAAAGTGTACTTATTGGCAAAGCTCGTGAAGTCTACACTTCACTGTCAGTACAACAAAGCACTGATTATGATGTGGTTAAGGAGTACATCTTGAAAGCTTATGAGTTGGTACCAGAGGCATATCGACAAAGGTTTAGGAATTGTAGAAAAGAAACTGGACAAACTCATGTCAAATTTGCAAGGGATAAAGAACAACTATTTGATAGGTGGTGCTCAGCCAAGAAAGTTGCTCAAGCTTATGATAACCTCAGACAGCTCGTATTAATTGAAGAGTTCAAGAGGTGCATCCATAGTGATGTTAAAACCTATCTTGATGAGCAGAATGTGGAAACTTTGGAAAATGCTGCTCGTATGGCTGATGATTATTCCTTGACTCACAAAATTTCATTTGGCAATAAGTCGTCCTCTCAGCAGTTTTCTGGTAAAAAACCATTTCAATCTCATTCGAGTATTTCCAAATTTCACAACAGCACAACTGTTAGGAATCAAACATCTGATAAGACTGATCAGAAATCCTTATCTCTTCCTACGTGCACTTATTGTAAAAAGAAAGGGCACGTTATTTCTGATTGCTTCAAGTTGAAAAATAAGGAACAGAGAAAAGACAGAGCTTTTCCAAATGCTCTTATTTCTACGAGGTCAAGGTCACGGTCTTGTATTGAAAGCAATACATTTGTTGGGTCAAACAAATCCCAGTTTGATTCTATTTTGGAGGCTTATGAACCATTCATGTCAGAAGGTTCTATATCACTTATTGGTGATTCTACCAAGCCTATCCCAATTAAAAAATTGGGGACACTGGAGCTTCTCAGAGTCTTTTATTGTCAGGTACTTTGCCTTTGTCTGAGGAGTCTTCTTCAAGTGAAAGTGTTCTTGTTCAGGGAGTAGAGTGCGGCTTTGTAAATGTTCCTCTTCATTGTGTAAATTTGGCATCAGACTTAGTTTCTGGACCTGTGACTGTTGGGGCAGTGACTTCTTTACCCATAGAGGGTGTTCATTTATTACTAGGCAATGACCTAGCTGGAGATAAGGTTGTGGTTAATCCACTTGTAACTGACAAGCCTTGTTTGGATCAGAAAGTTGATCCTGTCGAAACTGAAATCCCTGATTTGTACCCTGCTTGTGCAGTTACTAGAGCTATGGCAAAAAGAGCTCTTGAGAGTGATGTTGATCAGGATATTATTCCTTTAGCTGACACATGTATTGGTCAGTCTTTTGATGAGGTCACTTTTTCCTCAGGTATTGATCAATCAAATGGTATTGATCACAGTGATCCTCTTTTGGCAACTCATTCTCTTTGTTCTAATCAGGATGACAAACGACAATCCCTTGTCGTTGAACAGGAGCAAGATCCCGAGATATCTTGTTTGTTTCAGAGGGCTATTAGTGAAACTGAAGCCACACAAGTTCCAGTGTGTTACTTTGTGAAAAATGGGGTCCTTATGAGGAAATGGAGACCACCTGATGTACCCGCTGGTGACGAGTGGTCAGTGAGCTATTAAATTGTTGTTCCTAAGTAATATCGACAGGAAATTCTTAATTTAGCCCATGAAACTCCTTTGGCTGGTCATTTAGGAGTCCGTAAGACTTATCACAAGATCTTGAATCATTTTTATTGGCCGAAACTCAAAAGTGATGTTTCTAAATACTGCAGATCTTGTCACACTTGTCAAATGGTAGGAAAACCCAATCAGAAGATACTTAAGGCTCATCTGCAACCTATTCCTGCATTTGATGAACCATTTAGTAGAATAATGGTAGACTGTGTTGGTCCTTTACCTAAAAACAAGTCAGGCAACCAATACTTGTTGACCATCATGTGTGCATCTACAAGATTTCCAGAGGCAATTCCTCTGAGAAATATAAAAACTAAAACTATTGTGAAAGCTTTGGTGAAGTTTTTTACACTTGTTGGCCTTCCCAAATCTGTCCAGTCGGATCAAGGGTCAAATTTTATGTCTGGAATTTTCCAGCAAGTTATGCATGAACTAGGCATCCAACAGTTTAAATCTTCTGCCTATCACCCTGAAAGTCAAGGTGCTTTGGAAAGATTTCATCAAACTTTGAAGAATATGATTTGATCATATTGCTTTGATACAGAAAAGGATTGGGATGAGGGTGTTCATTTGTTGTTGTTTGCTGTTAGGGAATCAGTTCAAGAGTCGTTGGGTTTTAGTCCCTTTGAACTAGTTTTTGGTCATACTGTCCGTGGACCATTGAAATTATTGAAAGAGAAACTTCTTTCAAATGAAGACTCAAAGATTAATCTTCTTGATTATGTCTCTGATTTCAAATACAAGTTGTCAAAGGCCTGTGAAGTAGCAAGAACTAATCTTCACACTACTCAGTCAAAAATGAAATTAAGGTATGACAGAAATACACAGGAAAGGAGTTTTAAACCTGGTGACAAAGTTCTGGCTCTCTTTCCCATACCTCAAAATCCTCTTCAGGCTAAATTTTATGGTCCTTATACCGTTGAAAAGAAAGTAAATGACTTAAATTATATCATTAACACTCCTGGGAGACGGAAACAGAAACAACTTTGTCATATAAATATGTTAAAGGAATATTTTGACAAAGATAGCCCAGCTAATTATTCAGTTAATTTAGTTGTACCTGTCCCACACAGTGAAGATATCAACGATGGAGTACGATCAGACTATAGTGACTCTGGTATAACCAATCTTCGGAATTCAGAAATATTGAACAACCTAGACCAGAAACTTTCACATCTACAACAACAGGAAAGAAATGAACTAAAACAGCTATTACATGAATATGAGCACTTGTTTCCTGATGTTCCAACACGAACAAGTAAAATTTATCATGACGTTGACATTGTAGATTCTGCGCCTGTGAAACAGCATCCTTATAGGATGAATCATCTCAAACAAAACTATCTGAAGAAAGAAATTCAGTATTTACTGGAGAATGATTTCATAGAACCAAGTAAAAGTAACTGGAGTTCACCATGTATTCTTGTTCCCAAGCCAGATAATACATTCCGTATGTGTACTGACTATAGAAAAGTCAACAGTGTCACCAAAACTGATTCATTTCCAATCCAAAGAATGGACGATTGCATTGATAAAATTGGAAATGCGGAATATGTCACCAAGTTTGACCTTTTAAAAGGATTCTGGCAAATTCCACTGACGGAAAGGGCAAAAGAAATTTCAACATTTGTAACTCCAGATGGACTTTATCAATATAAAGTCATGCCGTTTGGAATGAAAAATTCGCCTGCAACGTTTCAACGTCTGATGAACATGATAACATTTGGTCTTGATAATTGTGACGCTTATATCGATGACGTCATTATCTACAACAACACCTGGGAAGATCATTTGGAAACGATTCGAAAATTCTTCGATCGACTGATGCGAATCTGACAATTAATTTGAGCAAAAGTGAGTTTTGCCATGCTTGTGTCACATTTTTAGGACATATTGTGGGACAAGGTCAAGTTAAACCTATAGAAGCTAAGGTCAAAGCTATCTCTGAATTTCAAGTTCCAATTTGTAAAAACCAACTGATGCGATTTCTAGGTATGGCTGGATATTATCGGAAATTTTGTTCCAATTTTTCCAAAATTGCTGAACCTTTGACAAGTTTATTGAGTAAGAAAGCCAAATTTTATTGGTCTGACAAGTGTCAGGAATCTTTCGACAAGTTAAAGGCCATGCTTAAGAATGCACCAGTTCTTTCTGCACCAAATTTCAGCCAATCATTTAAATTATCTGTTGATGCAAGTGATGTAGGGGTTGGTGGAGTATTGATTCAGGAAGACAAAAGTGGTGTGGATCACCCTGTGTGTTATTTTTCTAAAAAACTAAACATGCACCAGAAAAATTATTCCACAATTGAGAAGGAATGTTTGGCTTTGATATTGGCTTTACAGCATTTTGAAGTGTATGTTACCTCAGCTCTTTCTCCAATTATTGTGTACAGTGATCACAATCCCCTTACTTTCATCAACAAAATGAAAGATAAAAATCGGAGATTGTTGAGATGGAGTTTGATATTGCAGGAATATAACATTGACATCAAACACATCAGGGGAAAAGACAATGTGATTGCAGATGCACTCTCACGTGCCTAGAAATGTAATATTGCTTGATGTAATTAAGTCCAGTATCATAAAACATGTTCTTATGTAATTTTGGTTATTATAGTATTAGATATATATTCAAAAGAAAGCTTTATTATATAAATCTTTCTTTTTCTTTATGAGGGGAGGTGTTATGTATGATGTTTATATAATATTATAAATATTTTAGGAAATTATAAATGTTTCTTCACTTTAATATTTGCTTAAATCTTTATGTTTATCAGGAAAAACATGTTTAACTAGTGTCCTTGAATTAGGTTGTTTTGATCAATATGTTTTCTCAATTTGAAGGTCAAGGTTGAATTTTTGTTTACAAGTAAAAATTCCATTAAGATGACTCATATTCTAGAACATTCTGTCATGTGACCAATCTTTATATATGCCATGTTTGGTGGACATTTATTCAGTTTTGACATTACCATCAGTCTTGTAAAGAGCTATTACAGTTGTGAAAATTCATTCCAAATTCTAAGAGAGGAATTATTTTAAATATTCATTGGATTATAACAGTGCTCATAAACTTTTGGATTTTGGATTTTTAATTGATGATTTTGGAATTTATGTGAACTTATATTCAGATATTTTGGAATACTTCATTTTGACATCAGCACATCAAGATTACTAGTACATCAGGACTTTGGAGACCATTAGCACATCATAACATTCAAGGACACAGCCGTGAATTCTAAACATTCTATATTTAGGACTTGTGATTAGAACAATCATTCTTATTGGATTATTAGGATTTCAAAACACATTACTGTAAGTGACTTTTTTTTATTTTTCATTTTAATTATCTAGTAATAAATTGCTTGTTGATTTTTTACATGATTTGTTAGTTTCACTTTCTTTCTGTTACATTTTTCTTAGACCATAGAGTCGTAACAATATATATATTATATATATATATATATATATATATATATATATATATATATATATATATATATATATATATATATATATATATATATATATATTGAATTTATAATATGTATCCATGGGGTAAATTGTACTTTAGTGGTCATTTTGTATACAATATTTATACTGTATTTGAGTTAAAGGTTAGCCTTGTTTATATAGCATTTAGTACTTGGATTGGAACTTTGCATGTCTTCACATGAGAAAAATCAGGTACACCAGAGTTACTCATATTCTAGAATGTTCTGTTATGTGACTTGTCTTATATTTATACAGCATTTGGTAAACAAGATTCCATTCCTATTCAATACTTCATGTCATTAAGATCAGTCTATTAAGGATTTATTTTAGTAATCAGATGTTACAGTTGTGAAAATTCAGATCAAATTCAGAGAGAGGAATTATGTATTTGAAATATTCATTGGATTTACTAAAAGTGCTCATTCTCATATTGGATTAATACTTTACTTTGGGATTTATGTGAATATATTCAAAGATATTCTGGATTACATCATTCAGGCATATCAGGAAATTCAAAACTACTGGCACATCAGAACATTTAAGAATTCTAGTATATTAGGATATTCAAGGTTATTGGAATTCATTCGGAACATTCTATATTTAGGATTTGTGATTAGGACACTTAGGATTATTGGATTATTTGGATTTTAATTCACATTACTGTAAGTGTCTTTTGAATTTTCACTTTGTCTAGAAATAAATTGCTTGTTGATTTTACATACATTGTTGGTTTCACTTTCTTTTTGTTACATTATTTTAAGACCTAGAGTCGTAACTATATACAGGGCCGTCGCAAGTTTGCGCTGGAAGAAACGGGGCCCCGGGCAAGCGTTGCTTTCGGCGCCCCCCACTCGGGAAAAAATACCGCAAACTCTGCGAAAAGGCGCCTCTGGCGATCGCCCGTTTCGCCCGCCCTGACTATATATATATATATATAGAGAGAGAGAGAGAGAGAGAGATAGATATATAGATAGATATATATATATATATATATATGTACTTTTTTACGAGCACGACGGCTTTGTGCAGCTCGCCTACTCCATGGGCTTGCCTGTAACTATCGGCGCTACTACATTCTGTAAGCGCGGCTGCGCGCACTGGAAAAGTTCCTTTCCTGCGGCCACTCTGAGGTATTACCAACCGGTCTCTTGTACTGTGGCGGGACCCTCAAAATAGGACAGTTAATCTAGTCCTCTTCGCCCAAAAAAAAGTTTACAAGGACAACATAACGCGGCATGCGAATTCGAAAAGCTGGGCTACCCGCTCACAGCACTCGCGCTTGAACAGTTGTATAATCTTCTGCATTACATCTGCTCTCTACAATGAACCTTCATGGGCCTTAAACACCCAGTTTGAGATGGCTTCACGCTGGAGTTTCCGCCTGTCTGGCATTGAGCGTTTGGACAGGCGCAGGGGACGATCCTACTAGCGTTTTAATCTGGAGGAACCCATGGGGCTCCGCCTTGATACAAAATGGTGGATAATCGCCGTTATTTTTCGCAGCAGCCCAGAAGGGCGCTTATACTGCCGGTTTTTGTCCGAAAAAGCCCATACGTCAAAGTCGGAGGCATGATACCCACCCCCTTTTTGCTGGGTGTTCCCAGGTGTATATAAATACGAGCGTGAATAGGCGTGTTAATAATAATAAAGTGAACTGTGAAATGACTATTATTTCATTCTCAAGTTTATTATATGTCAGCGG
Source organism: Margaritifera margaritifera (assembly GCA_029931535.1). Taxonomy (NCBI): domain Eukaryota; kingdom Metazoa; phylum Mollusca; class Bivalvia; order Unionida; family Margaritiferidae; genus Margaritifera; species Margaritifera margaritifera. The sequence goes on from JAQPZY010001289.1 coordinate 1,236,224, forward strand.
CTTTCTCGTCAGTACTTTCTCCGTGTTCTCAATTCTGGTAACCCACAGCTAGGCCGGATTACGGTGAAAGGCGGCTATTGAATAACTTCAAAAAGCGACACCCCCCCCCCCCCCCCCCCCCCGCAAAAAAAGAAAAATAATTTTAAAAAAAAAAAATATTAAATAAATAAATAAAAATAAAAAATACGATTTCACTGCATTGCGGACCTCCTCTCCCCTCCACGGATGGGGGTTAGCAAGTGGAATATTGATTAACGTAGTCAATCCGGTCAAATAGATCTATGTCACCATCACAGGGTTAGAAGTGAAATTAACTTTAAAAATTTGAGTTTTTTAAAAGTTTTTTTTCAAGGTTTTAAAATTTTTTTTTAGGTTCCAGACACAAAGCAGTTACAAGATTATCTCCATGGTGAGCATAACATTTATTAAAAATTTGAAAATGAATGATAGAATAAAATGACCGGATGTCTTTAATTTGCATAATTCGCACGCTTTCTCGACTGCTATGCTAGCCTAACGAAAAACCGTGATCAAAAAAAAGCTTTTTTTTGTGGGGTCGGGGTAGAGCCGTTCATCATTTATCCAAATTTTTAGTTTTTGTTTTTGAATTTATTTTAGGTTTCCTAAAAATTTTGTGGCTTTTTTATGTTTCTAAGGTCAAAATGAAATTTTAGGTGGTTGAGAGGTTTCTGAGGTCCGCTTCTATCACTTTATCACAATGAGAGAGAGAGAGAGAGAGAGAGAGAGAGAGAGAGAGAGAGAGAGAGAGAGAGAGAGAAAGTGTTAATAGTGAATACTTTTTCAAAATCGATACTGAGAATAAAATGAAATAACAGAAATTGAAAATTGTTTGTATTTATTGTGCCATCCTGTAAATAAACAATAAAAGAACACGTCGAATTGCGAAAAGACGAAAATGAATCAATGCGAGGAAAATATAGACAAAACAACAGGAGTTAATCAAATCAGGGCTATGTATAGGTCGGAACGGCTAAGATTTGTATTTCATTAGCTTTGATGTCTTTAGCCTGTCTTAACCATTTCGCCTGTTTTCATGTTTTTGGACTTGTAACACAACAAAACACTCCTTATATAAATTCTGTCAGGAATGGCTGGATCTTTATCCCAAAACCTATTATTGATATGTAAGACGGTAGAATATTGGAGTCAGTGGCATTAACAAGACAACTAGCTGTTTGTTGACCAAGTCTCAACCTGTCCTATTGAGCTGTGCTGTCGAGACACTTGTTCATTGAATTCAGACACAAATGATGGGTCAAGCTGTTGAAGTTTGATCATAAAATCGTTTCTTTCCTTGTCAGCCCATCCATCAAACCACTGTGTAAACAGATTTAGCTGACACTGGAAAATACTAGGAGGTTTGTCCCTGACATCCATGGACCTCATGGACTCAAACAAAGTGTCTACATTATCTGGCACAGCCTTGTCTGCCAGGTCCTTAAGAAAATCTCCTTTTTGCATCTTACTCCAACCATGGAACCAGTGGAGAACGCAGTGCATCTCCTTCTCTGTGTTAGAGAGGGACATAGTACCTCGTCCCCGTTATAACCAAGCTTAAATACCAAACCGAGTCATGTTACCTGAAAATGTAAAAGTTTAAAGAGTGTCTTTAAAATAATCAACTACACTCTAACGCGTGAATAATATTTTGCGACAGATCACGTATACACAGATCACGTATACTTGTGTAAGATCTTCATTACTTATTTCACTAGATATAACAATTAAAAAGTATTCTTGATATGTCTCCACAGACTTGAAGGGTCCTGAAGTAAATGGCAAAAGTGTCAACTGCAATAACACACCTGTGTAAATCTGTCTGCAATAGTTGCAGTTTAGTGAATAGGTGGGATCATATCGCAAACCACGCAACATACCAGTACAGATTTGGGGGCTCATTTATCGGACTAATAGTACACCAAACTGCCTCCTTTTAGTTATGATATCTCAGCCTCGACGGACATTTGTATAGATCGAGGCAGGGTCTATTATATAAACTTAAAATTTAGGGGGAAAATGCCACCCCCACCCCCGCTTATTTGAAGAACTGGGAGGTGATTTCTGAATAAAGACAAAATTTGATGAAGAAACAACGGGAGGGCTTAACAATACGGTGCGCAATTTTCGTGCGTTATGTTTGATTTTTCGGCGTTATTCTTTATAAATAAGCGCTAATCCTGTAATCGCACGTCCTAGACTAAATCCTGTCGACGCTACGAAAATATCCTATATTTGTTATTGGAACAACAAAATTAAAGTCCAAGTTACCAAGCAGTTTGTGTCTCTTCTGAAAAAACAAGAGCGTCTATGACGTAGAACTTTTGTTGTGTCGGCTCAGGGGGCGCAATACAGATAATACCTGCTTCTGAGAGAGAGATGTAAGATGAAGTTGTTTGCATTTGCAACATGCACACTGGAGAGAATGTTGGCATACCTCTATGATACTTTCATGTACTGTGGATGAAATTTCTTTACATATTGTACTTGTGGAAACTGGACATGATCTAAGCACACAACAGACAGAAATGGCCGCTCCAAAGTACTCGAAAAATCTGCCTGAATGAGTCAAAAGTACACTATTTTCAGCAGTTATTAAAATAGGGAAACGAATTTTGCCAGAGTAGGCAATACCAACCTCTTAAAGTACAATGAATGAATTACAAAACATATAAAAAGTAAAAAAAGTTATCGGTTCTTTTTTTTTTTAAATTTACCTTTGAAGTCCAGGAAGTGAAAATGACCAAGCGGAGCTAGCAGTTTTTTTTGAGAGGTGCACATCTTAAGTAAGACGAAGCTGTATACTCTATAACCCAAATTTCACCCATTAATCATACACCAAAATAAAATGAATTCAACGTTCTTTTAACAATACCTAAGATATACAAGGTCTATTTTAAATAGCCAGGGCAGTCAGATATACAAGGTCTATTTTAAATAGCCAGGACAGCCAGTGAGGAAAACCTGGGTAATTCTTTTTCTTTAAAAATCTAACCCTATGCAAAGTACGAAACTGGAGAGTGCCACCTCATTCAATCAGATGCCGTATTCAGAATGTCAGCCTATTCTTCACGTTATTACGCTTCGGTAGTTTAGATGATACTTAGAGTCGTATTAGGTAAGATGTTGCATTTTGTTTTAAGTTAGAATAAACTAAGGAGACTTCAGTCTATAATATTCAAAGATGTGAAATAGAGCTCACACACAACCAGTTTGGCTTTAGACGACATGTCTCCGTGATTTGTGTTTGTTTGCCTTCAAGGAAGTTATTAATTACTATGTCGATAACAGTAGTGCAGTTTATGCATGTTTATTACCTCCATTACCTTTTTGAGTGTTAATTCTTTAGGAATGCTAGACTGAATTTGATTAAGAAATATTATTACAAACGTCCGAATATTTTAAAGTATCAACATTAAATGACAAATAAAAAAAAAATTAAAAAAAATAATAGTGAAAAATGTAAGCATATTGTCATGAAAATTATTGACAAATTTGAAACTGAATATAGGTATCGATAGCCACATATGCTGATTTCGCATTTTTCCGATCGCGACTCTTTAATATATATTAAGTGAAATATATCAGAAGATTTTTCATTTAAATTATTGATATTAGTTTCATACAAAAATCACATCGAACATTTTTTTTAAGGCGAAGTTCACATTTTTTTAGACACTTCATGGACTTTGTAATGTTTAGATAATCCATGTTTTCTCTCTCTATATATATGTATGTGTGTCTGTGTGTGTGTGTACTCAACTCATATGCCATATATAGCCCGAGTATGATTTTTTTCAATAAAGTTTTGTTTTATTATGTTCTTAGATGCTAAGAAAGCCTTTAATAGAATAAATCGCTGGGCCCTGTTCAGAAAGCTAATTGATAGAAATGTTCTATTGTATGTTATTGGTTTGCTCTTTAATTGGCATGACAAGCAATTTTGTATACCACGGGGTCAAAATATCATCTATGCCTTTCCGTGTGACAAATGGTGTGCGGCAAGAAGGTGTTTTATCCATATTTCCTTTTAATGAGTATATTGATGACCTTAATTGTGATCTGAATACATCTTATATTGGATGCAACATCTGCGGTTTATTTATGAATAACTTCAGTTTTGCTGATGATATGTCTGTGCTTAGCCCATATACTGGAGGATTGCGAAAATTATTATGAATATAAGAGCGTTCGTATTAGCAAATGATACTGAGTACAGCACTAAAAAGACTGTATGCATGTCGTTCAAACCACAAAATGTGAAGGAAAAAATAAAAAAATAAAAAAAATAAAAACATGTCCATGACTTGGACTTTGAGGAGAAAAATGCTGTTTGTAAAAGAGCATGTGTACTTAAGAAATGTCATTTGTTCAGATGTTGGATTATATTGATATGCAAAGACAATATCGTTCTCGTGGTCACTGGGTAAATATGCATTTAAGGTCTTTTAAAACATGTTCTACTGATGCAAGAATATTGCTTTTTTAAATCCTATGGCATGAATTTGTATTGTGTTCCTATCTGGATAAATGTTTCACGTTCAACAATGGTGCGGTTAAATATCTGTTACAACAATGAGTTTAGAATTTTAATCGCTTAAGACAGGCGCCATAGTGCGTCGGGAATATTTATTTAATAACAATGTTAACTGTCTTTTCCTTTTACTTAGAAAAAGGATGTATTCATTTAGAAATGGAATCGCTAGTACTAGTAGTGATAACAGAATATCAAAAGAAGTGCTTCAATTTGCACGTTGCCATAATTCATCAATAACTGACTGCTGGTGCAAAATGTTGGATTATTATTATTTGTCACATTCTGTGTGAAAATAAAGCCTGAAATAAAGCTGTTGTTGTTCTTGTTATTATTATTATTATTATTATTATTATTATTATTATTGATGCATTGTTACGAACATGAGATACAATGCTGGAAAAAAAGACACGCGGCTGCTCCAGTGACTGATATGGGACCAATTTAGTACTCCACCGACGAAGGAAGGGCTCCGAGTCATTTCGGTCCAAAACCAGTACTTTCTTGGACGATTCGGCCCAAACGCAACTTTCGGTCAGGACGATTCGGCTGGCACGTTTCGGCTCACAACGTTTTATTAGTGGCACACTGTGCTACTTTAATAATGATGTTCTCATTGGAATATACTGTGTTACTTCTATACTAATGTTCGCTACAATGATGATATTATTAATCGGTATATGGAATAACTCACAGTAATTGTCAATAGTGAGAATTGCTGAAATGATTGTCATGGTTGTTATTTATTCATCGGTCACAAGGGAAGTAAATCTTGTCTATTTGTAGAACATGGTTTTAGTCATTTACAACCTCGAGGGCAATCCTACGAATCATACCTCGAAGGTTTGTCGACTAACTTCATAAGCTTCAGTGTTTTTCAAAACCAATTACTTCCATTTAGGCATTATGGGACTGTGGACTAGATGCAAGATTTACTGACCACCGAAATTTAAGAGCTTGACAACATGCAAAAACTACGTACATCCCAAACTGAAGATTTGGCAACGGATGTTCTCCGATGACCATGAGTAATTTTACGTTTTGCGAAAACACATGTTAACACATTTGTAAGAAGAATTTCACTTAGTCGAAATTAAAATCAAGACATATATTAGACTGACTTTAGCAAGGCGTCACAACAAAATACGTAAAGAGGCCAAGTGTTTGGAACTATTTGGTAGACTCTTAACATACATACCTGTCCGCCAAGCTAGTTGGCGTAGGGATAATGCCCACAATTGGATGGTAAATCGCCTGATAGCAGCGGCGTTTACGGTTCCGCCCAACAGTTATTATCTGAGAGAGGGACCGGTACAAGGTGAAGTTGTTTGCATTGGCAACATGCACATTGGAGAGAATGTTACATATGATAATTATGGAAAATATGCACAACCTAAAGCAGACAGCTGAACAGGTTTGGTTTTATGGGTTTAACGCCATTTTTCAGCACATGATAGGCTATACATGGCGGCCAGTATATCTGGTGGAGGAAGAATCCGGGAAGAACCACCGACCCACGGGACGATACTGGCAAGCTTTCTCACATAACCACATTGGTCGAGCCCAAGACTCGAACCCACGCGGCCAGAGATTAGATGGCAGTGATCGGTAAAGGCGAGCGCCTTAGAAAACTCGGCCGACAGCTGAACAGAATGGCTGCGCCCATGTATTCGACAAATTAGCCTGAACAAGTCCAAAATACGTTTACTTCAACAGTTATTAAAATACGGAAAATGAATTTGCCAAATTAGACAATACCAGCTTCTGAAAGTGCAATAAATGAATTATAAAACATAAAAAAATTAAAAAGTTATCGGCTAGTTTTTTTTCTTTTCTTCCAACTTACCTTTGAAGTCCAGAAAGTGAAAATAACCAAGCGGAGCTAGCGGTCTTTTGAGGGTGTACATCTAAAGTAAGGCCAAGCTGTATACTCTATAACCCAAATTTCACCCATCAATTATACACTAAAATAAAGGGAATTAAAAGTTGTTTTAGCAATACCTAAGATATAGAAGGTCTTTTTCTAAATAACCAGGATAACAAGTGAGGAAAACCTGGTACATTCTTTTTCTTTTAAAAAAAATCAAACCCTTTGCAAAGTACGAAACTGTAGAGCGGAACCTACTTAGCAGCGATGGTGCAAAGTATGTAATGCCATTCGGAATACCTTTGATATTTACGAAACAAGGATTGACTGAAGAGTTACGAATGCATCAAATTATTTTTTCATTCGCAACGTCTCGGTCAATCCTACGCATTCTCTGCAAAAGAGAAACCCCAATCTATCAGAACAACTGGCTATTTTTGCATTTGGATTGACTGTAGGATTGACCGAGAAGTTACGAATGAATTAAAAATAGTTCAGTCGTAACTTCTCGGTCAATCTTTGTTTCGTAAATAGCAAAAGTGATCCAAATGGGAACTCTCCACATACATTCGAGGTATGATCCATAGGATTTACCTCGAAGTTGCAAATGAATCCTACAGTCAATCCAATCGTAGAAAAGTCTAGGTGGTTTTTTGGCATATTTAAAATCCGAAACCAGTACTTCAGAATATGAATATATCGATCGTTTTTCAAATGCATTCTTCCTAATTCATGATAAACAAAAGCATGTGATGTGTTTATTGAAAGACCCAGGATAAATTTGCAAAACTCAGTGTGAACCTTTTCTATATCAGGTGCTACGTGGAGGTCCCATATTTCGGATCAATAGTTCACAATAGGTACAACTTTTGTGTCAAATATGTGAACCTGGGTATGTATAGGTAATTTGCCAAATCTAGATAAACTACATTTCAGTGTGCGTATTGCTTTTGCTGCTTGACAGGCCAGTGTTTTCTAATACATATACCATTTGAGAATGTGCAACCCAAATATTTATAGTATGTTTCATTTGCAATTTCTGTTGAACCATAGTACCTTTTCTCGTAGCTATACCTTCTCAATATATTGAACATTTTCTTGAGCTGAAACACTGTCTGTGAATAGTATTAAATCATCGGCATACAACAATATAACACTTATATTATTTCAATTTATATCTCCATAGACTCATCTACCATAGTACTCATTTAGAAACAAAGCAAAAGGCAATGGAGATGAAACACATCCTTACCGTACTCCAGTTGGACAAGCAAAAATATTGCTCAAACAGTTATTGGACTTAACACAAGCATTTACATCATTATAGATTACTTTAATCATTCGTAACATTTTGGTACTGATATTATAATTTTAAAGTTTATGTTATAAAAGATTTCTCTCTACTCGATCAAAAGGCTTTTCAAAATCTATAAATAATGGCAAAAAATCTCCATCCTGCTTTCCCCAGATATTTGTTTATTAATGTGTATAGTATGAATATATTGTAAACTGTTGAGTACCCAGACCTGAAACCAGTCTGTTCTTCTCCCAGAAGTACATTTTGTGCAATCCAGTCATGTAATCGGTTGTTTATAGCAGTTGTAAATACCCTGCTTAAAAGTGGCAACAAACTTATTTCTCGATAGTTGGATGGGTTACGTGAATCACCTTTTTTGAAAATTGGAGTTATTATTGATGTTGACCAGTTTTATGGGAAATAACCAGTATCAAATAATTTCTTAAATAATTAAGAATAGGGATAATAATATAACTAGTGCACTTTTTAAAAAATCACTTGATAAAGCATCTATTCCAACGACTTTTTCGTTTTTCAGATTTTACAGTGCAATTCTCACTGCTTCCTCTGATATTACATTGTCTAAGAGTTCGTGCTGGATAATTTGATTTTCATTATCTTGCAAATGTTCAACTTCGTATGTTATATTGATAAGTTCAGAAAAATATGTATACTAAGCTGAACAGGGGTTGATGGTATTTACAGTAGGCGCCGGCTGCTTGAGTAACCGCCAAAATTGTTTATATCATTGGCACATAATACACCTATGAGTGTATCTTTCCGTTTTTTTTTTTTTTTTTTTTTTTGTTTTTTTTTTATCCACTTCTGCAAATCACTTTATAAGCATTAAGACGAAAATATATTCTTTAAGTAATTCTGATATTTTTGTTAAACCGAAATATTCAAAGCATCTTTAAAGCAGTACTTTTGGCAAACTTACAATGGCTGGGATTTCGAATTTCTAATAACACTATTTTCTCGTCTTGAAACATTGACTTTCATTTCTTTTGCCGCGCTATAATAGACATTATTTAAAAGTTCAATACTTTCTTCAAACGATCCTATTGAAGAACTGTTTGCTATATTTTCTGATCTTTCTGCAAATAAAGTTGTAAATGACTCAACAAATTGTGATCCTTTTGCTTTGTCAAATATGTACTTATCTATCGGAGTAACATTTGCCCTTGTGATCATATCTGTCGAAGCATTCAATACAGACTAGTATTTGCATATGTGTTGATTCTATTCCATCACCAACATCAATGGGAAGATAAGTAATTAAAAATCGCTTGATCAGCTATAACATAATCTATCGTTGTAGCTGAATTATCTTGAATACATGTACGTTTTCCGATGCCTTTATGTGCCCCACACCTCCCATTAAAAATTCTCAGTCCAGCAAGTCCAGTAATTCTGTACATATGGCATTTTTGTCCATAATGGTTTATCTCTTCTTGATCTTTGTTTGCACATCATCCAACTTCCGTATCTTGCGTATAATTAAAATCAAGAAGTGGGTCAACAGTACTATGTAGAACAACACGTTGTTCTACACTTCTTTTTTTTAAATAGTGGTGGCACCAGTCAAAAAAAAAAAAAAAAAGGTGGAGAACAACTCGTTTGTCTACAGTACTATCATATCTGCAAATCACTTTATAAGCATTAAGACGAAACCTATATTCTTTAAATAATTCCGATGTTTTGTTAAACCGAAATATTCAAAGCATCTTTAAAGCAGTATTTTTTTGGTAAACTTACAATGGCAGGGATTTCGAATTTCTACTTTAGTATGGTCCCCATGGATTCTGAATCGTACCCAGTACTAAATCTCAGAAACTAACAGCATGCCACATTTCAAATGCAGAGAAGAATATTAAGCTCCTTCCATACCTTACAAATGTCTTTAATTCTTGCCAAAGAGCCACACACTTGAGGCAAATATGGCATTGGTAAAATTGACCATTTTCATTGTGTTTTTTTAATTTGAATTGTAGTACGCATTTAAATTTTATTTCATAGAATATTTCTTAATCAGCACTTACTGTCATTGTCAACGAACGTTAGTGACCCAGTTGATAACGTCAGGATCGCAAAACAAGCGCGTGAGGTCGCGAGAAACATGGCACACGATTCAAGAATGATTACGAAGTTAGTATAGTCGACGACGTTGGTCCATAAAATGAGACTACCAGCCAGCACCGTTAATTGTCATATCAGAACATACTTATTTCTTCATTATCTACTTTAATTCTTTTTCAAATAATAACGTTTCACTTTAACACCAACTAAATACGCCTTTAACTCCTAATTTTACTTTACTAATAATAAAAAAAGACGTTCTTACCCTTACTTTCTTCTTCGTTTGGGTTTATAGCGTGCAAGGTAAGTAACTCTGCCTAAGAATTGTTGAAACCAAATAGTCTTGCATACATATTCAGTTGTAACAAGGATTTCATTCATTATTGTACGTGAAATTAAAAAATATATGTAGACATATTTGATCAGATTTGAAATTCTCGATCAATGAATAAGCATCTTTAAAAATGTATAATGAGTAATAACAGAACACGAGAAAATAGCTATAAAAATACTTGTATCCGGGATGTTTTGTAAACTATAGTAAATATTAGCATGCACTCGTCGGTCGCAAGGGAAACCGAAAAATGAGTTTGAAGTTTACATTGCGGTTAAGAAATGGGGAAAATAAGATATTGTCTGAGCCGGTTGGACAGACAGATGGGGAAGTTGACTTGGTAGTCCTGCACAAGGCAATTACAAAAGTTCAGGAAAAAGCTAACAATTTGTTGACCGTCTGTGTGGAGGAACAGAAAAGTGTAGGACTGCAGAACAACCATAATGCAATTGAGGGTAATTAAATGTATACTGACACGTCCTATTACCGCGGTATTTGATCATTTGCGTTCAGCGCTGTCATCATGCGTAACATCTGAATAACTCGTATGTAAATATAATGTCAGGAAGTTCACATGGGCGTGAAGATTAAAAATTTGAAGAATGTCAAATTTTGTTTAGATAGTGTTACCATATTTGATCTTTCAAAAAAGAGAACAGACACACACACACACACACACACACACACATATATATATATATATATATATATATATATATATATATATATATATATATATATAAGAGACAAAGAGGAGATTTAAGGACTTAAAAGGAGGACATGTCCGGAAAAAAGAGGGAGTATGGTAGTCTAGATTTTCCGTACATGTACATATTTAAGTAAGTGATCAAATCCCATTCATACCATATCCTGTTCCAATCCCTTTTTTTAACTTTTCATTCATAAAATCATGCCAAGGATAATGCCAACAATTCGTCTGCTTCACAATTTAAACAGTACAAGCTGAATTGGTCACATGACTTAAGCTATTAAATAAAAATTGTTATCCAACTTGTGGGGGCCCATTTAAGGTGTATTTTCAAACTCGTGAGTTTTGTTTCAGTGTGGGTTCTTAAATCTGGAGCATCAAGGCAAGTTGAACCCTGTCATCCCTTCAAATTAATAAAAGGTGCTTTCTAGACATGGGGCATACAATTTAAATTTATGGGGAGTGTGGTTAACTACACAAAAGCCATGCAATATAACATCAGAATATCATAAATCTTAATTAACTAATGGATCTGCTACAACTTTTGCATGCAAAAGTCGTAATTAAAATTATGAATTTAATTTTGATTAAATGTGCTGCCTTTACATAAAATGTTCACAAATTTCTTTCTTTCTTTTTTACTTTTATACCATACTACTGACAGTCACTGTATTTCTCAATTGCCGCGGTAATAGGACATTCTCTTTAGAGTGCATCCCATCAGAGGGTCAACTCAGAATACCCAGCAATTTGGCAAACCCGTTGATCGAAAATAAAAATCATTTACTGTGACCAATGCCTCATGTTGATTACTGATGCAATATGATAACAATGAAAATAAGTAAGTATACTGAACCTTTTTTGGTATGTTTTCTAAGTAGTAACGTGGTAATAAGACGTATCAGCCCACATGTCCCTCTCCTGCTTGTAATTTAAACTAATTTTAGAAAACTTTATTATTCCATTCTCTGGATATAGATTTGTGCAGTAATATAAGGAAAATTGCAGTGTTACTGATTAAATTAGTATGCATGTGTCTTAAATAGTAGTATTAAAAAAAATTGGGTAGGGGGAGCTATTGTATTTTAATTTCTTATGTCAATTTTCAGCAGTTTTATAAGCCCCCAAAGTGAACATTATTCCTCTCGTATGTGTTAAATTACTTAAATTATGTATTTATTTATTTAAATATTAAAACCTGTACATTAATGTTCAAGGTGACGAAGAGGACGGGGATGAAGATGAGGAGTCAGATAACGAACCGGAAGAAAAGAAACATAAACTGACCCATTGACTCAATTTATATACATGTGGCGTTAATTGCTAAGATCAAAGATACAGAACAGTGGGGATAAAGAGAATTGATCCAAGGAAAAGAACTGACCATGTTGAATTGAAATTTAGGGAATTGGATAACTACCAGTCAGTTTGAGTTACAATAAATCAGATATAAACCTGAAGAATACTACTAGAAGAATTGAATTATTTGTCCACATTCTTCCAATGAAATTCAGTTTCTGGAAATCTTAGCAGATCCAAATTGTGTGTTTGCCTTTATTTGAAAGATCTTATTACGTCTCATTAATATGTGTGCGAGTAAAAATTATTAATTTGAATAAAGTTCAGCTGTATTGTAATAGCACCATTTCTCTTTCAGGTGATTCTTTCATATACATGTAATTTAATTTCCATTTCTTGCTCTGGAAATCAAAATGTTTGTTTTGTTTGGGAAAGTTAATAGTTGCAGTATATCTGACTCCGTATTAGCTTGATACAGCAAATAATGTCTTATACTATTTATCTGGAGATGATCTCTACAATACATCTTCGAATTTCATTCACCTGTTTTATCAAATCGCAACTTTTCTGTGTTAATGAGTGCAGTGTAAATGTATTCTGCTCATATATTATTTTTTTAAACCAGATGCTCGTATTGTTTTGGCTAATAAATGGTTAACACTGCACTGATATGTCAGTTATTTCATCTGCATATCTCCAGTCTGCCAACAGTGGCAAATGCTTGTACTTTTAACAAATCACTTGGCAGCAAACAAAGATGATGGTATCGAGTTGCAATTTCATTAATAGATTAATAGATGGAACAGTGCCTCTACCATGTTTTTAAATTGTAATGAAAAAATAATGAGAAAGTATGTGTCTTCAGTGATGACAAGCATGTTCAGTAGTAGAATTGTATCTGGAAATGTCTGGAACTATGATATACATTTTAATTCTCTGACTACTGGTAGATGGAACAAATTACTCTTAAATATCTTACATAATTTGTGTTCTTTACAATGACAGAAACATTCACTTTGATCACATGGCACCATTAGTTTATTTCACATTAAATTAAAGTTCTGTTTTTTAAATGACAGGACTCTTGGCTGCATATTTATCAGTAGACACAAGTCAACAAACTAGAAGATTTAACACTATTTAAAACTATACTCCATTTTCAATTAAAAAAAACCCCATGAAATAGAATGTCATAAAAATCATTTGAAGTAACATAGTTAAATAGCTCATTTAACGTTTCATGCTAGACCAAGCATACCTTGGCAGACAAATCTCGGGCCATGTGTTGAATTTGAGCAATTCAAAGCACACAATATGTATCGACCTTTACCAATATGTACTGTCATCTATCCAAACAGCTGGTCAGACAAAATTGTCTAATTAAGGAAGGACTACATGTTCGTCGCTATGAAAATGGGGAGCTGTGAGCCCTCTGTCAGTTTTTCGACAATGTACATCTGTTGGAGAATCCCAATACTTACAGGGCCCATGCTAGGACAAAATAGAGTCTGTCACTTTACCTGAACAAGCCCAAAAGGAGAAGTTCACTTTGCCTTGCATTGATTTCATGACATTACCTCCACTCCATTTTGTTTCAGTACATCGCAATAATAATCAAAGTAAAACATCAAATTTTAGGTCAATTTTCCCTTCCAAGAGGATGGTGAAAAGAAAGAAGTCTTCTGTTCTGTAGTCAATTTTGGTGCTAATTTGATGATCATAAATACTAGCCCGATAAATCTGCACCCCAAACCTGTGCTGATACTCCACTTGGTTATTTTCACTTCCTGGATTTCAAAGATAAATAGTAAAAAACAAGCCGATAACTTTTTATATATTTTGTAATTTATTCATTGCACTTTCAGAAGCTGGTATTGCATACTCTGGCAAAATTAGTTTTCCCTATATTAATACTGCTAAAGTTAGTGTGTTTTGGACTAGTTCAGGCTCATTTTTCAAGCACATGGGAGCAGCCATTTTATCAGCTGTCTGCTTTAGATAGTGCATAGTTTGCATAATTACCACATGTAAAGAAATTTTAGTCACATTACATGAAAGTAACATAGAGGTATGCCAACATTCTCTCCACAGTGTAATTAACATACCTGTCAACTCTCCAGCCAGGATAAAAAAAAACTCCCAATTTTCGGAGTCGTTCCACGCCTACCTCCCAATCTCATAATATCTCCCGATTTTTGCAGAGAACTCCCGATTATTACATTATGCCTGGCAATTTAATTTTTCCAAAAAAAAATCCTACATAAATAGCTATATCGTATGAAATCCACATAAGCCATGTTCTATGTTATCACCTGTGTATATTGTTGTGACGTAATTACACAGCACACATATCATGTGACATAAACTGTGAATGCTAGCTTAAATGCACGACTTTGATCAAGTCTGGTGTGTGTTAAAGTGAAAGAGTAATTAGCATACGGCGGAGTATATATTTACGGCATTAATCAACATTTTAAACATTTTCAAACTGCTGAAACGCAAGCTAGATGAAAGCTCACCTGATAAGAATGATCCAAAAGGGACGAAGTATCTGTGTAAAGTAAAACCAGAATGGTTTGGCAGTATCATTTGGATTCGCAAGTCTCAGCAGAGTCAGCACCACATCTTCTGTGCTTCTTGTAAGAAGGACGTGGGTATAGGGCATGGCAGACTAACCGATGTCAAGAAACAACTGAACTTCACAAGGCGAATGCGGCATCATTTCAGTGCAGTTCAAGTATTACAAAGTTCATGCCAATCGTGGGCCCCACAACTCACTCCAAAGGAACTAGCCCTCAAACCAGAGGTGAAGTTTACCAACTTCATAGTAGCACACAATCTCCCGTTTGCAGTAGTAGAGCATCTTACCGAATTGATCAAAACGACGTTTACAGACTCTGACATCGCAAAGAACTTTGCATGTAAGAAATCATAAACGACATGCATTACTACTGGGGTATTAGGACCAAGCTTCGACGAACATGTTAACCAGCTGTGTAAGAACAATAAATACAGCATTATGGTCGATGAGTCAAATGACAATAGTGATAGCAAGAGACTGGCGATCCTGGGATGAATTTATGACAACATAGAAGAAATAGTTACAACGAAGTTCTTGGCCATTCCTAACTGTAACATTGCCACTGGAGAGACACTTTTCCATGCAATCAAGAATGTACTGATCACCACAGGCATTCAATGGAGTAATTGTATTGGCTATGCATCTGACAATGTCATTGTAATGGTTGGAAAACACAACAGCGTGATATCCAGGATCTGTCAAGTACAGCCAGACGTATATGATGTTGGATGCGTATGTTACATGTATATCACCAATTTAGTGGTGCAGGCTGCTGTGAAGAAACTTCCATTGAGTGTAGAAGACCTCCTCATAGACATATTCTATCATTTTCAACACAGCTCTAAGAGGAATGAACAGTACAAAGACTTCTTGGTATTCACCGACACACAGCCACTCAAGATCATCAAGCACTGTGCGACTCATTGGCTGTCACTAGAGAAAGGCGTTATTTGACTCCTACACCACTAGGACACGCTCAGGTCATACTTCACATCACACGAAGAGGTTGAGAAGACGGGACAAGTAAAACATTGTGCAAAAACGCTGAACAACGACGAGATGTTCAAGTTTGTTTGCTTACTGGAGTTCTTCCAGTACTCGGCTAGTACAATACAGCATTTCAAACCTCAGAATCTATGATTGGCTATTTGCACCAAGAATTCTACTAAAGAAGATCCTCTGCAAATATGTCACGTCTGAGACAATTAGAAGTGCACCCAGCCACCTCAAGGTCCCATTCAAAAACAGAAATCTTCAGCATCCGGATGACAACATATCAGTTGATCAGAAGGTACGTGACTTCCTGACAAGTAAAGATGACCTACCAAAGGAAGTTTAACACCCTTTTTTAAGCATGTTGGGGAGTTCTATGAAGCTGCAACGGAGAACCTGTTAAAGAGATTTCCCTTAAAAGACAAAACTCTCCATACATTCAGCTTTCTATATCCATCAAAAAGGGACAACATACAAGCAGATGAAGTGATTATGCTTGCCAAAAGACTACACTTAGAAGTCGACACCAGCAAGGTAGAAAACGAATACCTAGACTACCAGCTTTCTTCTACTGAGGATCTGTCAGCTAATGAAGAGGGAACGAGTCTTGGCAACTTTTGGAAAAACTTGGCCAAAATCACAAGGTCTAACAGAACTCCCAGGTTCCTGAACGTCTCAAAGGTAACCATAGCTGCAATGACAGTACCGCACACAAATGCAGACACTGAACGGATGTTCTGTGTGCTGCGGAAGATCCACACAGACAGCAGAAGCAGCCTAGGTTCAAGTGCCATGCATGCACTGCTATCTACCAAAATTAACAACAATGTTGAGTGCATGAATTTTGACCCAAGTCCAGAGATCATGGCAGCTGCAAACAAGGCATGTTTCCTACAACAACAACAACTTAAAATCTGCAGCTGAGGTGATTTTTAAAGAAGAGGATGGCCATTCTGATGCAGAGGACGATTGACCAGTATGAAGATCGA
Organism: Margaritifera margaritifera; assembly: GCA_029931535.1. Classification (NCBI taxonomy): domain Eukaryota; kingdom Metazoa; phylum Mollusca; class Bivalvia; order Unionida; family Margaritiferidae; genus Margaritifera; species Margaritifera margaritifera. The sequence continues at coordinate 1,252,924 of JAQPZY010001289.1, forward strand.
GAGGATTATAAGTTATGATCATGTGCTGTCAGTTTTGTCTGTTCTTTGACCTTTGTATGTGTTATATTTGTACTAACTAAAAATCACGAAAAAACCACCTTATTTTTAAACCCAATCTCCTTATTTTTTCATTCAATATCCCAACTTGGTGTTTGAAAAGTTGACAGATATGAATTAGCCAATGCCAGCAACTTCCGATCCCTATCTCAGCAGTATATAAAAACTTGGGGTGCCGGGTGGCCAAGTGGTCTAAGGCACTCGCCTTTACAGATCACTGACATCTCGCCGCTGTCCACATGGGTTCAAGTCTGGGGCCTGGCCAACGTGGGTATGTGAGAAAGCTTGCCAGTAGCTTTCCGTGGGTCGGTGGTTCTTCCCGGGGTTTTCTCGGGTTCTTCCTCCACCAAATATACTGGTCGCCACGTATAGCCTATCAAGTGCTGAAAAATGGTGTTAACCCATAACAACCAACCAACATAAAAACTGTAGAGTACATGTACTACCAATGGTAAAATTACCGTTCTGATCTTGTAACACATGTTACAGATATCAGTGGAATGTGGGGAGAAATTCTAGCAAGCAAGATTTACTAACTTTCGATTCTGATATTTCAAAATAAAAATTCTGAGGCCGCCAGGCGGCCTAAATTAATATAATTAATAACGCAGAATCATCCATGCAGACATCAAGTTATGAAAATACTGAAGCCTAGACAAATTAAATTAACAAAAGGCAGAGGTTTGTACTTTAAAACTACGCAGACTTTGAATAATAAAACAATTCGAAAGGGTAATAGCATGACTTAATAAATGGATATCAACTAAATTTACGTATCTTCATGTTTTTCATTTTCATTTTATGAGAAGAACATGCACATTACAAATTCTTGCTGATGTCATGCTGTCTCATTTGGAAGTGGCCAAGATCATGATCATGTGTGTGTGCAATAAAAGAAAAAAAAAAAAAACATTATAACTGGAGATGAATTGAGTGCTTATTTGTTGGTTTTAACGCCACTTTTAACACATTATTGGCCATATCATGAAATGGGAGCTAAGTGCCTTTCCCAAGGACACACCAAGAGAGCTGACGCAGGCTGACTTGGGCGGGTATCAAAGCCGTGACCTTGGATTACGAGTCCAATGCTCTAGCAACTGAGCTACCATGGCTAATTTCCAGAAGACGAATGGGATAGTACAAACGTCTCAGTTTCAAATAAATGTACTTTTATGGTGTTTTTTTAATTATATCAGTTCCATGGACAAATTGGTATACGTTCATATTACTAATTTTATTCAAATAAGAATAATCCTTTTTAGACACGCATTCCCAGCCTTCAACTCCTCTCCCCTCCCATACACACACTAACTTTAAAATTAAATTTGTTAGGAAAAAAAAAGATGAATATTTCAACATATTGAAGGCAATGCATTATGAGGCTTTCATTTTTTTTGAAAGTACGCTTTATTCTTATCAAACTGCTTGTTGCCAAAATGAAGTACTGTCTTTAATACAAGTAAAAGTATCCAATTAAAACAAACAGTTTAAGGGAGAAAAACAACAACAACAACAACAAAAAGTTTCGTACATATATTTTGCGTGCAATTTATAACACCTGTCATGACTAAAGGTAATGTAACAAAAGAAAAGACTCGAACAAGTTTTCAAGATTTAAAGTACAAATCTTTAATTTCCTAAAATATTAAAATATTTCAACAAACAATTAAAGTGAAAGAATTAAAAATAACTTACAGTATAGATTATCCTTAAAAAGTCCTAAATTGTTCTAAAGTTCACTGATCCGGAAGTCAATCCAAATATTCCGAATGAAGTAACCTTCACTGTTCTAATGTGTTACTAAGAATAAGTTATATCCAAGTAATCATTGCGAATATGGAATATCACAAGTTCTAGAAATGTTTCCGATAATTCCACGGAGCTGTATAATAATTAAGTTGAAGACACAGTATTAATCCAGAATGCACTGTATTTATTAATAAATAAATCTCCAAAGAAGAATATCCACACACAAAATGAACCAAATTCGTTATGACCTCTCTATTCAATGTAACTATGAAGAATGGCTAAGCACAGAATTATTTGCTATAATATAGTCTCCCACTGCGCAGAAACAAAATAAAATCCATTGCGTCTTTGTTAAACAACAGGACATTTCGAAACATTGCAATCCTCTCCGAAATAATCAGAAATTAGGTTATGAGTGACATCTCATTAGTACCAATGTACTAATGTTTATAAACAGTAAATAATGTATTTACTCAGAATCTAGGTCAGAAGTTCATGTCCCTCACGTGCTCTAAAACCACATGATATGACTAAGGTTTCGAAATATCGATCGAGCCTACCGTATGTGTCCTCACGAGACGACAGCTGTTTAGATTAAGAACACAGATCATAAACTAATAAACTATACCATTATTAAAAGGAAAATGATATATAATTCCGTAACACACCAAAATTTTACCTTGCAAAATCATTAACCATGACTTGCAGAGGACACTATGATGTGTTCAAAGTGCCGTTAAAACCAAGAAAACTAAAAAGAAACAACCCATAAACGTGATTTTGACGTACGGCGTTGGCGCCAATTTAAGGTCCTTCCCGTTATAAAATCATACGGGATTCGCAGAACGCACAGATCTGAAAGTTTCCAACATATTGGAATCATTACAGTAACACGTATCACAAAACAATCGTCACAGTTATGCTCTTTAACTATTTCTCAGCATGTCTGCAGTATGTAGATGTAATTATTTCTTATTTATTTGCATATGAGCAGCTAAATAAACTGGCGAGTCGAACTTTAATTCAAATGTTGTATTGTAAACCCTGCACAGATTCTAGAGTGTCAAGGAGTTGTCGCCATGCTTCCTTCTTCAGCGAAAGTGCTATGAAATTATTGAAGAACATGATCCTGGAGTGTTTTTGTGATAGGTGTTATTTTAACGATTATGTCCTATCGGATACCTTCAGATCTCAGCGATCTGGGAATCCTTGACAATTTTAGAATGTCGTGTAACTTGGCGCTAACGCCAGAGATCAGCGTTATACACTAGGTATCTGCAGTTAAATCATTACAAGACTTACGCACAAAATGGTTGATAAACAACAAACATTTAATTGTATAAAAAAATATATATGAATAATTCATTTAAATTAAAACAATTAACTTGTAAGATTATGGGATAGTTGCTTCACAGAGATTTCGGACACGGGAGGTTATCGGTCCTTTGAGGTTTTGGTCTGAAGTGATCGTAGCATATTCCTATGTTTTGAGGAAAAGATATTACATCTACAATATATTTGTTTCATTATGTGTTTCTTCGTTTTTTATAAGTTTCTATATTTAAATAGGCCAGTGTCGTTACGTCGGTTAATGTTTCATGTTGAGAATTCATCGCCTGTACGTTTGAGTTGTCTTAAATGCTTTGTTTTGCTCTCGAATAATGATGCAGAATTCTTAGAGTTTATGCAACTACTTGTTTGTGCGTGTGTCAATTCCTCGACCAGTTATTTTGACATTATTACTGTGAGGATGATAGATAGATAGTGTGATGGTACGAAAAAAATATATGATCACATTTAAAATGAAATTTGCACAACTGTGAGAATGTGATGTGTACAGTTGTTTTAAAAGTTCAGTAACTTTGTGATATTTCAACAATCTTGAAAAATACGTTTAAAATCCAAATAAGCTTCTTGGTAACATCACTTAATAATACATTAGTGTGTTTATTGTTTTAAATTTGTTATTTTTTTATTTTTAGAACAATATTTTTTTCTAAAGTGTGCAACACCCCCCACCCCGAGATTTCAACATTCATTTACATTAGCAAATTACTATTGAAGATGTAGCAATAAGATAGGATTTGTTACGCAAAGCAATCTCCACAAGCTGGTAAATATACGCCAATACCAAAAGACTATAATTTTGTGACTGACATCATGTTTACTGTTGAAGAGAAATATTGTATTTAAAAAAAGGCAAGAAGCTATAATGCATACAGATTGATAAAACAAATGTAATTGTACGCAAGGAAGAATATTCAGTTTATGACAAAATAAATTTGCGGTCAAGATATGCATATAAACTTAAATAATTTTAAATCTAGTAAGGTTTTACTTTGTTGGATAGATCTCTTAAATGAGCACAACTGTACAAATCCCGCTTTTGAATTATATGAAGGTAATCTTTAGAAAGACTGGTATAATCTGCTCACAAAGAAAAGACTGAACAGGGAAAATATTTGTTTGAGAAGAAAGGTCATTATATGCTGTGTACATTTTTTACGGAATTATATATCATTTTTCTTTTAATAATGGTATAGTTTATTAGTTTATGATCTCTGTTCAAAGTCTAACAGCTGTCGTCTTGCCGTGAGTACACATACGGTAGGTTCGATCGATATTTCGCTAAAGCTTAGTCATGTGACGTGTTAGAGCGTGAGAGGTTTGAACTTTTGACCTAGTTCTCGTACTTTTAAGAGTAAACATTGTATTGACCAGTAATTATAGTTTAAGGTCACATCCGAAGAATGAATCGTGTTTATTAGAAGGAAATTATTTCGAAATATCCAGTTGTTTATCGAAGACGAAGTATGGGTTTTTATTTCGATTCCGCGCATTAAGGATATATATATATATATATATATATATATATATATATATATATATATATGGATTAATAGTAGTATTCTGGCATTCTTCATAGTTACATTGAATTGAGAGGTCATAAATGAATTTGATTCCTTTTGTGTGTGGGATATTCTTCTTTGGAGATCTATTTATTATAAATACAGTGCATTCTGGATTAGTACTGTTTCTTCAACCTGAATAATTATACAGCTCCGTGGAATTATCGGAAACATTTCTAGAACTTGTGATATTCCATATTCGCAAGGATTACTTGGATATAACTTATTCTTTTTAACACATTAGTACAGTAAAGGTTACTTCATTCGGAATATTTGGATTGACTTCCGGATCAGTGAACTTTAGAACAATTTAGGACTTTTAAGGATATTCTATACTGTAAGTTATTTTTAATTCTTTCACTTTAATTGTTTGTTGAAATATTTTAATATTTTAGGAAATTAAAGATTTGTATTTTAAATCTTGAAAGCTTGTTTGAGTCTTTTCTTTTGTTACATTACCCCTAGTCGTAACACATGCCTAATGGAACAGAGTTTAATTGTCTCTCCATTAGTAAATGAAGATAATTAAATCAGTTTGATATATATTTTTTTGCATTAGATGGATAAGCCCTGGATAATATACGGGTGTTTTATAATTATCATGTTTCATTATATACTTAAGTGTGAAATATAGTAACTTATTGGCAAAATAATTGTCATATTGTTTTTCATTCCTATATTTTCACATGTGAAATTATAAGATTTCCCATCATGCCATGCGACGTTTGATTATGTGTGGTACAGAAAAAAATATAAATAAAATAAAAAGCACTTTGTTAGCTAGAACAAATAAATAGAAACAGCATTACCTTTCAGACATGGAAATTAATATTTGCTGAAGAAATTGGACTCGACGCCGTTCGTGACTCTATGAAGTTATTTCCCCTTACTTTCTTGACAACAATGATCAACCCGCTGTGAAGCATTGATGAATCTGACTTGACTAAAGGTCAGATATGATCAGATAGTTCTAAAAATGTCAAATATGTAATTTACTGCGACAAATTAGGTTATCCCAATCCTACCGCTCTCTTTAGTCACTCGTATTTATATGATCACCCTGTGAAAGTGAGGTGAATTTGCGGGGGGGGGGGGGGGGGGGCGGGGGGGAGGGTGTTATTGTGCAGAAAAGCGAGTTTAATCTTCTAAGCTTCGATTCTGGAGTTTGGTATATAATAAAAAGAAATGTTTTTTTCTGCGTAAATACCGGATATATTTCATCCTGTGGTACCAAAAACGATATATTTTAACTCGTGACTTTGCCACTCGTTAAAATATCACGTTTTTGTACCACACGGTATTAACGTAAGAAAAGAAAATATCCTCAGTGTAATATGCATCAAATTTAAATACTCGCAGATTATACTTTAGCAGGGAAAAAAGATAACAGTAACAAACTAGCAATGTATTGAAATGTAAAAAAAATGTATTGTTAAAATATGTAAAAATTTGAATTTTTAAACTGTATTGAAATGTAATGTATTATGACTGTTAAATAGTGCATTTGTTAATACTTGGATTACTTATTTTGTATTATTACTTCATAAGAAATAGCAATACAGGAATAACATAATATAAAAACTTATAAAGACATACACAATACGAAATAAAATAGACCATTTGCCATTTATCTCCTCACTGTCAGTAAGTTTTACGTAAGACCCAAGTATGTCAGCCATTTTAGGGAACTAAAGTTGTCTACCCGTTTGAATACTGAGAGAAATAAAAAAAATATCAAAGAAAAAAACAAACTTGCTACTTTTTATCAATATAAATGTGAAAGATTATAATAACAAGTGAGGATAGTAGTAATATGGACCACTTGAGGGGTTTATTTGAATTAACATTACGCCGTAAGTTTATATTTGGATTCGTTATAGGTGTCTACGGGAATTAACATTACGACATAGGTTTACATGCTGGAGACACTAGGGAGGGCTACGGGAATGGTAATGTTAAAATGTTTAGTTTTAGGGCCGTTTCCATGTTGAAAACTTTATAAGGGTCTACGGGAAATGTAATGTTAAAATATTTAGCTATAGGGCGTTTCCATGTTGAAAAATGTATAGGGGTCTATGGGAAATGTAATGTTAAAATATTTAGTTTTATGCCGTTTCCATTTTGAAAATGTATAGGGGTCTACGGGAAATGTAATGTTAAAATATTTAGTTTTATGCCGTTTCCATGTTTAAAAATGTATAGGGGTCTACAGGAAATGTAATGTTAACATTTTTAGTTTTATACCGTTTCCATTTTGAAAATGTATAGGGGTCTACAGGAAATGTAATGTTAACATTTTTAGTTTTATGCCGTTTCCATTTTGAAAATGTATAGGGGTCTACAGGAAATGTAATGTTAATATATTTAGTTTTATGCCGTTTCCATTTTGAAAATTTATAGGGGTCTACAGGAAATGTAATGTTAAAATATTTAGTTTTATGCCGTTTCCATTTTGAAAATTTATAGGGGTCTACAGGAAATATCATGTTAAAATATTTAGTTTTATGCCGTTTCCATTTTGAAAATGTATAGGGGTCTACAGGAAATGTAATGTTAAAATATTTAGTTTTATGCCGTTTCCATGTTGAAAAATTTATAGGGGTCTACGGGAAATGTCATGTTAAAATATTTAGCTATAAGGCGTTTCCATTTTGAAAATTTATAGGGGTCTACAGGAAATGTAATGTTAACATTTTTAGTTTTATGCCGTTTCCATTTTGAAAATTTATAGGGGTCTACAGGAAATGTAATGTTAACATTTTTAGTTTTATGCCGTTTCCATTTTGAAAATGTATAGGGGTCTACAGGAAATGTAATGTTAACATTTTTGGTTTTATGCCGTTTCCATTTTGAAAACGTATAGGGGTCTACAGGAAAATGTAATGTTAAAATATTTAGTTTTATGCCGTTTCCATTTTGAAAATTTATAGGGGTCTACAGGAAATGTAATGTGAAAGTATTTAGTTTTATGCCGTTTCCATTTTGAAAATTTATAGGGGTCTACAGGAAATGTAATGTTAACATTTTTAGATACTATCAAACACCTACGTTTTTGACTAATATCTAACACATACGTTTTAATTACTATCCAACACATATTTTTTTATTACTATCCAACACATACTTTTTTGATATACTATCCAACACATACTTTTTGATATACTATCCAACACGTACGTTTTTATTACTATCCAAAACACACTTTTTGATATACTATCCAATGAAAAGGGTAGGAGTGTGTATACAGACATTCACACATAAGCAAGAAAGGGGTAGGTTGTGTTTATAGATACACTATATCCACAAACATAAGAGAGGGGAAGTATTTTAAGTTTTAGTTGGGTTGTGAACATTGACATACAAGCAAAAATTGGCAATAATTTTAGTAGTATCTCTTTTCTAGAGATCTGGTTGGCCATGAAAAGGGCCGTTGGGGTTTTTAACCAAAGAGGAGGGTTAACACACCGCACCGCTTCACAGTTATACCGCACAAACTTCACACAGCCGGTCGGTAGACTAAGACATGCTTCAGCCATCCTTGCCTCTCCACATAGATTCTTCTCTTCCATATAGCTGTATCTGCAATTCTAGTATTGACCCATGATGCCATGGCATATACCAAGAACTCTGGATAAAACAGCATGCTGGAATTGATGTTTGATGGCTTTAGTTTTGCCCACATCTTGTCAAAGTTGGCTTCAGAACAGAGGACACAATGGGACAATGCACCTCTATATATAGTATGGTGGCGCTCTACAGATATTACGTATTTCTGAGAGAGTGACAGATGTAAGATGAAGTTGTTTGCTTTTGCAACATGCACAGTGGAGAGAATGTTGGCATGCCTCTATGCTACGTTCATGTACTGTGGCTGAAATTTCTGTACATATTGTACTTGTGGAAATTGTACATGATCTAAGCACACAGCTAACCAAAACGGCTGCTCCCATGTGCTCGAAAAATCATCTTGAATACGTCCAAAGTACACTAACTTTAGCAGTTATTAAAATAGGGAAAACGAATTTTACCAGAGCAGACAATACCAGCTTCTGAAAGTGCAATGAATGAATTTAAAAATATCTAAAAAGTGAAGAAAAAATATCGGCTCGTTTCTTTACAATTTATCTTTGAAGTCCAGGAAGTGAAAATGGCCAAGCGAAGCAAGCAGTTTTTTGATAGGTGAACATGTAAGTAAGGCCAGGCTGTATACTCCATAACCCAAATTACACCCATCAATCACGGGTGGCCGAGTGGTCTAAGGCGCTCGTCTTTACAGATCACTGACATCTCACCTCTGTCCGCGTGGGTTCGAGTCTCGGTCTCAGCCAGCGTGGGTATGTGAGAAAGCTTGCCAGTAGCTTCCCGTGGGTCGGTGGTTCTTCCCGGGGTTTTCTCGGGTTCTTCCTCCACCAGATATACTGGCCGCCATGTATAGCATATCACGCGCTGAAAAATGGCGTTAAAACCCATAACAACCAACCAACCAACACCCATCAATCATACACCAAAATAAATGGAGTAAAAGTTGTTTTAACAGTACCTAAGATATACAAAGTTTTTTTTTAAATAGCCAGGATAACCAGTGAGGAAACCCTGGGAAAATCTTTTTTTTATAAATTTAACCCTATGCAAAATACGAAACTGTAGAGCGCCACCTATAGGACTGGATCGAAATGGATTGGAAAATTTTGTAGACGCACACATCATGGTCAACAAGTACTGGTTGCCTGACTTGGTCTTGGGTAAGAGACCGACACACTCTACCATTATTCTACTAAATGGTTCGTTAAATGCAGGAATAGGTTGCAGATGAGCCTTAGGTATCTTCTGATTTGGTTTTCCTGCCATTTGACATGTGTGACAAGATCTGCAGTATTTAGAAACATCACTTTTAAGTTTCGGCCAATAAAAATGATTCAAGATCTTGTAATAAGTCTTATTGACTCCAAAATGACCAGACAAGGGAGTTTAATGGGCTAGACAAAGAATTTGCTATCGATATGACTTAGGAACGACAATTTGATAGCTCACTGACCACTCGTCACCAGCGGGTACCTCAGGTGGTCTCCATTTGCTCACAAGGACCCGTTTTTCACAGAGTGACACACTGGAACTTGTGTGGCTTCAGTTTCACTAATAGCCCTGTGAAACAAACAAGAGATCTCAGGATCTTGTTCCTATAAGGCAAGAAGTGATTGTCTTTTGTCACCCTGATTAGAATATAGAGAATGAGTTTTCAAAGTATCACTGTGATCAATACCTTCTGATTGATCAATATCAGGAGAGAAAGTGCCCTCATCAAAAGACTGACCAATAGAATAATTTCCTGATCAACATCATTCACAAGAGCTCTTCTTGCGATAACTCTGGTAAATGCACAAACAGGATACAAATCAGGGATTTCAATCTCAATAGGATCAACTTTCTGATCCAAACAAGGCTTGTCAGTTACAAGTGGATTGACCACGACCATATCTACAGCTAGGTCATTGCCTAGTAGCAAATGGATACCTTCTACAGGTAAAGAAATCACTGCCCCAACAGTCACAGGTCCAGAAACTAAGTCTGATGCCAAATTAGCACAATAGAGATCAACATTTACAAAGCCGCACTCTACTCCCTGAATAAGTACACTTTCACTAGAAGAAGACTTCTCAGACAAAGGCATAGTAACTGATAACAAAAGACTCTTAGAAGCTCCTGTGTCCCTTAATATTGTAATAGGGATAGGTTTGACAAAATCACCAATAAGTGATATAGAACCTTCTGACATGAATGGTTCACAAGTCTTCAAAATAGAATCAGACTGGGGTTTGTTTGACTCAACAAATGTATTGCTTTCAATACAAGACCGTGTGCTTGACCTCTTTGAAATAGCTCTTTGGAATATCTCTGTCTTTATTCTGTTGCTTATTTTTCAACTTGAAGCAATCAGAAATGATGTGCACTTTCTCTTTACAATAAGTGCACGTAGGAAGAGATAAGGATTTCTGATCAGTCTTACCAGATATTTGATTCCTAACGGTTGTGCTGTTTTGAAATTTGGAAATACTCATTTGAGATTGAAATGGGTTGCTTTTTTTTACCAGAAAACTTCTGAGAGGAAGACTTATTGACAAATGAAACCTTGTGAGTCAACAAATAATCATCAGCCATATGAGCAGCATCTTCCAAAGTTTCCACTTTCTGCTCATCAAGATCGGTCTTAACATCACTATGGATGCACCTCTTGAACTCTTCAATTAATACGAGCTGTCTGAGGTTATCGTAATCTCGATCAGCCTTCTTGGCTGAGCACCACCTATCAAATAGTTGTTCTTTTTCCCATGCAAATTCGACATGAGTTTATCCAGTTTCTTTTCTACAATTCCTAAACTTTTGCCAATATGCCACGGGTGCCAGCTCATAAGTTTTCAAGATGTACTCCTTAACCACATCATAATCAATGCTTTGTTGTACTGACAGTGAAGTGTAGACTTCACGAGCTTTGCCAATAAGTACACTTCGTAAAAACAAAGTTCAATGCTCTCTGGGCCATTTTAAGTTTTCAGCAATTTTCTCAAAGTGAAGAAATTGTTTTTCTACTTCTTTTTCCTGAAAAGGGAGTACTAACCTAATATATCTGGTAACATGAAAACCTGAACTTGTGTGTAAAGGGGAAGAGTGTCTTCCGTTTGCTTGTTTCATATCAAAGCCAGATGCAGACTTTCCAATTAAACCCAAAGCACTATTATCCAAAATATCCTTTCCCACCAAATATGGAATTAAAATATCCTTAATCTCTTGCTTTGTCAAAGACGCTTTCGCTTCAGAAAGATCATAATGTCTGGCAAGCTTAAAAAAACTCGTCCTTTTTCACAGACTCTAACCCTACCTGGGTTTGACTTGAAACAAAGTTCTCAACCTTAGGTAGCATTGTGAATGCTTGTTGGTTTCAATAAAGATTTCGCAATTTCACAGGATACGGCAGACAATTTCTTTTAAAATATAATTCAGAACAATACACGGAATTTCCAACAATGACCATGAAATGAGCCAAATTCATTTACATGAAAGTTGGACAGATGTGGTTTACAATTTCCATGAGTTATTTGGCTATGCTTTTGAATAGAATGCCTAAAACGTTTGGAACGACAGAAATGGACAAAGGCTATCTACACCACTTTTTCAATACTAAAGCTAATCAACCCGTCGTGCTCCCGCATTTGCCTGACGTTCGTTACTACGACCCTGTCAGTATGCACACATAACAACAAGAAGTATTATATGCTTGGTACCAACTGCACTTGTCAGGCTCTTTTGACTTTAAGAAGAAATGCTGAAATATTGACGATCTGATGTAGACATTTTACGACGGTGTTGTGGAAAATTTAGACAATTGATTCTGGATCACGGAGGTATCCTTGAAGGAAGCTTCTACTATTGTCAAAGAGTGTGGATTAGTCTATCGAAAGAAGTTCATGCCCGAGAACAAACTAGCCACTATACCATCTCAATACTATCTCTCTGTTAGCCGTTGATATTCCGCCAAAGCTTTGCGCTGGCTCCATGACTTGTGTGAAACTGAAGACAAGAAGATGCAACATGCTAGAAACGGTGGAGAAAAGAAAATTGGAAGCCTTTCCCTGGATGGTTGGGATTTATAAAACCCGCAGCTAGTCTTTCAAAGCTGTGTATTTCACGGATGCCCAACTATTTGTTTTCCTCAATGAGACATGAAAAGTTCTTTCTCAGAGTTTACAATGGAAGAGTTGTACGACCAAACATATCAGAGGCGTCTGAATTTAGAAAGTCTAGGATGCCAAGTGATATATATGCAGTGGCGTACTAAGGGTAAATGGCGCCCGGGACGACGATGATGGCCCAAAGGGCCAGAATACGAGGCCCGATTTTCTGTTACATTTTTTAAAGATCTATGGCACTCGGGGCAACTGCCCCGTCCGCACCCCCCCCCCCTCCCGTTAGTACGCTATTGTGACTTTCAAAATCGATTATACTCTCGATGGATTACCCACTACCAAAACTTTAGCCAGAGCCGGAATTGTCTACTTGGGACGAGGAGACCAAGGACAGTGTTTCAATTGTGGTGTTAAGATCCACGAATGGGAGTATAAAGATTCAGCTTTCCTGGAACATGCCAGATGGTCTCCGTGCTGTCAGTACATTCCATTGGTGGGTCATGTTTATTATCCTCATGGATACGTTAGAAGAGAGAATTCGTAGTTTACCTTTGGAGCTGTGAGAATGCAATTACAGAGACTTTGTACATATTCAAGTGAAACACAAAGAAATTGCATCCTTACGACATACACGTGTAACCTTTGGTATTGGAATGCAATAAAAAAAAGCTGAATAGTTTGAAGATGTTCAAATGGGCTGACACTGATCAATGACTACCGCCTCCTGTAATATTTTAGATGTCACGACTTCTACCCACAATGTTGCAGTGATATTCAGAATTCCATGGAACAACATACAGGAAAAGGTTAAAAACCTACAGGAATGCAAAAAAACTTTTAAAAGAAATATCACCTCAAGACGAAACTCCTTCACGACGTGTGACGAGTGGGGAGATAATGACTGAATTTCTTTGATAGGCTTTACCAGGAGATTCCATTTGGCAAACGTGTGAATATTTCACCAAAAAACACATTTCTGTAAATGGACAGTTTAGAAGAGCACATTCAGAATCTACCACTGTAACTGAGTGAGCGCATTTACAAAGGGTCTGTCTAGATTCAAGTGACCGAAGAGGCAAGACTTTACGTGCGCCGTGTGGAAGTCTTACCTAAAGTGGGAAACAACACCAGTCAAACTCTGAACAGAACGACAGTCAAGTGTCCTCTACGAAGAGTGGAAGTGAAAACCTTCACCATTGCCTCTGGACCTTGATCCAAGATCGAAGATCATGTTTTCCAAAGTCAGCAACCAAAATATTTGCTCATCGGCATTGTCAGCTGTGCGACTTTTTTTTATCGATCAAAATCCTTTCGAGTTCCAACACTTCAATTTGTCCAATATAGAAGTCACCCGAGGTGGCCAAACTGTGTGTACTAGGCTCTTTGAACCTAGCTTTGCCCAGAAAAATTACTTGAGCTCTTACTTGACACTGTTTGAAACCACAGGACAGTTAGGTACGAAAATCATCCACTGTATTTCGTACGGCAATTATGCAGGAGGATATTTTTGTGGAGTTTTGATTTCAATCTACACCAAGGCGATGACGAGGGACATTTCCACCCTATACAATTGGACCAACTTCGTGTGGAACTTCAATTTGCAGGAGCTCTGGACGAACACAGTGAACGTCATCTTGTATGCAGAATTTGACAATACTCTGAAAATCAACAGTTTTAGAGAAGTGATCCTAGACTTTTAGAAAGAAAAGACGGAACACGAACCTATGGAGGTAGGCGAAGAGAATGTTTTCTATCCAGAACACTAACCGTCATAGAATGCAATAAAAAAGTCAAGAAAACAAAAATACAGTCATGATGTCAAGATGACCAAAACAAGAACAACACAGTCTCCCCCTTTTCGATAAAAAAACCTTTTATTAATACGCAAATACGATCCATTGTACACCGTTCCAGAATGATCTCTTGGTATTTTCAAATTAAGATCAAAAAATTTTAACAAAGGGTTACTTTAACACGGAAATTATTTATGTATGTATTTGTTCGGAAAATTGAATGTACACTAAATTCTAAAATTGCTAGAGACTAGAAAATTTTTATTCAACCTTGTAGATTGACTCTAATTACAAAATGTGGCTAACACACAACTGGTGTTAGGGACAGCCCGATTTAGCTAATTGGGCAGAATTGGATCATGCACGATCGTGGCGTTTCAGTACTTCCGTTCCGCTTCGCGCCTCCCTTGCCGAGTCCGTACAACCTTCCACTCCAGACATGTAATTAAGAAGCATGTCGTGCATGCAGTAAAGGGTCAGGTGGGTTGAAGCCCGGCAACTCATCAGACATTTAATTAATTAGTGCGCAGTGCGCACCTCAAATTACACACCCTCCCATATCGCACCGCCAATGAACCCTCAAGGTGGGGAAACCATGCAGCGAGGGTGCGGTGTGTATTAACCACACGTATTTGGCGGAATGGCCGCAAACGTGTATAATGCAAGTTAACTAACTAATCAGTCTTGCCATTCATCGTCAACTCGACAAAGAAGAAAATGGCTACCAAGGACTGTAAAGTTGGTAACTTGAGTTTATCTATGGCACTCTTGAACTGAGAGAAACACCTGGACCGGGTGGAAAAGTTACAGGTCTACCCCACCCTTAGATACTTGAAGAGGGAAATGATCTCCTTAAATTCAGCAAAGGGGCTCATCAGAGAGGAGCTAGATGAGGAAGTGGAGAAGGTGAAGAGGGCGTGGACAGAGGAGAAGAGGGAGAAGGAGCTGGAGAGTAGAGAGAATTCCCACCCCTTAATGCAAACGGGATGATGGTCCAGAAGAAAATGCGGCAGGACGGAGACAAAGAGTGGATGTCTGTAGAGGATTGAGAGAAGGAGGCTGACGAACCTCCTTTTATCTCTGTCAAACGTACGACTGAATACTTGGACCAGATGTGTCCTTGTTGTAGAGCCCAGCTTGGGAGGAGCAGTAGTCCTGGATATTGATAAACATCAGCGATCCAGGACAAACCCTAACGGCGCTTTTCAGGGCTACAAGATCTCTAAAAAAGAGAGATACTACTCAAAATTATCCACAATTTTTGGTTGTATTTCTATATTAATGTCTATGTTCATAACCCAGCTAAAACTTAAAACCCTTAACCTCTTTTAAGTTTGTGGGTATAGTGTAACTATAAAGACTACCTACCCTTGCCTTGCTTATGTGTTATAGTGTGTTGTATGTATGTATGTAAGTATAGCGTGTGCTTAAACGCTCCTTCCCTTTTCGTTGGATAGTATATCAACAAGTGTGTTTTGGATAGTATATCAAAATTTGTGTGTTGGATAGTAATCACAAAGTATGTGTTGGATATCAAAGAGTAAGTGTTGGATAGTAATAAAAAAGATATGTGTTGATAAAATATTACAAAGTGTGTGTTGGATAGTATATTAAAAAGTATGTGTTGGATAGTAATCATAAAGTGTGTGTTGGATAGTATATTAAAAGGTATGTGTTGGATAGTATAGCAAAAGTATGTGTTATATAGTAATAAAAAAATAGGTGTTTTATAGTAATCAAAAGTGGTGTGAAGGAAAGTAATCAAAAAGTATGTGTTGGATAGTTTAGCAAACAGTATGTGCTGGATAGTAATCGTAAAGAATGTGTTTGATATTTATCAAAAAGTGGTGCGTTGGATAATAATAAAAAACTATCTGTTGGATAGCAATCAAAACGTATGTGTTGGATTGCAATAAAAAAGTAGGTGTTGGATAGTATCTAAAAATTTTAACATTACATCTCCCGTAGACCCCTATATATTTTTCAACATGGAAACAGCCTAAAGCTAAATATTTTAACATTACATTTCCCATAGATCCCTATACATTTTTAACAAGGAAACAGCATACAACTAAAACTTTAACATTACCTTTCCCTATCCCCCCCCCCCCCAAGTGTCTCTCGCATGTAAACCTACACCATAATGTTAATTCCCGTAGACCCCTATAACGGTCCCCGCATTTTAATCCTATGGACATTTGTAACATAGGATTCCCCGTAGACTCCTTTAACGGCTCCAAATGTAAACCTACGGCGTAATGTTAATTCCCGTAGACCCTTCATGTGGCCCATATTACTACTGAGGATTGGAGATAATTTAGTAAGGAAAAATATGTTCGGATAAAAACTCTGTGTCCAGTCGCTCCATACTGGTAATCATGGTAATTCAACTTATTGTAATATAAATAAATAAATAAATAAATTTAAAAAATAAAATAAATAAGCGATGTCACTTTTCAGACTGTAAAATGTTCAACCTCTTGGACACAGTCTAATGGCGGTCGGAAAAATTTCTAATCCGTCGCCGATAAATACACGTAGCTCATTCAAAATAAATCTGTCTAGGTATTAAAGTTACAAAAAATCCAAATTAATACAGAGAGAGAGAGAGAACTTTAAGAGATTATGAAGAAGAAAATGGAAGAAGTAATGGTTAGAGCTAGTGCGAAACGGATTGAAGAGGTTAGAAAGTAACAAAATATTTCTGAAATCTGAAAGACAGAAACACCATTTGTAAAAAGATGCCTGTACTTTTCCAAAATAATGGATCAGTAACAGAAAGTCGAGAGAAAAACTTAAAAGCATTTAAACTTTACTATAGTAATTTACACCCGAAAAAAGCGTGAAGTTGAACCTGCTGATCTACAGACTTTCCTTAATTATTCTTATATTCCGAAATTAAGTAATAATTTAGAATGACTCAGTGAATGATCCTTTATCCTATCTATAAGTCACTAATAGTCTCCGAAAAAAAATGCAAAATGTAAAAAAGCACAGAATCTGAAGGTTTCACGGTCGAATTTTATAAACAAATCTGAAATATACTAAATACTTTTTGGTGAAAGCAATGCAGTTTGGATATGAACATGGGGAATTATCTCCCGCCCAGAAAGAGGATGTTATGTAAAGGATATCTACATATTTTTGAGTAGATATAAGGAAATAGTTCACGCGTGAAGTGGAAACATTGTATTGTCACGAGTGGCATCAGAAAATGTTTCCACTTCACGAGTGAAAGATTTCCTTATATCTCCTAAAAAAAAGAGTAGATTTATTTTAATTATATATTTGAAACAAAAAAAAATCGACTCGCATGGATTTGTTTATCCATTCTGAATCAATGCGATTAACGGCTATATATTACTACATGGATACAAAGAAGTTCCGAAATTTTACATTAATTTTAGTCCAGGTACTTTTATAAATATAGATTGTACATATAATGCTTCAAATTGTGAATGTTCTCAAATTATTGAATGTTTTCATACAAAAGTGAAGAGATTTTTTTATTTTCGTTAACACATTTCTTGCGCGGTTTGATACAGTGAGCATTATTGTAGAAACACGACAGAACGGTCCAACAAACTTGATTAAACAACAGATTTTAATCTTTAATGATGGAGAAATCAGGTATTGATTAGTGTCGACTGCAAACCGAAATTAAGTGACAATCGAAATTTGGGTGCAGCGTCTGTTACCGAAATAGACTACAAGCAAACATAGCAACGAAAATCCTTACAAGTAAACTCACAATAATTAAAATCTGTTGCTTAAAGATGTAACACTCTGAAGTCTGTTTGACCGCTGTAAATGAAAATTGAAAAAGAACTGAAAATTAGAAATGAAAAATTGAAAATGAAAATTGAACATGAAAATTGAACAAAGAAAATTGAAAAAAGCAAAATTTAAAAATTGAAAATTGAAAATTAAAATGAAAATTTAAAAATTAAAATTAAATTTAAAATTAAAATTAAAAAAAAAAACGAAAAATGAAAATTAAAAAAATGGAAATTTAAAACCAAAATTTGAAAATTGAGAATACGAATTTTAAAAAAACACAAAAAAACAAGTTTAGAGTTAGTGCGAGCTTTAAACTTTGCCTTAAAACAAATTGGTAGACACCCTCGACGATGGGAAACAGACAAAAGCATCGAATTTCTTAACCAACCTTATCCTCTTGTGTGATAGTATACAAGTATATTTGTGGATATAGGGTGTTTATAAAAACTCCGACACATGCTTGTGTGTGTGTGTGTGTGTGTGTGTGTGTGTGTGTGTGATTTCATTCCCCTTCTTTTAGTGATAGTATATATGTGTGTTTGTAAGTATAGTTTGTGTATATTCCTACCCTTTTTCCTTGGATAGTAAATGTGGAGGTCTTGGATAGCAGATAACTGGGTGGTGGATATTAGATAACTGGGTGATAGTCACTCCAAACAGAGTGCTGATGGTATAGTGGGTGTGTGTGTGTGTCGGCTAGTAGATGACTAAGTTATAGTCACTCGAAACGGCGGTTGGTTAGTGTAGTTTTAACATTAAATTTTCCGTTAGAGGGCATAGAGAACCATAATGTTAAACCCATAGACATTTTTAACATTTCATTTCACGTTAGAAGTCATAGAGACCCAAATGCAAAATGTATAGCCTTAATGATAAATTCCAATATTTTAAATTAACTAGTGGTCCAGAATTCACATATATTACCTACTTACTATAATTAGGATTTTCGCAAATAAATTTCCGTGCACTAGACTCTTCGCATATCCATTCTTTTTATATTTTTTCTCGATCTACAACTACTGAAAGCTTTGACCATTAGCAGAGTTGCAATATCGAATTTATTATAGTTTATTCTTTTAGTATACAAATCACTTGTCATGTTTCTCAGCAACCATATAATGCCACACACTTATTTATACAACAACAACAACAACAACAACAACAACAACAACAACAACAAAACTCAGAAAAAGCCACGCAAATGTTGGTCACTCGATTTTAAATTTTTTTTATAATCATCATAAATTCTTTCGATTACTAAAATTCCGATTATATCTTCCTATCAAAGAAAATAAATAGCTCAAATTTTGTTGTTCTTGCCAATTTGGATATGAAAGGCTGCTTTTAATCATTTTAAAATATACTTTCTTTGTTGCTCAGAGCTTGTTGCAATGGCCTAATCAAGTCATGCAAAATGTAGGTAACTCGAATTAAAAATTACAAAGCTTGACTTCTATAAAGCTATCACCAAGTTCTATCCTATTTTGTTGACCAATATAAGGAAATAAGTTATTTGTACACAACAATTTGAATGTAAAATACTCATCCAACTCCTTTTAAGTTGAGTTCTGTGGTTAGTATTTGACAACCCCAGAAAATGTGGCTGATACAATAGGCCAAAAGGTTCCTGCGTAAGAGGAACATTCCAGAATACAGACTAAATATCATTCTAATTACACAGTGTAAACCAAATACGATCATATTTTCATATTAAAGTAAATAAATAAGTCAAATTTTGTTGCAGTGGCCAATATAAAATGAAAGAAAGACTGCACAGAGTCAGTTAATGTTAACTTTTTTTGTCACTCAGAGCTTGTTACAATGCCCTACGCTAAATGTAGGTCACCCAATTCAAAATTACAAAGCTTTCTTCCAATACAGTTATCAGCAAATTATATCTTATTTTGTTGACAATTAATAATAAATAACTTAAATTGTTGTATTCACCAATTATAATATAAAACGCTGATCCAACTTCTTTTTTTTAATTTTTATTCAAGTTCAATCCGTGATAAAATTGTGGCTATTCCAGTAGGTTATAAAAGTTGCTGCGCAATTGGAAATTATATAATGCAGACTTGTTATCATCATAATTACATAGTGTAAACCACTCTAACATGTCTAATGCACCTGGAAAGAAATTGTAGAAACTTGGACACGGAAATATCGATAGTATCGGGTGTTTATTTGTTCCATTTAGTTTACCAATCTTCAATACAATGTAGCTTTGTGCCGTTATTTATGGTGTTCAACAAAGTACACTTTATTTCCGCTCTACTCAAATCACAATCATGAGATTATAATGTGGTCAATGAACTGCCGTGTATTTTGAGTACTTAAGAAAATATGAATGTTTTAGGGACTCGAGGGTATTCTACAGCAGTAAATAGATTGCCAGTGCTAGTATTTGAATTTCTGGACATTTTAAATGAATTTTAAATTTACAAGTGCTCTAGAGATGTTCTCTTTTAGGGGTATGAGGTTATTTAAACAGATTTTTAACCGGTTGACCGTTTCAGAACTCCACCCCACCCCCATGTACTCATTTAAGTTTCGTTGATGAAATCCAGTTCTTGCCTTACACAGATTTTCTACGACATAAACATTCTGTCAAATGTTTATTCCAATGTGATTTTGCATTCGAACTCCTCACAAAACTGGAATTTTTAGGATGTTTTCTCCAGAGAAATGCTGTGGTGTAAAACACTAAAATCAAGAACAACTTAAGCCGACATTTTATGTAGCTGCTTTTAAGGGATATCTCGGTCATCAAGTTAACAGACGGAGCTAATTTATTATATAGGTGAATATATCTTGCACCAAGTATATCGAGTGACGTCCCTTGGAAGATCGAAAGCGTAAACTAACTTAGAGTATACATGCCATTGACAGCGTTCACGTCCAAAAACATAATGGATTTTTATTGCACGTGTGGTCGAGGAACAGAAAAGTTTACTCACAGAGAATTGTTAAATTTGTTCGGAATATCCATTTTACCAGAAAAGGTAAAATAATATAATTCTCGCTACAGTGCGCTCTCCCAGCACAATTTGTTAGTGGTGAGTGGGGTAGGGGGCTCGAGAAGAAAAATTGTCATTAGCCAAGTTACGAAGAGAGCAGACACAAGTACAAGTAAAAATATCCAAATCAAAATGAAAATAGAAGTTCTGCAGTGACTTTTATATATGGTGAGTAGGGGTGATGACAGTCCTACAATGTAAGGCGTGGACCTTGATATGAGGGGGGAGGGGTACGTTTTTCTGTCTGAACAGCGGTGCCGTGTAGCTTGTTGCGAAATCAGTCGACATCGCAACTTGAGTTGACATTTTCAAAAATATCTCACATAGTTGGCAGCCCATTTTGACACGTTGCACAAATTAGATTATAGTTGTTTTGTTCGTACTCTACTTACTTTGATTTCCTTGGTGTCTGTCAAAGTCAGTGACCAGCATTTCAGTTGGTTGAAGAGTGCTGATAGCAGAAGAATGCAGAAGTCTGTTAACTTGTGATACATTTTGTTTTAATGAAACAAATATGATTACATTTGGTTAGTGTGTTTAGCCATATTCGTTTCATTAAAGAAAATAAGCACTTAGTTCAGGATACCAAAATACTACATAAAGACATTAATAAACTAGGACAGTGGGGTTGAAAATGGGGCATGTGATTGCAACCTAAAAAATGCCATATACTATAAACTAAAAGAAAAAAAATTCCATAAAATCAGTACATCATATTCACTTATGTAGAAAATCACAATAAAATAAAATATTTAGGAGCCACAGTTACTAATGATATGAAATGGAACTTTCAGATTAAAGAATTATGCACCAAAGCAAATTATACTTTATGCCTATATGACTTAACTTATCATCATGTTTGCAGAATGCAAAAGAATTAGCTTTCAAGGGTTTTGTTAGATGTATTTTAGAATATGCTTTTACTGTTTGGGACCCTCACACAGGTTGAAATTGAGAAAATTCAAAAGTGAGCAATAAGGTTTGTTACATCCAATTATGACTATACCCCAGGATGTATCACCTCAATATTGAATAAGTTGTCTTGGAAACCATTAAACCAATGTAGACTGGAAAACAGATTAATGTTTGTTTTTACAAAGGTTTAATAAACAAAGCAAAAATACCCTGATTCAATTTGATCAAACCAAAAAGAACCAATATAAATCAACATAAATACACCTACCATATACACTACATATGATTATATGAACTTATAATTGAACATTTTATTTTTTTCTGAAGAACAATCAAAGATTGGAATTTATTACCACAGATATTAATCACAGATGCTGAATCTTCAGAAAACCAAATTGATAACAGTCCATTTTTTCCTAAAATGTCTTTCTGTAAATGTTGTCACTGCATGGTGCAACAATGTTATTATGATGTAGAACCAAACTGATCAAGATCAAGATCATACCAGCATACTTTCATAAAAAGACAGACAGATGGGCACATGTCTTTGTTATTAAAACAACACAGTCATGATAACCATAGAAATATAATGGAGTAATGTAGGAGAATATGTAAAATCCTGACAACTTTATGTTCAGTCAATTTAAAAAAAAAAAAAAAAATAACATAACCATACCAAAACTTGGTCAGTGTGATCTAATTTTATGTTTTGAGTGACTTGTGAATTTTCAGCATAAAAAGAAAAATTAGATACTGGATGGCAGAGTCTTGCAGACATTCAAGAACACAATCTAAATGATCATCTTGTTATTGATACTCTGTAGCTGCCTAAGCAGCTTTTCTCTTTGATACATAATGAAGAAAATTGGCATGTTTCTTTCACTGCTGGTGTATCATTGGAACATTGTTGAAGTGACTTTAGCTCAAGGTTATTCAGATATTGGTACATTGTTGCCTTCAGATGATACATTTTGATAGATTTTAACATGTACTGTATTCTGTGAAATCAAATGATAATAATTATAATAAAACTAGAAGCTAATTGTTTTTCTTACCCATGTTTCTGAATTCCTTTACATGAGCCATTTACAAGTGTATGTTTTCCAAATGGAAGGAGCTCTAAAGGTTAAATCTTTTAAAATTATGTCTGCAGTTGTTTTAAAATATTTACTGTAAATTTTAAAAAAAATAAGTATTTATTGTTCAGATTTTAAAACATCGATATCTGCTCAATCTATCAGTATAAAAATCTGAAAGTAAGACCTAAAGCAAAATAATAAGTCATAAACTATTAAAATGCCATTGTGTTCTTTTACTATTTGAAAAAAAGGAATAGATTATTTAAAGTAAAATGTAAAACCTAGCCTCATTTTCACACAACTAAATTAAACTCATTTTTACAGCTCCTAGATAATTATTCTGCATCATGAAGAATAAACTGCATGTCAGTAAACCAATAAAGAGTGTGCTACGACTCTATGGTCTAAGAGAAATGTAACAGAAAGAAAGTGAAACAAGCAAATCAAGTAAAAATCAACAAGCAATTTATTTCTAGACAATTAAAATCAAAATCAAAAGACATTTACATTAATGTGAATTAAAATCCCATTAATCCAATAATCCTAAGTATCCTAATCACAAGTCCTAAATATAGAATGTTCCAAATGAATTTCAATATCCTTGATTGTGCTGATGTACCAATAGTCTTTAATCTGCTGAAGTGCCAGTATTTAATGTGCTGATGTGCCAGAATGAAGTACTCCAGAATATTTTTGAATAGGTTCACATAAATCCCAAAATCATCAATTCACAATCCAAAATCCAAAAGACTATGAGCACTTTTATAATCCAATGAATATTTAAAATAATTCCTCTCTCTGAATTTGAAATGCTTTTTCACAGTTGTAATGACTTATTACAGGCTGATGGTAAGGTCGAAACTGAAAACTCCACTAAACATGGTATATATAAAGATAGGTCACATGACAGAATGTTCAAGAAAATTATATGGTGTATGCGACTTTTAATACAGGAAATTCTGGTTTTATCTGAAAACAAAATGAACCTTGACCTCAAATTAAATAAACAACTTGTTTACCAAAATGGTCCTTGAACTCAAATACTAAGTAAACAATCTAATTCAAGGACAATAGCTAAACATGTAAACCTTATACATAACATTAAGGTTTGAGCAAATATTAGTCAAGAAATTTGTCATTTCCAAAAATATTTATAATATTATATCAACATGATACATAACAAGTGCAATTTTAGCCATAGTAGCTGGTGATTATTAATGTTTTTGTCATCAAGAATTTTGTGCTCGGGATGTCCTTGGTTTCATGCAGCTTTGTGTTTATGTTGGACTGACATTGGATTGACAATGGCATTTAAACAATTTTGATCAAATGACAATTACGGTATAATAAAAACTGAATCGGCATCAGCTAGAAATATTCTACAAATAAACTTTATTTAATATATTTTGTCCCAATTATTTTATATGATGTAGCTGCAAATTTTGTCCAACTGTTTTATTGTAAACTTGGTATCCTAAAATTTCACATTCTGTTGGACCATTGTCTGTACATGTCTGAACTAATGTCAGCTTTACTGATGAAGTATCTGAACATTTTACCTGGAACCTCTGCCAACTTCATCAATAAATTACTAAAAGTTGTCTAATGCTAACCAACCAATATATGATCTTTAATAATCATAATAAAGAGGCTATGCTATCTAGTCATGGAGAGGCAATTTCATTTTTTACAACATTAAATGATGCTCAACTAATATTGTGTGATATGATCTCCCTGATAGTCTAACCTCCTTGGTTTTGATTTTGATAGTTTCTTTTAGTTCATCTTTTCTTTGATAGGGAAAGTCCATGTTGCATTTTTTTTATTACATATAGCATGTAAGAGACAAGTTTTATGTAATCTCCACACCAGAACAGAAAAGATTTTGTATTTCTATGAAATAATATTGCATAAAGTACCAAATTATCACTGCTGTCATCCATGACATCAAAAAGTCAGTTTGTGTTTACACTGATTAAATGTACTGCGCAGTTCAAACTTGGATTACAATACTTCCATGTGAAACATACATTATTTACTTACTATTCAGACAGTTTTGATACTGACACTAAAACAGGAACTGATACATTTAATTTTCAGCCTAGATAAAGCATGATTTATTTGCTTTCAGGTGATAGTTCCAGCAATCACAGCATTTGTCTTTTTACTTTCATTTGGGTCAGAAAACATCAAAACTTAAGTCCTTATAGGTAAAAGAAAAAAGAAAAGGCACAGTTGAGTTGAAAGCAAATGTAATTCCAGGATTAGTGTCGTTAAATTTGGATTTTATGAAAATATTTAACTAGAATTGTTATGTATGATGTTTATATAATATTATAAATAGTTTAGGAAATTATAAATGTTTCTTCACTTTAATATTTGCTTAAATCTTAATGTTATCAGGAAAAACATGTTTAACTAGTGTCCTTGAATTAGGTTGTTTTGATCAATATGTTTTCTCAATTTGAAGGTCAAGGTTGAATTTTGTTTACAAGTAAAATTACATTAAGATGACTCATATTCTAGAACATTCTGTCATGTGACCAATCTTTATATATACCATGTTTGGTGGACATTTTTTCAGTTTTGACATTACCATCAGTCTTGTAAAGAGCTATTACAGTTGTGAAAATTCATTACAAATTCTAAGAGAGGAATTATTTTAAATATTCATTCGATTATAACAGTGCTCATAAACTTTTGGATTTTGGATTTTTAATTGATGATTTTGGAATTTAAGTGAACTTATTCAGAGATTTTGGAATACTTCATTTTGACATCAGCACATCAAGATTTCTAGTACATCAGGACTTTGGAGACCATTAGCACATCATAACATTCAAGGACACAGCCGTGAATTTGGAACATTCTATATTTAGGACTTGTGATTAGAACAATCATTCTTATTGGATTATTAGGATTTCAAAACACATTACTGTAAGTGACTTTTTGATTTTTCATTTTAATTATCTAGTAATAAATTGCTTGTTGATTTTTTACTTGATTTGTTGGTTTCACTTTCTTTCTGTTACATTTTTCTTAGACCATAGAGTTGTAACAGAATAACATTCGTAGCTGTAATATTTATAGCACTGCAATGAACACAAACTGACCTCGTGATACAACAAATCATTACGAGATCCACAGATGCTTTCATATAATTTATACATTTTACCTCACCAATATTGTAATGCTGAAGACATGGTAGATACATTATATGATAACAAATTTGAACTAAAATATTTCCATAAGCACGAGTTTATCCAAACTTCATTTACATTTTTTGTGTCAAATAATACGTAATTAAAATTTCATGAACTTTCCCTTTAAATATTAAATTACATTATTATTCAAGTGGGGAATTTGTTAAATAATGAGAATATATAGGGAACAATATTCATGATGTTAAATGAAAATTAGGGGTGATTCTCAGTTTAAAGAATAAGAAGCAAACGACTAATAATTATTCATGACTGCTGAAGATTAAAGTAACTTATATAGGGTAGATATCATTTTGTATCGATTCTTCACCTCTTGTATCGATATGTGTATCGATATGGCAAAAAGTATCGATGCATCAATATATCGATGAATCATTTCACCCCTACTGAAAATTACACCATGTGCTACAGTTACATAAAAAACGAAGCTGACATATTTTACATGTTGGAGTCATTTTTTATATTTTTTTTTTTTTTTTTTTTTTTTTTTAAGATTGATGTCACAGATGGAAAAGTATACTTCAGTTTAGAGCCTTCTTGTGCAGGTCCAAAGGAGATTTTAAAACTCAAGTCAGTTGAGAGAATTTTTGTACAAGTTCTTCACTGTAAATCAAACAACCTTGGTAAGCTTTATTAAGAGTGTCTCTATTTGTTGATGTTTTATCATTGGCAATAGAATGCCATTAATTTAAACTGTTTGCTAGAACGCAGTTTCTGACCAAATTCCATGTCACTAGATTATGTTACCAGCCTCTGCCAAAAGAAGTTTAAGATTCTTCAGATTACTCGTAGAATACTACAAGAATACTCTTAGATTACTCATTGAGTGCTACAAGAATACTCTTAGATTACTCACTGAGTGCTACAAGAATACTCTTAGATTACTCACTGAGTGCTACAAGAATACTCTTAGATTACTCACTGAGTGCTACAAGAATACTCTTAGATTACTCATTGAGTGCTACAAGAATACTCTTAGATTACTCATTGAGTGCTACAAGAATACTCTTAGATTGCTCATTGAGTGCTACAAGAATATTCTTAG
This sequence comes from Margaritifera margaritifera, assembly GCA_029931535.1. Classification (NCBI taxonomy): domain Eukaryota; kingdom Metazoa; phylum Mollusca; class Bivalvia; order Unionida; family Margaritiferidae; genus Margaritifera; species Margaritifera margaritifera. Next base: position 1,280,171 of record JAQPZY010001289.1, read on the forward strand.
ATTACTCATTGAGTGCTACAAGAATACTCTTAGATTACTCATTAGTGCTACAAGAATATTCTTAGATTACTCATTGAGTGCTTCAAGAATACTATTAGATTACTCACTGAGTGCTATAAGAATACTTTTAGATTACTTGCAGAGCGCGAAAAAGATATTCTTAGATTGCTCACAGAGTGCTACAAGAACAGTGCTGCATCCAGGCTGGGTGACCATGGGATTCCCCCCCATTCTGTGAGCAACTCCCACAAGAATACAAGTTTAAAGTGGGAGAATTAGAGCAATACAATTCTCAAATGTTTTTTATCATGGTGCACAATAATTATAATCCAAATAGTTTTCTTTCCATGAAAACATACCATAGTCTCCTTTCCATAAACCAGTACCATTCAGCACAGTTTATATTTAGAACTGTGATTCCCTAGAAATTAGCCAATGCTTATGCATATGAATTGTGGTATTGAAATTGCTAATACATGACCGCAATAAACCGTTAGTTGCTGTTCTTAGCACTTATAAAGTGTTATAACTCCTTACATGAAATGGATAATTGATTTTTTCCGGTGGAGTACAGACAGTGGGGAGGATATAAATGTCCTGATAATGTCAGTGCCATAAAATGATAAGTTAGGAAAAATAGTAGCAGTTTGATGAGTAAGTTCAAACCTCTTCTTACTCTGGTACTCTCCCCATTTGGGCAGGCTGAGGGGGAGTTTCTGGTACTCTCCCCATTTGGGCAGGCTGAGGGGGAGTTTCTGGTACTCTCCCCATTTGGGCAGGCTGAGGGGGAGTTTCTGGTACTCTCCCCATTTGGGCAGGCTGAGAGAGAGTTTTCCCTTTCTTGTAAATTCCTGGATGCAATACTAGAAGAATACTCTTAGATTACTCATAATGCTTTTCTTAGAGTATTTCATATAAAAGTTTGAAATGACTTTGCTGCTTTTATTTCCTTATTCATTGGTTGAATTCTTTGTCAATGCCATCTTACAAGTATTGCGAAGATGATTGGGGTAATATATAATCTTTCATCCAAAATATCAGTGATTTTCTCATTGTATCAGCTTTTTCGACTGGCACAAAGCCTTCCCAGTGGCATTTAGGTAATTATGTGAACTACTATGTTTGTCATTTTTGTAGGATCTTAATGCAAGTAAATGAGAGAAAATGACATGCGAAACATGCTTGTAACCTTTTCTTCCATCAATATAGGATGTATATCGCATTCAAGTCAGTATCAAGATTGCACAAAACTATAAATCCTATGCACAGAAAATCCAAACTTCTAATATATCAAATATTAACCAAAGGAAAGACATTTTATAACTAATGAAATTATACTAATCTTTGTATAGATCACCAACTTGGATCAAACTAAACGAGTTTGATTCCAGAAACAAGAAATCTAATGTAAATTCTTGTTTGTAACATCTGCAGACAAATTTGTAGCACTAAATTTTAATGCTTGTGTAAATTTAGTACTTATTTCACAAATTTAAAAAAAGTTTTAATATCGTTCTTATTCTGTTCCTCTTAGATCACACCCAGAAAGTCAATTTTAAAATGTATAGATACATGTATATGTAAATACATGCAGGACAATAGCGTTTCAAAAAATTTGTTTATCTATGCCAGGACTTAGATTTAAATGAAAGTCAAGTTTTGAGTAGAAGAACTCGTATGTTACTCCTATGTTCACCGTTATTTGCTAGTTAAAAAGAAATTAGCCTTTTTTAAAAAATTCTATGCAGCATGTACATTGTTGTGGAGTACATAATAGAGGCTCCTACAGAAGGTCATGCAGTAAAATGTTTATACAGACATAAACATCATTGAGAATGGGCACATACACATATAGACAATATCAATTATATTTATAGAGTATTGTAACAACAACAAAAATACCAGAGCTCTTATTTTCAAAGTTTTACACAGTCAGTAAGCAATTAGATAAACTTATTTATATTTTCAAACATCTTCTGATCAAAGTTGTACAAAAGGCACTAAAAAGAGATGTTGAAGAAAATAGGAAACATTGTCAACATCATTTTTGTCATGCAACAGGTAGCATCTTAAATTTTGTACCGCCAGATCTCTCATCGTAAGTGTATATGTAATGAAGAGACACTTGTAATTTTGTCCAAGCATGTGTCGATTCAGGATTGTAAAAAAAAAATATAGATTTAGATTTACACAGAAACAGTTTTCAAACTTGAGGTGATTTATTGCTTCATTCAGACATAAATGAAATCCTTTGTTTTAAAATCAGTTTCTGTCAGATGCTGATGTCTGTACCTTTCTAGATAGAAGAAATCTTGTTGGTTCGGTGATGAAGTTAATTCCAGATCATGTGACTTGGTGCAAAGCTCTTGCTACATGGAAATCTGTTCAGGATTTCACATTAGCTGAGTCTCCCCCAGGAAAGAGACTCAAACTGAAAGAAAAGAGCAAAGAGATGAAATTCAGTCCGTATTCTCATAATTTGTGTCCTCAGCAGATCATTGATGAAGGAGATACATCAAGTATCCACAAGATTGGGATATCTGATGATAGAAAAGATGAAAACACATCCAAATGTTGCTCTGATACTGAAATGCTCTCTTGTGATAATAGTGACAAAAACTTGCAGTCCGAGTCTTGTGATAATAGTGACAATAACTTACAATCTGGAGTTAGTAAGCTGTATGATAAGGAGTCCAAAGACAAGAAATTAACTTTTCGGATCTCTATGAAGGCAACAGGAATTATAGGAAAGAACAGAAATAATCAGGTAAGCTCTATGAGTAAATCAGTCAGAATACTAGAAGTTACTTACATTTATTTATTATTACAGTATTGATTTTTAATTTTACTTCTAAAACATATTTATTTTTATTTTTAAAAAAATGATGATACCAGAAGATGATTTTGATCCACAATGGTAACATGTGTGAAAGAATTTCATGAGCTTGATGACAAATACATCTTCTCAAACTTAGCTCATGTAACATTTTACCAGATTGCAGTACTTGTTAATAATGTAGGAGATAGCATGAATATTGGATGCAGTTATCTTGCTTAGCTTTTGAGATATTTAAGTTCCAAGTTTCCAGTCTGCTGTAAGTCTCAGACTTCATCTTGTGTCTGATTGTTTTCCCATCTTCTTCCTTGTTCCTTTTTTCCCTTAAAGACATGACTTATTTAGCCACTAAGTTCTGTAGTTCTTGAAATTATGTTGGTTTTTTTTGCATGTTGCCTTTTACTCACACAGATGGTGGTCAAACCACTTGCAAGAAAAGTAAGCCAGTTTCTGGACATACACGTCAATCTGAGAAACCCCGACTTAGAAATGTAAGTGAAACAATCTCTTGGAGATCAACTATGTATTATAACTTTGAGTCATCATCTTTGCTTGTAAAGCCTAGCTTGTAGATACCATTCATCACTGATCATATTGTAATGTTACTTTAATTTCAACTTGATTCTTAATGGCAAGTAGTTAAATAGCAAAATTTATTTGTGTTACATTATTGATATCTGAGAGACAAAAGACCATAGCTGGGAATCATGAAGCCTTTCAGTCATCCTCAGATACCCAGGACTGACAAACACCCTTTGTCTACATTTATCATCTAAGGATTCCTTTAAGCTGCAGTTTGAGGTTGACATTCTTGCTGAGCCAATGAAATATGCATCAACCTTTGTAAGAAAATCCTTTAGGAGCACTGATTTCAAGCCCAAATTCAGTCTCAAAGGTTTTCTGATTTCCATGCTTGGAAGACAAAATAAATATGTACATTATTTTCTTAAACTACTAAAAATTTATTCCATGCCATGATTACCAGTACTTTTCATCATGATCTTAACCTTAGATGGCAGTGAATAAAAATAACAATGTATTTTGAACTTACCAAGATAATAATATGAAAACCTTTACTTTAAATGAATTTTTCACATTTTTCTCACTCAAAGCATGGGACAGTACCATGAGTTTGGAAATTTGCAAGTATTCTTTATGGCAAAAGTAATCATGGCTTGATGTCATTGGGTTTAGTCTTCAGTATTTTGTTATCTTCTAGATGCATTCATCTGAATGACAACTTCCTGACAATTGGAATGCCATTGACTCGGTAAGTGCATGTAGTTACATACAGCATTTTCTCAACTTAGAATTTATTTTCATTATTGACATGTACTGGATTTGGTGTCATTCTGTTTCTGATAGAGATTATACAGTACTTGAGACACAAAGCATATATGCACATTTATTTGGAGTCAATGGGAAATTTAATGAAGTGGACAGATAAAGGTATTGTAATTTTAGAAAGGAAAAAAAAAAATTTTTTTTTATCTATGAGATAAAACACTGCTTGGTTAGATTATATAAAATAAAGCAACAGTGTATGTACTTTTTTTTTGCAGGTGGGGTTGAGTGTAGATTTGTTGATAGATTTTTATGAAAATAACTATAATCGATTTGAATAGTGGCAGTGTATACTGAAAAACTCTTGTTTTGGTTGCAGAATGCAAGCTTACCAGAATAACAGAATTTATAATTCCAGCTTATGATAAGTTCTGATGACTTACCCAGATTATGTTCATAATAGTTTACTTGGTGCAAAATGTAAATTAAATGTGATAAAAATATAATTTGTAGCTCATGGTATGGTCCTGTGTCCATTGTGAATCTGTCAACAATTTCTATTTTAAACTTCTTCTCAAAAACACTGGACCAGTTTTTGTGCCACAGAGCATACTGGCATGAAGAGCTTTCAAATTTGTACAAGTGATGCTGATCTGTCATCAAATATGGCCACCATTACTAAAATATAGTAAAATCCCTTTAAACGACTTCTCAGAACCTGCTGAACAGAATTTGATCAAATTTGACATCCTGCCTGGAAGTCCTTTCAAGCTGATAGAAATGATGCGATCAACCTTCAAATATTGCCACCTTTGCTAAAAATAGTAAACCTGATATTAGACAAATTTGTTAAAAACTTTAAACTACTTCTTCTCCAAAACTGCTGATTAGAATTTGACCAAACTTCACAGAAAGCATCTTGGCATGAAGATCTTTGGGTTTTTACAAATGATTCTGATCTGCAATCAAATATGGCCTCCATTTCTAAAAATAGAAAAACCTTAAAACAACTTTTTCTAAAAAACTGCAGAATAGAATTTGACCAAACTTGAGAAAGCTTCCTAGCATGAAGACCTTTCAAACGTGTGCATCATTTTTTAGCTCTATAAATAGCACACAGGAATAATGTATACATATTTGAACAACTGCGGCTGTTACTGTAGAAGCTGATGATTCCATGTAAACATGAGAGTGAAAAAAACGCCTGTACAGATGGGATTAGTTTCATCGAGAAGACGGAGAAAGAAGAAATAGCAAACAGTTCAAAAGATACAACAGAGCTAGATGCTTCCAACCTATGGAAAATGGCTTAAAGTAAGTTGATATGAGAGAAAGAGGAGTGTCTCAAAACAATTATACAAATACTGGATTATTAATGATCTAGTTGGTACCACAATTTCCAGTCTATGCTTGCAGCAAATTTAAATCACTGTGACATTTTACATTAGTGATGGAAGAATGGATATGCATTCAATATAATGGATAAAGTTATCATTACTGGAAATTAACATGGAGAGTGAAGGCTTAGATATATATTCTCATCCTTTTGACCTTTAATTGAGTGCATGATTGCATTGCATGCTATCTACATAACCAGAAACTGTTTCTAATGTCATTAATATTGTTTAATTCCAAGAACTGTTACTGTAAAACCACATTCAGTTGCTTTACTCAACATTTCTTTGTTGCGCATGGTATGGACTGCAGATGCATTCAGCAGGGTATCATGCTTCATGATTTGCTTTGGTTTATATTCCTTATTCCTTATTTTTTTATTTTCAGGTATCACATCTCATAAAGGACTTTTAAAACCATTGTTGAACAGAATTATTCAAGCCAGCTTATCAGAGGCCAGGCAGTGACTCTCATATGTTAGAAGCCAAAACCATTTTGTCTGTTTAGACTCATTGCGAACTTAGCTTACATTGACAGAATTGTAACTGTTATGGTGAAGGATTCTATCTATATTTTTACCTTGATCAGATTTTTACTTTACCTACAGCGCATCCAAAGAATGGGTTTTGTTTCTGTTTACAAAATACATTTCAATTTGTGTTTTTGGAAAGAGGAAAATGATGGTTTGTATGAATGTTTACATGTAAAACAGTGTTGCTGTCCAGTATCTTAATATAGATAATAATTTCAGTATCTTTTAAAATTATCGTCTGAAGGGAAGAAATCAAATTTTCTTGTGGCCAACATTAACAGACTTTGAATACCCAGTGATCTGAGGAACTCTGCTATCACAAATACCATGAAATCACCTACAGACAGTTTCACACATAAATTACAAACTTTAAAAGCTTTTTTTCCAGTTATAAAACTTGAGGTTATAATAATAATAATAAAAATAATAATAATAATAATATTCAACTGCAATGTGCATAGGTTGTTATTTGTGGTTTTCCTTTTCCCACTCACTACTTGTACCTCACAACCATTCCTTCTACAGTCATGACAATTGAATGGAAAATTTATATTTTATGAAAAATTTGAAGACAATTGGAAAACATCATATTAATAGGGTGGATGGAAAATAATGTTTTAGCTAGTGTTTCTGTTGTTTATAGTTGTAATAAAAGTATACTTAGTTATATCATGAAGTTCAAATATACATGTATGTAAATTTGTTTTCTGTTTCTCGTTTCATGAAAAGCTGTTTCATAAAAGGTGTGCATTGTTAACCAATAAAAGATTTTTCTTTAAGTTTTGATATTGTTTGAAATCTTCTCAGAATTGTCATTGACAGTCATAATGTTTAAATAAGTATAAAAATAATAAAAATGACTTTTATCCCCATGGTGATTTTAAAAAGGGGGGAATTATGTCTTTCTGCCTGTCTGTCTGTCTCTCCCTCCATTAGTAATGTAGTTTATCTCCTACACCATTAAAGACACAGACTTGAAACTTTGGAATATGATTGGGGGTAGTCTTTAGATGTACACAGTAGTTTTGAATTTTATTGATGACTCTTGGGATGGGACCAGTGTTTCAGGATAGTTATTTTTTTCCCCAAAATTCCAAATATTTGAAGTATTGTCAGTGGAAATCTAAAATTTGTTTTGTGTCAACTTCAAGGCCAGGGCTATAACATATGCATTGAGCTTTTGGGCTACACTCTCTGGTCTTGCCCCAGGGATGGTCCCTGTGGGTATGCTACCCATGAGTCACACTTTGGAAACTGTTGATATCCCAGGGTCATAGCATGGAAACAGTTGAGATCCCCACATTCTAACATACATTGGTTCAAGGACATGAGAAGATATCAGGCACATTTCCAGTACAGACCCTGAGGAAGGAGACTTGCTTATGGGTGATCACTTGGAAACTGTTGAGATCCCCAGCCTATAACTATATATAGGTTTGAAGAGCACCAGGAGACAAAATTAGACACATATCCAGCACAGACCCTGGGTTGTTCCCCTGTGGTTGGGAACTTAAACCTGACTCATAACATGGAAACTGTTAAGATCTCCTTCCTAGAACTATATTATATTTAATGGGCTCAAGGAATTGGATGCACTTGTACATCCAACACATATCCTGGGTCATGCCCCTGGAGTAGGGAACTTACCTTTGTCTCATAACTTGGAAACTGTCAAGATCCCCATATATATATAGTATTGAAAAATTTGCCCCTGGATCAGGACATACCCTTAGCTGTATAGATTGGAAGTATGCTGATATGCAGTGTCATGTCATTTACCTAATTCTAGTTTGTTTTTTTTTTCTTCCCTGTATCTTACTTTGGATTACACTGAATTTGATGTTTACACAAGCATCATTCAGTGTGAAAACTGTTCAAGTGACACTGCTCACATGCTTCTTGAAGAAAATGTGGAATCATTGTGCATGGATACTTGTGTAATTTTTTACAAAATCTTCCAAAATTATTCTGCTTGGGAGGTTTACTGAAACTAACCTGTAGGCTGGATGTTGTTTTGTAAATTTACACATCGGAACTAGAGAGCATGTTGTCATTTTTTCTTGAAGGTTAAGGTCACAGATTAAGGTTGCATTTAGTGTGATATTTTTAACTCTGAATCTAATAGAAGTAGTGATATGAAATTGGTAAACCTTTACACGTATGTAAGACAACGGTGTAAAATTTGCCTTTATCATGGTTCTCATTGGAAGGTCAAAAGTGGACATTACTATATTTGTTTGGAGTTGTAACTTGGAAACTTTTAAATGCAGTAATAGACACAGCACTTGGTATAGCTGTACATCATGACTTGATGTTGTCACTTGGCATTTTCATAGACCTATCTATAAGGCCAGGTCTCAGGTCAGTATAATTTTTTGTGTCCAAACTCTCACCCAGAAGCTGTTGTTTAAGATCATGTCATGAAATGTTGTCCCTGTAAAATCATAGCTTGAGGGTGTTTCATGTACCTATCATTTGTATCAATAGCATGGTCCTATCAGCAAGATCATAGTCACTTGTCTTACTCACTTTTTATATTAGGAATGTAACTCTAAAGTCATTAAAGGTAGTTTAATTAAACTTATGTTTAAATCATAACTTCTGAATGTGTCACTTATTTTTCATGGTATTTTCATCAAGGTTTAGATCATAGATCAACATTATCTATTTTTGTGTCAAGCCTCTAGCTCACAAATTCTCAAGATAGTGAAATAAAAAAATGTATATTCATGCATCATGACCTAAGGTCATGTCACATAACACACTTTTATGATCCAATTTGAAAGGTCAGTGTCATTTTTCATGGTTGGGTTTTAGTTCAGAAGCTGTTTAAGTAATGAAAATAAAATATTTTGGATGGTGTGTCATGTATCACTATCAAGATCCTATCTGCAAAGTTAAGGTCACAGTCATCTCAAGGTTACTTACTTGCAATGTCTTGGCTGTAATTTAAAGCCATTAAAAGTAGTATTATCCAACACTATACAATTTTAGATCTTGACTTTTTGTGATTTTCATAATCTTAGCCACAAAGTTATGGTCACATGCCAGTATGCATATTTTTCTTGCCAAGTCTTGAACTAAAACTCCATATTTAGAGAGATGAAACTGTATATACTCATATCCATGATAATCTGACAGTGTTTCATATACCTCTCTCATGGTTCTGTCTTAAAAGTTAGGGTATTCAATTCTGGTATCCAGGCTGTAGCTCTGAAGCTGTTTAAGATACTAGGAACAATGTACGTATGCTAATTCAGAGAATATGTTGCATACCATGTTCTATGTCATTTCTTGAGGTCAAAGTCAAACCCAAAACACTTGTGGTATCATGTTTAATTATGATATGACAATTGATGCATTTGTTGCAACCGTCTTAAATCAGGCATATTATGTTAATACATTGTCTGTCCATCCTTCTGTTAACATTTGCTTGTCCAACCCATAACTTTGTGACAGCTGGAGAGATTTCATGAAACTCTCCCCATGTATATAGCATGACTAGGCAGTGTGTCACATACCATATACAGTCCTCCTGCCACTAGGTTAAGTCTAGGTTAAGTTCACAGCAAAGGAAGGTAAAATGTAATGTTGTGATTGTGTGCATTTTCTGGAGGATAACTTTTAAACTACTGAAGATATTTAATGAAACTTGAAGCAGTTGTATATCATAATTAGAGATACCATAGCCATGACTTCATGGTCACAGCCAGGGAAAATATAAATCAGCGGTGTCACCGCTGTTCATGTACAGGTATAACATTTAAACCAATGAAGGTATTTTCATGCAACTATAGCCTGCTGTATATCTAGACTTGATAGTGTCTTGTGTATTCATAGTCGTACCTTCTGTCCCCAAGGATAAAGTCAAAAACAAGGGAAGTCAGTGGCCTGTTTCCTTATCCAGGCTGTCACTTTTTAACTACTTCATATATTTTGATGAAATTTTATCAAGGTCAAAGACAAGGGAAGTCAGTGGCCTGTTTCCTTATCCAGGCTGCCACTTTTTAACTACATATATTTTGATGAAATTTTATCCAGCTCAACACTTTATCATGCAGCTGGCAGGTATGTAGCTCTAAGGGCAAGGTCATTGGTAGGAAAAAGTGCACGAGAAGGGCATATAATGCGCTGTGTTGTACTCTTGTTACTTAAAGCCTCAAGGTCGTGTCACATCTCATTGTTTTGGTGCCATCTTCAAGATCAAAGTTGAAGACTTTGAGACAGTTTTTCTACATGCTTTTACTATCAACCCATGTGACACTAATGTGAAATATTGGGAGCTTCAAGTATGTGCAACTTAGCCACCTTGTCATGGAATGTTCATCAATTTTCGGTGCATGTGGCTATAGAGGTATAGGGTTAATAATGCATAAAAGCGAAGATCATGCAGACATGCTGCTTTTCTGAAGATTTCTTTCTTAAAATAACTTTTCATTAATTTCAATGTGATACAAACATTGGTACCAAAGAACTCTTCACATGAACATATTTGTGAAATAAGCTAGGAATATGAGGAGTGTTCCAACTGCTATGAGCTTCATAGAAAGTGAGACATGACACATACAGTATCATACATTATTCATTTATCATCTGTCCTGCATGAACTTATAAAATGACACAATTTTAGTTTCCATAACAGCCAGAACAAAAATATACTTTGATATCTAAAGAAACAGCTATATTTGGTTAAACATTCTAGGAAAATATTTAGGCAAGTTCTATTTTTGACAGCTTCCATAGCAACCATTAAAACTCCATAGCAACCAGGTAGAAAATACATTTGTTCACATCTTCCCAAAAAGTACACTGGTAAAATTGTATTCAAAGTATTGGAGGAAATATTTTTATCATATTTTTGTCATAATCTACAAACAAATGTGTGTATCTTGGTCTCAGTGACAGCCAGATGAGAAACATAATTTTCACACCTTCTTCAAAACCACTTAATTTAATGTTATCAAACATTTAATAAATATTCAATGTGACATGTTCTTGTTAATGTTGTTTCATATAGCCTCCATACCAACCATGCATCTTTGACATCAACCAGGTGGAAACATGTTTTTTAATATTTTTAAACTTTTATGGCAATTTAAGTCAAACTTTACAACAAAAAAAAAAGAATTTCTACAATAGCTATATCTATGGAGAGCTAGAAACTGTCTGCTATAGAACCAAACATTTATTTTGGTAGATGGGGAGGGGGGCACCTTGGATTTTCTTTCAAACCAGAAATTTCTTTCTCTATTACCTCAAGATATTGAAGTCTTTTCAACTACCGGTAATATGAATGGATATAATAAGCTCTTTTTCCACAAATTAGAGCGAGATTTGTTTTCAAGCTATCTGAAGGCTGGAAATTTGTAGTTTTGAGGGTAAAATATTCCAGCCCTGCCCACCCCCCACCCCCCTGAAAATAAAATGGGCAGTCCTTGAGCTTAATGTAACCAGGAGAAAAATATTTGAACCCAGTTTTACCTGCAAATTACTATTATTTTTTATACTGTAAGTTCAATGTAAGCCTAGTGAGCCATACTTGGTTCTTTCAAAGTATGTTTCTTTTACCCCTATAAAATTTACTTCATTTTTTGGAAAGGAGTCAAGAGTTGCAACCTGTTCAAAATATTTCCTCTTATACTTTCATGCCATTAAGTAGGTGGTGTATGTGATTTACTTCATCCATCTCTGTCTGTGGGTCCATCTGTCAAACTCCTATACAGTTTCACTTATTAACATTAAATTTGCACTGTGTGTAAATTTGGGATGTGTATGTGTTTACCCTATAAATAAACAGATAGAAGGCTCATCGTTTTATTCTTTTATATTATGAGAGAGAGAGATGTTATAATGCAAACTTCAATCAGTAGCGCTTTGAGATGACCACAATGAACCCATTACATAACAAATTACTTGCTTTATCCACTGGTCTAAAACTGCATATAAAAACTGATTTACTCCAAGGAGTATACATTACTGTGTATTAAAACTATCTCATCCCATCAGCAACAGCAGTAATCTTTTATTATCACATTCGTTAATGTGAAATCACCAACAACCACTGCTCTAAAACTGTATAAAAACTGATTTACTTCAAGGAGTATACATTACTGTGTATTAAAACTATTTCATCCCATCGGCAACAGCAGTAATCTTTTATTATCACATTCGTTAATGTGAAATCACCAATAACCTCTGGGGCCCCGGGTGGCCAAGTGGTCTAAGGCACTCGCCTTTACAGATCACTGACATCTCACCTCTGTCCGTGTGGGTTCGAGTCTCGGGCTTGGCCAACATGGGTATTTGAGAAAGCTTGCCAGTAGCTTACCGTGGGTCAGTGGTTCTTCCTGGGGTTTTCTTGGGTTCTTCCTCCACCAAATATACTAGCCACCATGTATAGCCTATCATGTGCTGAAAAATGGTGTTAAACCCATAACAACCAACCAACCAGCAACCTCTCATGCTGTTTGCACCGTAGATTACTACATATATTTTGATTTGTCACGTGATCATATATACGCATAGTCAAGTTCTATTTTTAGACGAGGAAAGCCATACATACGTCAAAGTTTGACTCTCTTTAAACGTGATTTTCAGCCTTTTTAGAGGGAACACAAGCTTAATTTCAAAGTTTTTCAACATTTCGAATCAAACAGAAAAAACTATAGCAAATTAAAAAATTTGAAAATTTAGACAGTAGTGCTCTATAAATGTTTGCTCATATCAAATGTACTGAAAAAGATAGGAAATACACTTTTTATACGGTGCAAATAAAATGTTAGAGGTAAAATTAGATATCTGTCTGTCAGTATTTCAGGTCAATTGAGATCCTTTTTTGAATACGCCAATATTGAATTTTTTTTATTATTATATCATTGTACTGTTTGCCCATGCATTCATTACTTTGAGTTTCCTATGTATTGTTTTTGAACCATAAGGATTATTTTGATGAAACTGTTACTGTGTATACAGTATATACAGTGAAATTTCTTTAAACTGGACATTGTTTAGAACAAAAAAATGTCGCCATTTTAAAGAGGTGGCCAGTATATTGAGATTTGATTAGTACTAAAAGAGCATTATTGGGACTAAAATATTTGGCCATTTTGCAGATGTTGAATTATATGAGCTGGTATAAGGAAGTTTCACAATATATTTAAACATATAAAAAAAAATGTTGTGTGTCTTTCTCAGATTTCTAGGCAAGACAAGGTCAGAAATGATTTTAAAACTATTGCAATCTTTGTTAGATACAGCGGTATAAGTTTCAACTTGTTAGAATTAATTTAGTGAAACTTGTTACAATAACAGATCATCTCTAAAAGGTGTATGGTGTACATAGGTGCAAGTCACTGGAAGATAAATATACTATTTGATTTCTGTTTTACACTTGTAGTGCCTGCTAAAAGGTGTATGCATGGTATGCATAGGTCCAAGTTACTAGAAGATAAATATACTGTTTGATTCCTGTTTCACTCTTTTAGTGCCTGCTATCTACCTGTTATCAGAATGGATAAATTACATTTGATGAAACCTTCCCCATCTGCATTTTCATTAATGGACAGTTTGTAATGTACCATATTTATAGTGCCTTCCTCAAATGAAAAGGTAACAGAGAAAAATGAAACATGATGTTTTTCCACATCAGTTTTGTAATTTACATATATACATATGAGCACTAGACAAATGCCACAACTAAACTGTCCAAACACATTTTTTGTGCACGCTTTTTGGTGATAGCTTTTCTATTTGTAATGGGATAGAAAGGTACCAGTGACAATGTTTGTTCGGGGCAATTACATTCTTAACAGAACATAAACTTATGTTGCTGATCAGATAAAAGTTTTGGACAATTCAACATTTTCACAGAAGAAATAAGTCTCAAACTATGCCCCAAAACTATGTAGCTTTAAGTAAATAAATACAAATTACCCATAATTTGCCTTCCAATCCATCACAATGGCTATTATAATATTTAGTTATTAATCATCCACTGGGGCTATCTAGGGAGTTTATTCATTTTGAACTGTCTTTGTTTTTAGCATAGTTACTTGTTTTACTTTGTGAAGTACAACTTATGGTAACTAATTTTTGTAATATTAACGAAATACACAGTTCACAATTGTAAATCTTTATTTCTGTAACAACAAACACAGAACAGCACCAGATTGTCTCACTGCATGCTTTCTTTGTTATGATCATGTTCTTTTGAGAAGTCTTATCAGGATTAGTGTAATTCACTAAAATAAGGCATTTTATATTTATTTATTCCACATGAGGTAGGTGTTGAAAATGACTTATATACTTGGTTTTTTTTCTGAAAAAATGCCAAAATGTGCAAAATTATTATCTGATCAGCTATGTTAATCAGAGTTCTTTAAAATGGGACCTTTTCTAGTGGTTGGTGATAGTCATTGTGATTAAACTTTGTCACTGGTACTTTTCTGTCTAATTACAAATAGAAAAGTCATCACCAAAACTCGTGCAAAAACATGTTTGGACAGAGTTTAAGTTTTTTAGTTTTCTTCGGGACCCACTGTGGCTTGCATCCCTATTTACATCTAAGTAAATTAAAGTACATAATTACTAAAGTTTGCATGAAAATGATTAAATTCTTTCAAATATTTTGAATTGTGTATCTCAATGCAAATTCTACCATATCTGACACTACTCCAAGTGAATGACTTTGTGAAGGTTAATCCTGAGACAACTATAACTCAAAGGTCAAGGTTGCATCAGAGTGAAAAAAAAACAAACAATGTCTTTATTTCTTATTTTGTTTATTTTTTTTAGCCATTTCCATGTTTCTATAAATGGGTTTGATCCACTTTTAAGCTTCACCAGAAAAAGTGTCCCAATGCTGATTGCACACTCAAAAGTCTGTCAAGTGAAATATGCATGCTAATAAAACCCACCTGACCTTCTTGTTTGTCTCTAGATGGTACGAGTGTACAACAGAGTTGCTAGGTTGGTTCTCAGATTCAGAAGGCTTTATTAATAAGCATTAATTTTGAACAAGGAACCAAAAGGTCCATGGTACACATACACCATGGAGGAGTATTACGTGGGTGAGTTCCGTTATTCTCATTTTCACAGGTTAACTTTTTTTCACTTAGAGAGATATTCAAAGATACTTTACCCAAGTACTTAGCATTGCTAAAAAGTGTGTTCCATTCTGTATTCATTTAGTATAGATCAGCGAGTGATATTTTTATGTTTTCACATCTCGTTTTGGGATACAAGAATGCTAAAATAAAATCTGGTAAGTACATGCAGAAGGTGGCGACTCATATTTTTTGTGTTTTTTCATCTCTAGGGATATGAGAACACTAAAAGTGAAGGTAAAAATTACCACACCAGTCAGACTGTGAAGACAATTAGTGAACACAAAATAACTAGAATTTGTTTTTCACAACATAAAACATGTTACAAAGCTACATTGTATTGAATTAAACATTTCAGAGAGGTGAAAGCAACTATGTCGGTATCTAGAGTTAATGTATATTTGTTTACAAGTTTTGGATGGGATAAAAGTGCTTATAGCTAGTTGTGTTGTAGAATAATATTCAGGAGAATAAAAGTGTTAATTTGTTGATTTAAAAAATTAAAGAAGATATACTCAAATGTTTTAGAAAGGATGAAGATTTACAGATTACATGGTAACACAGAGATAAATAGCATCAGTCCTGGTGGCAAGATGGTTAAAACAGTACAATATGAATAAATCACATATTTTATGTAGATAAATATACCATTTTGTATGTGGCTAAATTTACAGTACAATACGAGAAATGAATAAATCACATATTTGATGTAGATAATTATACCATTTTGTATGTGGCTAAATTTACAGTACAATTTGAAGATCTCATAAACATTACAATGTCAATCTACAATGATTCAGCAAAATCAGATAGAATATATGGAAAACAAAGTTCAATTTAAAATAGCACATGGTGACTCAGAATCAGTATTTTAAAATGCTGTAGGCCAGAGTGGGGCCTAAAGCAAATGTAAAATGCAAGCCCTTCATGGAATCTCTTGGCCCCACCATAAAAGTGACAAAATAAGAGAAAATAAAAATTTTAGTTGTTTACTTGTTGTTGTTGATCATTAGCAGACAAGAAAAAAAACATGTTTTATTGATCATTCTGATTGGACAGTATTTATCCCATTTCAAAGACTTTTTAGTTTTCAACCAGTTATTGAGTAAAACACAAGTACGCACAAAAGAGGTTCTAGCATAAACTGATTGATGATATTTCAACTTTCACTTCTGAGAGGATCTGCAAGTTTAAGGATGTATGCACTGTCCAGCACAGGAGATGAAAACAGAAATAGTCGTGAAAAAAGAAAGCAGATTTTATTTAATTTACATGGTTAGACTCTTGTTGCATACATGCTACTGTATGTTAGTGAAAATAGTGTTTAAGCACAGGATTAGCCATCAGACAGAAAGACTTATATTTTACAAAATGCATTGGTCCTGTGACAAATACATCAGCACCAGGCCTGTGGGCCAGTGGTAATTTCAAACACTGCTCAGTGTATGAAGTAGTTTATTTAGGATCAACCATAGGAATAATAATATTTGATACCAATCTGAAATCACTGATGAATTGTACATGCAGTTGTTTCTTCTCTCACCACCCAATCATTTTATATTTATTTATTGAGAAAAAGAAAACTGAAATAAGCTTGTGATGATAAGGTATTAGCCACTGAAGAATCAGAATTTTCCTTTCCCAATTTTTTTTTTAATGATACATAGAGCATGGATGGTGCCAGTTGATTTAGTTTTAATCTGTAAACTTTTGTCCAGGTTCCTGTTACTTATCTCTTAATGGATATATATTGCCATATCAAAACGTTTCTTTAGGCCCTTGCCATTCATCATGAAACTTCACACAAGGACTTTTGCATTAGGATATTAAAAATATGTAAGCCATTTTTAAACAGCTTGCATTGTCACTCATTGTGTCTTCCCATCCTTTCAGATATCTTATTACTGTAAAATTTGAAGATAATTTACCTTCTTACAGTAAATAAAAAGTGCATCTTGTGAAGTGTGATTTTATATGCTGTTATTTTATTTTTTTAATTGTCCAGGAGTGACATCGTTCTATTGATGAAATATTATTGATCAAGGAGTATAGGGTGTTGAGATGGAGAAGGTTGCTGCTTTTATTTTTGGTTTTGGATATATCCCTTCATTGTTAATTATTTTGTGATGTGTAATTGTTCAGAGTCACATTAAGTTGGTTTAGATTAAGAGATTATTTCTCGGCATTGTATCATTCTCTTTCCTTTGTATATTGCAGACAGCCATTATCTAAGCGGAATTACATCTTACACCATGGTTTGAGATCAACTGTGGCTTGGATTATGGCTGATCTCTGTGAGATCAAGGTATACATTCCATCCAGCTGGTATTCTCTGAATTCTATGAGACTAATCCTTAATTTTGCATCAAGTGTTACTAATAAATTATATTGCTGCTTATACACACACACACACACACACACACACACACACACTCTTTCACAGACACACACACAGTCACACATGAAAACCATTCTGCTTCTTATCCATTTTATGATGTCCTCTTAACTAATTTGCTTGATGTATTTTACCTTGAAAAAAACAGTATCAGCCCATTTAGCTAATAATCACTAAATCATTGACTTTATATGAAGGGTTAAAATAGTTTTGTGTTAAATGGGAAAATGGCTCATACTGGTTCAGCTTCAAGTTTAACTTCAAGTTCATGTAATCTTTATTTAAAATAGGTGCATATGATTACGATATATAAAACACAAGCTCTACTGAGCTTTTACTTCTGACTGTTAAAAATAATAATTTAAATAACATTTATTGTTATTCATACAACAAGACAAACTACCAACATACATTATATGCAATCAATACAGTAGTACATATATTAACACATAATTATACATGATTTACAGAGCATATACAGAGACAAACATACATGCAATCAATACAGTAGTACGTATAGCAACACATAATTATATGCACATTGCATATTTGCATTTAAATTGGGGTGTAACAAGTCTCTGAACAGGGGTGACATATCAGTCATTGGGTTGACACTGCAGTATTTGGCCTAGATCTGTTACTTCATAGGAAGCCATTCCAGCTCTTCTTCACCATGAGACCTGGTCACTGATGGTAGGAATGGAGTTCTAGTTTTGACTAGTGGAAACCCCACCCTACAAAACATCTGCAGATCAAGATAGTTTAGGAATGGAGTTCTGGTTGTGACTAGTGGAAGCCCCACCCTGCAAACATCTGTGGATCATGATAATTAGTAAAGAGATGACAGCAATCAAAAACAGGGATATCACCACTGGGATAATCACTTGTTGATAACTCTTTGGCCAATCAGATAAGGTGTTATGTTCCTCAAGTTCATCTGAAGTGTGACAACAAATATCATACCCATCACAGTGCAAATCATCATCTGTAAACCTGTAATTACTATACAAATACTTTTGCTTGTATTGTTGCTTTAAAATAGTACTGGTGTATGAAGCATAGGTGAGAACCAGTTTGTCTTAGGGTTGAACTCGGTCAGTCAAATATAGAATCCCTTCTCATCTGTAAAACTCATTGAACCACTGATCTAAATGTTGGTCCAGATCTCTGACAATAATATTGTGAGAACCAGTTTGTCTTAGGGCTGAACTCTGTCAGTCATACATAAAGCCCATTCTCATCTATAAAACTCACTGAATCGGTGATTTGAATGTTGTTCCAGATCTCTGACAGTATTTGACCCGTGGATGTCAAACCACTGCAGACCTTTACCTTGTTCTTTTTGCTTCAAATGTCCACTAGTTTGCTGGCAAACTCTATTAGCTTGATGGGAATTCCATCATAGCTTGGCTGTTTCTTCATCACCCACACACAGTCATAGTACTTTTCATTGGGGACTGCTGGTGTAGACTCCAGAACACCTCCTAGGGTATTGAGTATGTAACAGCCACAGATTTTTTTTATGGTGAGGTTGGCAGAGGTGCATTATCACAATAATAGTTTGAAGGGTTCTTTGCTCTTTAATGATCGTATAATAAAAACAGATTGAGTGTAATTGGAATGAATTGTAACACATTGGGGTCTTAATATTTCGCATACATTTTAATTCAAGTAAGTGCATCATTAAATAGCATAGAGCAATCATGCCTTCATGTTTGATCAAAAAGTCATTTGATAGATGCACCCAAATCATAGTAACATATTATTTTCTTATATACCCATTGACAAGTTATTATTATTATTATTATTATTATTATTATTATTATTATTATTATAAAGGCTGGTGAGATGGTACTGGATCCTATGTGTGGCAAAGGAAGTATTCTTATTGAGGCTGCAAGGACCAACCAGGTGATTTTATAAAGTATGACAGTATCAATTTGTTAAATGAATGTTTTGACAGGTATTCAGTGCTTTCTATTCCCCTCTGTGCTAACTAGGACAAGAGAATCTATGCACACCGACTACTTGCTTAAAGATATCATGGGCCATTTTTTATACGATTTGTTGAATGTTCATATCGGTAGAGATGCTTTGCAAAAGGAAGGAATCACTGTAAAAAAAAAAACTTGTATATCATCCAATTATTAGTATGCTGGTGCTCCTTAGATGAACATAGGTCTTTTCTGTGATTATATTTGTACATTTTTTTTGCTGCTTTGGAAATCATTTGTTATCTTAAAATTAAAGAGGCTGCTAAAACATGAATGTTTAAAACCATTCTCATGTAAAGGCTTTGCATGGTTGTTTCATTTTCCATCCAGAAAGTAAGGATTAAATATTTAGTGTGCAAGCTATATAATGATACTGTGGAATCTAATGGATTCATTGAATCATACACCAGAAAACAAGTTTTATTATTTTTGTACTGATATACCATTTTAGGGGAAAACATGTACAGAGTATTTATATGTTCACCATATGTTTTGGATGTGTCCATCTGACTACAGATTTAATATCCGTAGGATAATTTTAGTTTTTTATCACATGCACTGACCAAAATATTAATGATAGGTGGTCCTTTTAAATTTGAACTAATGTTTTGGGGTCTGAAGATCAAAGGTCTGTGTGACTGATCTATGTAAGCAAAATGGTTTCCATGAAGTATCTTGAGTTTTACCGAACATAACTTCACCAAACTTCACAGGTAAGTTGTCCTTGAGAATACAAAGAAGCTTTTTTAATGTTGGTTTATAATGGTTGAAGTTCAAGGTCATTGTGGCCTGGTATTGCATAATGATTTCAGTACAATAACTTGAGTTCTGTAAAATATAATTCCACCAAACAAAAAGGTTTCCCTTGAGGAAAGTCTTTAGATTTTGGGTTCTAAGGATCAATGGTTAAGGTAACTGAGTCAACAAAAAGAGATAGGTTTCTATTTGATAAAAACTCTGAACTTGTCACCAAATCTCATGGATATATGCTGTCCTTCAAGATCCAGAGAAGCAGTATATCGATCAAGAGAGCTAAAAGACAAAGGCTAAGATCACTATGAACCAATCAAGAGAGCTAAAAGACAAAGGCTAAGATTACTCTGAACCAATCAAGAGAGCTAATAGACAAAGGCTAAAATCACTATGAACCAATCAAGAGAGCTTTGTCAAGAGACAAAGGCTAAGATCACTATGAACCAATCAAAAGAGTTAATAGACAAAGGCTAAGATCACTATGAACCAATCAAAACAGCTAATAGACAAAGGCTAAGATCAGTATTAACCAATCAAGAGCAAGAGTTTCTGCATAACTTGAATTCTGTGGTTTCTATCTTCACCAGATTCACAGATGAGATGTCCTTTGCACAGTAGATTTCAGAATCAATATGATCTGTGTGAATATCACTCTTACCAAAATAAAATAAGAGATGCATCTGGTGTATTATGGACCATCTGTGGTACTCTTGTTGATAAGAGTTGTAGAAACAGAGACTATTTTGAAATGTGGATAAAATGTGTTTCCTTTGGCCATTGAGTATCTTTGGCAGCCTTGAATTTAAATTTCAAAATGATGTGTCTGTAAACCTACTGAGTTTCCAACCATTACTGTAGATTACAGAAATTGTCCCAATCTGGTCAGTTGAATATGTTCACAAAACATCTCTGTCATCATTTAATGAATATTTTCCCATTTGAATATACCTAGAAGTCCCTAGGATTGATTTGGATGTATACCACTAAACAGTTTTGCATGATTGGCCATCTAGTAAATTTGTAATTGAAGAGACATCCAAACTTTATTGCTATTTTTTTCCTGGTTATTTATGCTGATGTCAAGAATGTATGATTTCATGTTTTATACATGAGTAGACAATTTTAGTGCAGAAATTCATTTGTGCTACCCAGATTTGAGATAGGTTTTGTCGTGCCATTCGCATGAGCAGCTGCCATTTTCCCCTAGCTCTGTTTTTATGCATGTACAAAAAATTTCATAGTGAGTAATTTTGTGGAAAATTGGTCCATTCATGGTCAACTTTTCTCTTCATGAAAGTAATATTTAGTACGCAAATTGATCCTCTGTATGTATGAAATCTATCTGATTTTGTTAAGTATAGTCTTTTTATGATGTTGAAAATTTTTAGTTTTAGGGATTTTGATACATTTTGGGAAGGGAGGTTGGTGTAACTATGAAGGATCAGCTTTGCTATGCCAACCTTTTTACTGATTTGGTTTCTCTGTTTTCTGATGAGTTTGAAAATATATACATATTGATGGTTATGGAGTTTTATTCTGATGGCAGTTGGCTTCAGAGGTAAAAGGTTACATCCTTGATCCTGGCCATAGCCAAAAACTGTTTAGTGCTATCTTAATGATTATTTCCATCTTGTTCAGGCATACTTCTTCAGATTTTAATTTCATACTTGAAATTGATTGATATTACTCTTATGCGTCTCTGATGGTTTCATTCACACCAATTTGTCATTGACGCCTAGCTATCGGAACATTGCTTGTCCCTTTCTGCCAACCTAAAAGAGGCTTGGATATTTGGCAGAGCAATTTACATCAAATTGATGTAAAATTTTGCCAAAGTAAAGGTGTCTTCCATAGAATGGCCCTATTTGTAACCAAAGTAGCAGGGATGATAGAACTATCTTTGCTAGAAATAGTTCTGAATATGGCAGACATGCACTGCCAGAGGTTATTTTCAGGCCTGTGGAAATGGCAGAGTGATATTCCTATTGTGGTGCCTAGTTTTGGATTTTCATTTACACTTATATGTACATCACACTAATTACATAAAAACAACATTAGGTACTTGATTCATGTATCAATTGAAAGATGCTTCAAACTTATATGTACATCACACTAATTACATCAAAACAATATTAGGTACTTGATTCATGTATCAATTGAAAGATGCATCACTGAGTTATTCAAATTTAAAACAATAATCGCAATAATCTATAGCATTTCAGTTTCATATTATGTGACAATAATTGCAATTATCTATAGCATTTCAGTTTCATAATATGTCACAATAATTGCAATTATATATAGCATTTCAGTTTCATAATATGTGACAATAATCACAATAATCTATAGCTTTTCAGTTTCATAATATGTGACAATAATCACAATAATCTATAGCATTTCAGTTTCATAATATGTGACAATAATTGCAATTATCTTTCGCATTTCAGTTTCATAATATGTGACAATAATTGCAATTATCTATAGCATTTCAGTTTCATAATATGTGACAATAATCACAATAATCTATAGCATTTCAGTTTCATAATATGTGACAATAATCACAATAATCTATAGCATTTCATTTTCATAATATGTGACAATAATCACAATAATCTATAGCATTTCAGTTTCATAATATGTGACAATAATCGCAATAATCTATAGCATTTCAGTTTCATAATATGTGACAATAATTGCAAACAATGTATATAATTTCCTTACAGACTGCATATTTTCTTGGCTCTGACATCAACCCCGATCAACTGAAATTAGCAAAAACCAATGTTGACTTTGCTGGGGTCAACAGGAACATTCAAATTGTACAGGCAGATGCTTTAAGTATGTTGCATTATTATGTCCAGAAATATCATCCTGTCTCTTTAATTTTAAGAAACAGTCTATTAGAATCAATAATACAAGACACTAAGAAAGTAATTAAAGGAATATTGCTATTACATCTGAACATTCTTTTTACATTTTTGTACATCTTGGAGTGTATCATATATACTTCGAAACAAATTTACTTTTAGCAATTTTCATTTTGCTTTCTATCC
Source organism: Margaritifera margaritifera (assembly GCA_029931535.1). Lineage (NCBI taxonomy): Eukaryota > Metazoa > Mollusca > Bivalvia > Unionida > Margaritiferidae > Margaritifera > Margaritifera margaritifera. The sequence continues at coordinate 1,303,517 of JAQPZY010001289.1, forward strand.
AAGGTGTCCACTGATTTGTTTTGTTGCTTTCTCCCTGCAAGTCATAAGAACACCTGTGAAATTAATGCATATCTTTTCAATTACTGATCATGTTAAAGATATGTATTTGTATTATGTGAAAGTTTAATTTTGTTCTGACAAAGGTCTCTAATGAATATTTTAAATGCTGGGCAGACATACTGTTGTATGCTCATGGTTTAGTATGACAATGTTTTTATGAAAATTGTTTCTTGTTTTAGACTTCCCACTGCCTGACAATGTTTTAGACTGCATTGTGATGGATGCCCCATTTGGTATTAAACATACCACACAGCTAGCAGATCTAAAATCGTTCTATTGCTCACTGCTTTTGGAAACATCAAGGTAGAGTCTAATAAATCAATAAATAAATATAGCAATTAAACAAGCAAACAGTAATACTTTGTTTTTAGACAGAGAATTTATTGTAAAAAGTGATACTTGCTACATTTTTTGAAGTAATTTTGATATTTTTATGGCCAGGATGGGCAAGGACAAAACAAAACTTCCATCACCTATATTTCTATTTAGATCACCTTAGTAAACACTAAAGGATTGCAGTTTTTATCCATGCCTCTATCATACATATTTTGTTCAGTCTTTTCATCAAAGTCAGTCTGCTCAGGAGTCACCCCTGAGAGGAATTGTGATGAAAGGCATTGTTGCATGCTGTATTAACTAAGTTTCATAATTTTCTTTAAATTTTTGTCTGTGCTTACTTGAGAAAAAAAAAATTCCACCTTTTCTTGTATCTTAGATTTGTCTCAGCTTTCTTAATGTGATTGGCTGAGAGTATTTATGTAAGAACATGGTGAAATCATGTCAGATTTTGATTAGATACTTCTTGAACAAGGATTGATGATCAGAGATAAATCAGAGCCAACATCTGAGTTATCAAGAAAAATAATACTGTGTGGGAAAACTTTTTACATTGGACTTGAAATATATAAAGTCAACTTGTTTTCAGGTCAAGTCCAATTTCACAGTTGGGACAGATCATCCATTGGCTCTGGCAATTTTAATGTTTACAAGTAACACTCTTCCTGAAGGTATCCTGAGTATTCAGAATTAAGTCACATATGTTTGCTTTCTGTTTTTTAAGGCTTCTTAAAAATGGTGGAAGAGCAGTGGTGTTGACAAGTCCAGAATTAAAAAACTTCATTGAGAAATATCTCATTGACCTTCATCAGATGGATGAGGCTGACTTTATATCTGGAACCAACTACATACCCCAGGATTCCATCTCTAACATATTGTGTTTCTCATATTGCAAAAGCAAAGATTTGAATAGTAAATGCTGTCGAGAAGATTTACCACAAAGCAGACATGTTTCAGATACCAATAATAGTCCAACAATCAAAACTCAAAATGGATATTGGCCTGAGAGAGGGTGCTTCAGGACAGCTTCAGAGGCAGCAGTGTGTCATTCATGGGCCGAGAACGGCAAAGAAAAATGTACTGCCAGTAAAAGATATTTTGGTAAATTGGAAGAAGAAGAGAAAATTGGTGGAGAGTTTGCTGAGCTCAGTTCAGAATCTGTATTGAAAGATGCTGAAGAAAATAAAAAGTACAGTGTTGAACATGGAATTGATGAAATAAGCAAAACTAGAGGACCAGTTCATGAGCATGACAATGCTAGTGGAGTGTTTCTGTCATCACAGATTGATATTGCTTACCCTGTTAGAACATCTGTGGAGACTTCTAAAGGGTATTGCTTAGAGGTGACCCATGATATAGACACACAGTCTATAAATAATACTGTAAAAGTTTGTACTTTATTCATGAAGGATCAACATTACATCAAACTTGGAGAAATGGATTCATACTTACTGGAACTTCAAAATAGGAAATAAAGACTTGAGCAACCCACTATATGCTGATCCTCCATTATGAATATGATTCTAAAAAACTTAAAATGCAGTGGCTTGGGTGACATTTTGATCAGAACAATAACCAAATTCTTTGATAAATGACTTCACCAATATGGTAAATAAAGATTTTAGGTTGTGAAACATATTTCTGGTCATACTCTCCAAAACTCACACTTGTTAAATAAATTTGCCTTAGTAAAACAAGGGATCCACAGAACACTATATTTGGTCTGGAAGCAGTGCTATAATGTTATGTCATTTTTACTTTTAAATACTTCACACAAAATTGTAAAATTGTTGATTCCACCAAGGAAAAATTGAAAGACACATTTCTATCAGATAATGCAGGTGAGACAACTATTGTAGCAACTTCTGGCCTGGAAATAATAAAACTTGAGCTTGAGATATTGTTTTGACCAATCATTCATGACATTACTTTTGAAAGGTCATCTCTGATTGGCTGATGGTGAAATTATTTTTCACAACATTTATCACAGACTTGTTTATGATATGTAAAAGAAGTTAGGAAAGGGAAAAATGTTTTTTCTTTTTAGAATACTTGTGGAAATGGGAGGGGCTACCTTTTCAAATGTATTACACACAAATGTTGGGGTGAAAGTAAAACAGGAGGAACCTGTGTTATATCAAATGTTGTGTACTGTATGACAGTTTGATTTCATATGACATAAACTATTAATTAAAACTGCAGAGAAATTCCTGTGTTATATATATTTTTTATGCATGAATATTCTCTTCTTTGTATGGTTTTATTCTTCTAATTTGTTATTTCAATTTCTCTACTCAATACTAGCTTGTTTTTTTCTGATACTCATTTTTTGTAACTCAATACTCACTTTTCCTCATCTGATTCTCACTTTTCTCAACTTGGTACTTGCTAAATGTACTAAAATATAAAGTAAACCTTGCAAACCACCCAAGTGCTTTATTGGGTGTTCAACGACACACACCGCTGTTTCATATAAATTAACTGACCATGGGAATTTGTGCAAAATACAACAAAATATGCATATATATATATATATATATATATATATATATATATATATATATATATATATATATATATATATATATATATATATATATATATATATATATATATATGTATATATATATATATATTTAAAAATCTAGAAATATTAAAATTATTGAAATTCATGAAATCTTAGGGTCATAATATGTTCCTTAGACAAATGCAATTTTTTAAAAGTACAAGCATGCTTGGTATGCTTCACTTATAAGAATGCTTAGGGTTTAAAGTCATCATTTAAAGAAACTAATATTTTAAGTCCTTTTACAACCTTCTGACTCAAAAGTTGTTCGTTTGCAACATTGCCCGCAAGAAAGTAAGGACAACTTACAAAAAAGAAGTTAAGTAGATCACTGTATTGTAGATACAAAACTCTATAAGTGAAAAAAAACTTCTATAAGCTCATCAAAGCAAGGTTTCTGTTTTAATTTCTTAAAGTTTTAAATATAAATATAGTACATCTAACTGATAAATATTGCACAAAAAAACTTACATATTATTTAATTTTCTTTTCATGTGACCTGACTAACTCCAGGATTAGGGGTTAGGGTTAGGTTAATTTGTTTAAATGTTATGTTTTTATTTTTGCTTTCCAATTTTCATCCAAGATGCAATTCATATCAATGGCTGGTGTGTGTGTGTTTGTGTGTGTGTGTCCACCCATCCCCTCACCCCATTTGGCATACATAATTGTATGTATGTATGTATGTATGTATGTATGTATGTATGTATGTATGTATGTATGTATGTATGTATGTACAGTTAAACCCCGCTATAACGCGATATTTGGGGTCCATAAAATTCGATTGTGGAAAAAGCGGGGTCGCGTTATTGCGGGGTTTTACTATATTTTACTTTATTCAGAGAACAATGTATACACGTCTAATGTATAGCATCAATAGGGTATCAACACCGTTTTCTATCTGATATCGATCCGTCTTTTTTTTCCCACATGACAACCCTTTGATTGAGCCACGAGTTTGATACAGCTGTACTTGTTCAGTGCCACGTAACAGAGAGTGGTTATTTGAACTCCCTGTGATCTTGCCGCCGAAGCTCAGTCTCTACATAAGCACCCACATGTGACAATCTTTGATCTTGCCGCTCAAGCTCAGTCTCTATATAAGCACCCACATATGACAATCTTTGATCAACCACCGCATTGTCTGGTGCTTGGTTGTGTATGCAGTTAAAGAAGAAACATAAGTCGGCTATAGTTTGCGCAATGATTGTATACACGATAAACTGAAGTCCAGCGCACATGTTGGCGGCTTACATTTTTTTATGTTTATTAACTTGTGAGAATCTTTTATCAACCACCACATTGTCTGATGCTCGATTGTGTAAGCAGTTAAAGAAGAAAAACATGTCGGCTATTGTTTGAGCAATGATTGTATACAAAATGAATTGAAGACAAACACAAAGAAGACTTACTGGCTTTACTCATGGATCAATAATAAGTAACATTTCCGATAATGTTTATTTTGGCATAACACTTCAAGAAATTGGTGAAATTGTTAAATTTCAGAAGCCACGCCATGATCGAATTCATAAGTGATCTCTTCCCCAAAATGATAATAAACTTTTTGTACACTATTTCTCGTACTTAAAAATTTTTTTTTTTCCGTGTACGAGAAAAATACACGTACATGTATATAAAATTTCAGGAACCATGCCACAGACGTATTATACTCGAATTCATACGTGATCTCTTCCCCAAAATGATACTGTAATATACACATTTTATACACTATTTCTCGTCCTTTGAAAATAAAATGTTCATGTGCGAATAAATATATGAAATTTTGGGAGCCACGCCACGATCGCGTTATATCCGAATTTGCGTTATAGCGAGGTTTCACTGTATGTATGTATGTATGTATGTATTATCAAGAAAAGTCCCCTACCCTTTGTTTGTATGTTAGAATGTAGTTTTGTTTGTTTGTTAAAAAGGATATGCTTGTTTGTTAATAAGAATGTGTTTGTTTGTCCATAAGTAGGTGTGAGTGACCTCACCTATCCATTCTGTTTTGTATTAATGTGTGGATGTTTGTCTTTAAGAATGTGTGCTGGTGACCATTTTTTATCCCCTGCCTTCCCTCATTGATTTCTTTGTATACGTGGGTGTTGGATTGTAAAAATAAGTAATTACTGTAATTATATGTGGTTTTGTCCATCTCTCTATCCTATTAAAATTATCTCTGTGTGTTTGTGTATATATGTGTTTGTATGAAATTATGTGTATAAAAGATATATACCCTTGCCCTTCCTTTTGTATGTTTGATGGTATGTTGGATAGTAAATATAAGTATATGAGTTTACCCCCCCCCCCCCCCCACACACACACACACACTTTGTATGTGTAATGGTATATTAGATAGTAAGTCTAAGGTACTCATCTCCCCACCTTGTATGTGTAATGGTACATGTATGTTGGATAGTAAATCTAAGGTACCCATCTCCCCACCTTGTATGTGTAATGATATATTGGATAGTAAGTCTAAGGTACCCATCTCCCCACCTTGTATGTGCAATGATATATTGGATAGTAAGTCTAAGGTACCCATCTCCCCACCTTGTATGTGTAATGATATATTGGATAGTAAGTCTAAGGTACTTGTCTCCCTACCTTGTATGTGTAATGGTATGTTGGATAGTAAATATAAGTATATGAGTTACCCCCCCCTATCACTTTGTATGTGTAATGGTATATTGCATAGAAAGTCTAAGGTACCCATCTCCCTACCTTGTATATCTAATGATATATTGGATAGGTAAGTCTAAGGTACCCATCTCCCCACCTTGTATGTGCAGTGATATATTGGATAGTAAATATAAGTATATGAACCACCTCCTTTCCGTTTGTATGTGTGATGGTATATTGGATGCTAAGTCTAAGTATAGGAGATAGTCATGTTCAATTCCCATAGGACCCATATGTTTTGTATTTAAAAAGCAAAATCTGAATACCCCACACTCTCTTTGCATGTGTAATGGTATGTTGGATAGTATATGTAATTGTAGAAGATATCCCATTCCGTTTGTAGTTGTATATAGGTGTATACATGTATGGGGTGCTGGTACCCTTCTCTCACACCCTCTGTTGTATTTGTTTAAATTTTATTATTATTATTATTTGTCTTTAAATGTTTTTCTTAATTTAAATTTGTTTGTGTGTGTGTGTGTGTGTGTGTGTGTGTGTGTGATTTTGTGTTTTATGTTTGTTTTAAATGTTAATTTTTTTTTCATTTTATAAATGTTTTTATTTGTAAAATTCTTTTATTTTGTTCAAATTTATTTGTTTATTTTAAATGATTTAAAAAATTTAAAATTAAATTTATTTCAAGATATGTTTGTAATTTGTTTTTTATTTGCTAACATTTTTTATGTATACTTTCATTTTTTTATTTTAAAACTAAAAAAATTTCAAATTTGAAAAAGTTTGGGGTTCAATTTAAAGATTTTGTATGTTTTAAATATTTTGATTTTGTATTCAAATTTTGCTTACAATCTTTTAATCTTGTTTACAATTTTTAATCAAGTTAACACTTTTGTAATTGTGGTAATTTTTATAAATTTTTATTTCTTAAAAAATATTTGTACAATTCTTACATTGTTCTGAGTTTTTTGTGGGTTATTTTGCATTTTAAAAAAATTTCTTTCTTTTTTTAAATTTTAAAAATTTGAAATTTTTTTCTCAATTTTTATTTTGTCTGGATTTTTTTGTTTTTAGTCTCCGCTACATTCCGTGTCAGCTTCGGAATCTTAGTTTTATTTTCAGTCTAGAGCATTTTAATAAAATATTCCAGGGTTTCTTTTAGTCTCTGCTAAATTCCATGTCAGTTTTGTAATTTTAGTATTACTTTTAGTCTCTACCATTTTAATAAAATAATTTAGAGTGTTTGTAGTCTCTGCTAAATTCCTTTTCGGTTTCACAATGTTAGTATTGCTTTTAGGCTCGGTCATTTTAATAAAATATTCTTTTGTTGCCTCCGCTAAATTCCATTTAAGTTTCGTGTTTTTACTATTATAGTATATAGTATTTTAATAAAATATTCCGGTTTTTGTTTTATCTCTGTTAAATTTCATTTCAGTTTCGGAGTTTTTGTATTACTTTCAGTCTTGGTCTAATGGCCGTCACGTTGAATCACTCTGCACAGTCGCCGCTAAGTAAGCGCCTCTGTTATCTGGCAATTTACTACACAATTTTGGATATTATCCCTATGCCGACCAGCTCGGTGGACACGTATATATGTTAGATCTAACAAAATAGTTCCACACACTTGGCCCCTTTACTTTGTTTGTTGTGATGACTTGCTAAGGTCAATCTAATATATGACTTGATTGTAATTTGAACTGAGTGAAATTCTTCATAAAAATGAGTTAAGATGTGTTTTTACAAAACGTAAAATTGCCCATGCTCATTGGAGCACTTCCGTTATCAAATCTTCAGTTTCGGATGTGCGTAGTTTTTTCACGTTGTCAAACTCTTCGATTTTGGAGGTAAGTAAATGTTGCATGTAGTCCGCAATCCCATAATGCCTAAATGGAAGTGATCGGTTTTGAAAAAAGTGCGAACTGATCAAGTTTGCATGTTGGATTTGTAAAGGGTCAGAAAGACTGTTTGGTCAGTAGATATGGGTGTTGGTCAGTAAGTATGGGTACTGTTCAGTAAGACTGTGTTAAGTGACCCTCAGCTATCCCCCATTTTGTGTTGGTCAGTAGGTGTGGGCGTAGGTCAGTAAGGGTGGATATTGGTCAATCGTGTCAAGTGACATCCTCCGTATTAAAATTCTCGTAGACCTCCAAAGGCTCCAACAAGTTAAATCCCCCCAAAAAATTGTCCCCCAATGTCCCCATTGTCCCTAGAGTGACGTACAGTGTTAAATTCCTCTTGTCCCAACAGTGACACACAATGTTTATCCTATGGACGTTTTTAACATTAAATTCCCCTTGTCCCCAGAGGGTCATATTGTAAAAATGGCGGTCGTAATGTTAAATTCCTCTTGTCCCCACAGTGCCGTGTTTTTCCATACCTACCCATATAATTACTAATCCATTCTCCTTGTGGAAAATTCTTGACAATAACAAGTCATAAATAAGTTTCCAATATACTTTCCCGAATTCATATTTCTCTCTATATCGACAAGTGTTCCGACTCTATCCTACGAAATGCACTTTTATTTTCGATTCATGACAAACCCCATTCGGGAATCCAAACTTCATCACTCATTCTCCAAACATATACATGTACACGCAAATCATGTCCGATAACAACCTGTGTCTCATCAGAAAATCAACATGCCATGCTGGTCTAACTTTAAAGCAGTTTATTCTGTTTTTCCTATTGACAGCAGAAACGGTGTCTTTCTAGCTCGTTTCTTCTTGTAGCCAAAATGATTCAATCTTCTCCCAATCTTCTCTCGACAGTAGCGAGATATCCCCATGTAACGACCCTTCCAGTGTATTGCCTTCTTTTTATTCGTTAGCTCTCTGTTAAAAAGAAAAAAGAAAAAAAGTTGTGTGATGTTGCAGCGTAATTTGGTTTATTGCTGTGATGTACATCTTGTATTTTAAAGGTAAATTTATATTTTATAATTTTCAATTCCTTGACATGATGTTAGTCTCCTTATGATGGGAAAAGAAGCAAAGTAAGTCACCCTGCAACCTGTTAGTGGTATTAACTTTTCCTTGTTATTCACCTGATATTTACTGCTACATACCAATAATGACCCTACTGGCTCTGGCTTCGCGAGAGGCGGGGGCAGCTACACAATAGTAGTGGAGCAAAAGTGTTCCACCACTTTCAACGTTCCATTATTACAACAGTACTTTCGATGCCGTCTACTTGATGATCTAAATATCTTGTTCTCTGTTTGGATTGAACAGTTTCTTTAGGCCCCTTTCGCTCCTTCTACATCTTCTATATTTTATAGTATATAATTTGACATAAATTTGGTCGTGGTATGAAAAGCAAATACTTTATTAATATTATTATTATTATTATTATTATTATTGAGTTCGGCTTTATAGCTTCGGCGATCAAATGCATGCTACTTGTCTACTTCTATATCAACAGTTGTATACATTTTGAAGTACACCCACTTGGATTTGGTAAGCATAACAGAATCTAATTACTTAATATGGATTGCAGTTGATGGGAGAGCAATTGAAGATCTGATGATTTGGGATTGTGAAAGGTGACGCAAAAATTCTATTGAAATTTTCGAAAGAATGTTTTCTTTAGCTCTCTGCATCCTGGTGAAATCAACACGCATATATTTTTGACTGTGTTAACCCAGATAAAGTTATCTAAAAGGTTTCCAAAATAGTAAACAAGATCGAAACTTCACTGCACCGTACGTTCTTTCTTATTATATTGTTCGCTTTACAAATGACAGACACGAACTAATTTCTGCGTACAAGGTGAGACATTGTTCAATCGGCTTGCTGCTTTCTACCGAATTCCGATATATTTAAATATTTTGAATATGTATATTAAAGATATGTTCTCTTGAATAAAATGTTGTTTAGTCTAATATTTAGCTTCAGAAAGAAAAGAACTTGAATCTTTGCAACTTGGTCAAAAGCAGATACTTAGGGACTAAATACAAAATTTGGACCTTTCTAGAAATTCCAATTATCCCCTCTCCCCCATTTATCGCTGTAACGTTGATCAAAATTTCTAAACGTCTACACGGTATACAGTAACTGAAACGATACCGTTTAATAGAACAAATTCAAAAGTCAACATTTTCATCGATATGGACGTTACGCTAACAGCCAGTGGCGGCGCGAGGGTTTGAGGCGCCCGGAGGCAATGCTCTTTAATGGCGCCCCCTTCTTTGCCACAGAGAACAGTAGTAGTAGATGAAAAGGGAGTTTTGAGGACTTTTTTGATTTTAGTTCAGAACAAGTATAATTTGATCGACACCGACCAGCCCCCTCCCGGTCGCTGATCTCGTCGACCAAATGATCCTTGTCCTTCACTAAAATCTAAAAAGATCTTCAAAACGCTCCCTTTTCATCTACTTATATGTATGTTTATAGACTGCTCCACCAAGAAGGTGGGCTTGTTATTATTTATTTTATTATTTTAGATAAAATTTTATAATGTGCCGCCCTTCATCCTTCCCTCTTTATTTTTTATTTTGTTTATTTTATTATTTCACACAAATGTTCGACTTTAATATAGTGTTTATAACATTTCATCAAGTACATCATATTCTTTTTCTAATATTATTTTTCTTTTTGATTCAAATCCGTGTGCTAGTGTATTTATTCCGTCTGAACAGTATCTCTTGTCATCAAAATTATATAAACATTTTTTATTAACAACATCTGTTTCAATATTGTGTAAATGAGTTCTTATTACAGTCATCTCAACGTGAGATTGTTTTCCAAACAAAGCGTCTTCATAGTCCTCAAAATGAAAATATTTTTTTTTCAACCTTTCTTTTTCGTCCCTAAGCTTTTTTTCCAACTTTCCGTCATCTAGTTCTACACAGTACATCTTGCTTCTTAAACCAATAAATTTTGAAATTGGAACAAACCCGGTCTCGTCTTTAAACATTCCAATTACTTTTTTATTATCATCACATCGAAATTTACATTCCTTTGGATATTCAGATAAATCAAATAGATTTTTATTTTTATACAGATTTTCATAAACATCGTCTGTTATTATTTATAACATAAGCTATCTGTGTCACTAAACAATAATTCAGCTTGTTCAAATTCTTTTTTAATAAATCCATAATGAAAATCATACATTAGTATTTTTGATAAATATAAAACAGCTGCTCCAACATAAATTGGTTTGGTGAGTAATAAATCTGTTTTTCTCTTGTGTACAGCAACAAGGTTTTCATTAAAAAATTTAATGGAAACAAAACATTCATAATCATCTGCAACAACCTTATTACGTCTCTCAACGTTGTTTATTATTTCTTCCTCAACACGTTTTCGTATATTTTCCATGGGCTTGCCATATACACTTGTTCATTAGCTTAAAGAATTTTTTTTCAAAATTACTCGTTGCTTCTGTTCTTTTTGTCGTATTAAAATCTATGTAGCTCTTAAGCCAACAATTTTGTTTAAATTTTAATACTCTGTGAACTTTCCTTAAGACAAGTCCATGATTTAACGCTTGCTTTAATGTCTCTATATGTAAAACATAAATTTTTTTTTGTCAAGCAAATTTGGAATCAACTTTTCAACTTTACTTTCTCCTATGTTATTTTCATGTTTCATCTTCAATTGTTGTTTTGAAAGTAAATTGTCTGGTATCAAAATCGATTCAGCACAAAACGGATATTCATTATGTAACTCATGTAATTTTCCTGTATAGTCCAAATCAACTTCAGCGAAATAACCAATATCATTAGGTATCTTTTTGTCAATCTCTTTAAGAAACTGCATAACTGTTATCCATGAAAAATCTTTGTATGGCAATTTTTGTGACATTGCATGCCATAAAGATTATTAGTGTCTAAGTAAATTATGTAACTAGACTCTTCGTCTGGATTGTATTCTTTCAAGTACTTATTGTTTGGTTTTGCATATTTTTTTGTGATGACACTAATCCCGCCTCGTATACCTTTTTCAATAAAGCAAAACATGTCAGGGTCTGTTAACAGGTCTAACTCTACTTTACTTAATTTAAGAGCTGCGTCCAAAGATAGTCCAGGTGACGAATAGTACCAAGCAGGATCTAAATCATAGTTCTTTATACAGATTTTTCTAAATTCTTCAAAAACATCAGCAAGCAACAGCACGTCAGTAGTTAAATACAAATCATGATAGTCTCCTAGATGTTTACAATCAAAATTTTTCCATATCATATTAGCGTACTCGTATTCTTCATCAGATATTTTTTCTAAATTTAGTTTACTGGAAAAACTTTCCTTTATTGGAAGTTCAGTCTTATCAAATCTAGACCAGGTATTCATATATTCATTAGGATAAATTCCTTTCTGTTTTAACATACTTGATTTATCATTAAAATGTTGATCCAAATTATCAAACTTATCACAGCCCTTGACCAGCTCTTCCAATGATGTAAGCAGAAATTGATAGCTGTCAATAAATCTCAGCTTGCCCAATGAAAACGACATGTACTTTTCAATATTGTTTGGTATGCATTTTATTGTATTGTTTGCCGTTATCTTTGTAGCAGCTATCACATCTGGATCACCAATATGGCTATCGTATCCTCTCAAATTATGAAAAACTACAGGTATAAATTTTTGTTTTTTAGAGTGCAGGTTACATTTATCATGAGCTGCTCCTCTATATTTTCCTGTAATATGGTCATGGTCCTTAACTCTGTCATTTTCTAACACCACACCACATATCGAACAATGAACAGCTGTACAAAAATTAAGTTCTTCTTGTTGTGTTAGTGGCAACATTTTTTTGTTTGTTTTCAAAATAAATTTTATTTTCTCAACCTCATCAATCAAGTTTTTAAGTAACCACTTGGCAGGGTTTTCTCCTCGATAAGCTATCATCAACAGAACAGACAACTTTATAAGCTACTCCACAAGGTAAATGATTTTGTACTTTTTTTTGCTGAAGAAACATCAGGATTATTTTTTGTTGTTTTTACAGTTTCAAGTATAGCCTCCAGATCTGCATAAATTACAAAAGGAATCTTCATAATGTGAATAAAATTTTTAAATCTTAATGTTTTCTTATCCTCTTGTGGTAAACTTATCTTTTGAACATCTTTGCAATATTGTATGTGATTGTCAAGCACACTTTGGCTCTTACAACCGTGAAGACATCTGTAACAAAAATATTTCTTTTCTTTATGTTTATTATACTGTCCGCCAGAAAGCCCATTCAATTTTTTGATCCAAACGAAATGAATTTTATAGAGCAGTAGATTTATTGCGTTTTGGTCTGCATTTTTACTTATCAATCGTGGATATAACTTTTCGTTTTCATCGAGTCAGAATACGTTTATTGTGATATCATTTTGTTTCTCAAACTTTGGTATCTGTTTTTCTTCTACAGGAACTTAATACCTTCAAAATTAAGTTTACTTGTATGTTGTATATAACACGTTGTTCTCTCTCCATGTGATCTTACTTGATATCTAGCAGATAACACGGCCCACATAAAACACAAATTGTCATTGTTTTTAACATCGATACAGCATCTGCCGTTTCTTATTTTGTCTGGAAACTCAACGTAACTTGAACCACGTAATGGAGAATATCTCATTTTATGAAATATTATTTCATTTATTTTTTTCAAATTTCCATCCCGAACAGCCTTTTTTGTATTCATCTACACATTTCCAGATTTCATTATCCGGCTGTTGTACAAAAATTTCAATGTCAGTTCCACGTAAGATTATCTTTCATCTTGCTGTGATATATGAATCAACGACATCTTCAGAAAATTTTTCTTCAGAAACATTAATTTTTTAAAATATTATCTGATATTGCAGTATGAATTTTAGACCGCTATATATTTTTAGTTCCTGTAGTATTATTGGTTTTATTATTTTTACCAGCTGTTTAGTGCTGATACCAAAATTCAGAACGTCTGTGTCATCAAATGCAAAAGTCTTATCATATCCAGCAAATGCAGACCTGATAGTTTTTACCTGAGACGCCATATACTATTTTACTTTGTCTAAATCATAAATCTTCAATTAGAGAAATATATTAAATTATAATGATGGATCAAATTGATACATATTTCAATATATTCAATGCAGCTATTAAAAATGAGAACGAAAGATATCTTCAACATGATAAGTATGATCTGTATGCAGGAAATAAACTTGGAAACATTATTCAAATGAAATTGTGTAGAGGGTCCGGACATCCAACACCAGCTGGTTATACTGTTCGTGTACGAGGATCACATGATGACAGACCAATTGAGATGTTGTTATGTAATTTTATTTGGAATATTTTTAATGTTGAGATTCCAAAAAGGAAAAAGAGTTTATCATCTAGATGGAGACAATAAGAACAACAGATTGTTCAATCTAGATTTGGATTATGAATTTAGATCTCATCCAATTAATGATAACTACGAATGTAACGATAGAGGAATCATAAGGAATAAAAAAAAATCCAAAAAGGTTTTAGGTTACATGGATAAACATGGATATCTTCGTATTTGTCTTTATGATAAAAATAAAAAATTAAAAATTATCAGTCACATCGTTTTGTTTATGAGTCTTTTTATGGTGAGATACAACTTGATTATGTGATTGACCATATTAATAATATTAAAACATACAATAGAATCAAAATTATTGAAGCTGTGACACAGCAAGAAAATAGCATAAGAGGAAATGCTGGTAAAATTTTTTTTAAATAGTTAGGCCTATTATGTCAATCAACCTGAAAACAAATAAAGAAATCGAATGGCAGTCATTCTGTGCTGCTGGAAAATAGTTTGGTATTGTTCGAAAGTCAATAAAACTTGTAGCAGAAGACATAACAAAGTCAGCAAAAGCAAAAACTTTTAACAACGCTAAGATTGATTTCTTTTATATTTAAATTAATCTTTTAATTATTATTACTTCTATTTAGATAAAACCATTAAAATATAATGTCTCTGTTAAAATGTCTTGATAATCTCTACCATGCGCCTATAATAAAACACAAAGAAAAAATAGAAGAAAGTATCAAAAACAATATTTCTGATTGCATCAAGCAAAATGATTATTTTCCAGAACCAGGAGAGGTTATAGAAAAAGAAACTTGTGTAGATCCAACAAATAAAAAATACTATGGTAATCAACAACAGGACGCTACAACGTTAAGTATCATCTAGCAAAAAAATAAAAAAAGTACGTAAATATTAGGCTGGTTGAGAGGCCTTAGGCCTTCCAAAATCGATTTAGACAGATTATGAGAAGAAAATTAAAAATCGGGTTGATTTTATATAATAGATATGTATTATCTCTTGTATATTAAGGCAAAATTAAATGTCCTTTAAGACGTTCAATGTATTTCTAGTCACCTTCATGAAGCATCCCAAAAATAAATACAGCAACAAATGACCCCCAGTAAGAAAATTTAGCATCAGCAGGGTCTAATCTACCGAAATATATCACGTTTCTTTTTTGAATATCTGATACGATTCATGAATGTACTAGGCAAAATATCTTAGATCGGCATGCGGACATACAAATCTTTTGTCTAATACATTCTTGAATCGTATGACATGTAACAGAATGTGATATATTCCCATATATTTGAACCTGCCGAACTTAAATTTTCTTCCTGTCCGCCAATTTTTGCAATATTTATTTTCCGTCTGCTTCCCAAAGGTTCCCGTCGGTGACTTAGAATACTTCTCTGCCATGGCGTCAGTGTGTGTATGTGTGTGTGTAGGAGGGGTACTTGGACTAAATATAAGAAACTCTTTTTAAATTTAATTAATTTGAACAATAAAATATAATTGTTATTGTGACAAATAGGCGACTTACACACTAAAATAAATAAGTTAGCAGTGAAGGATCTAGAAATATCGTTTGCTGGCGGGGTGGGGGTGGGGGTGGTGGAGCGTAAACAAGTAGATGATATGTCTGTGGGATGGAATCCCAGGGGAGGGCCCGGGGGGGGGGGCAAAGCCCCAGTAATCTTATGCATTGTAAGCGTTTTCAGGGCATACTTTTAACCATCTAACTCAAGAAAACTTACTTTAGAAATCGTTCCTGTTTTTCGTGGTCATCTTTGGGGGGGGGGGGAGCGGAGAGTGCCGGCTCGGCATCCCCCGCACCTCTCTCCCCCTTCTGCGATCCGCTAATGGTTAGTAATTTTAAAAACACAAATTGCTTATATATAGGATAGCACATCGCACGTATTTTTTTTTTTTTTTTAAATTATCTTGAAGTTACGGACAAATACAATTTCCTGTGTCTAATATTTATAATGTTGTCCAAGGGCAGCATATGTAATTATATAGAACAGAGTACGATATATTTCAAAAGACACATTCCAACCCTCTCTTGTATTATATCACACATGTAGACATGGTGAACGATAAACATTTGGAGAGGTCTCATGCTATCTGATGTTGGCTTAGATTTAGATCCGTGGCTTACGTCAACTATATAGTGCTCATCGCAAAGCTTGAAATAGATTACAAGAGTTTTAAACAATGTGGGTGATAATAACGATGTTTAGAAAAATTGCAGTCCTACTGTTCATTGTCCAACTGCTCGGGCGTACAAATTGTGAAGAAGGTATAGATCTTACTCTTTACATTTATTTTGCAAACTTCTGAGGTTTTGCCCCTACGCGTCAGTGCTGTACAGTAATACGTTCTATTTTATATTTTTAGATTGTAAAGACTTTCCAGTTTATTTGCAATTCTTCTGCTTCCTTTTCCTCGTTGTTGTTCCTTCACGGGGGGAGGGGGGTCCCGTGGCCAAAGAGCTCAAGAATTTTCCTCAAAATATTTCCCGTTAAAGAGAATTCCGCTCTCTGTAAAAGGCCAGGCTTTAATGTTAGCTTTGACAGGCAGTCTCCGAGTTGGGGGGGGGGGGGGGGGTACTGTTCCTATTGCTCCAATACAATTAATTCAATTTCTGGGGGGGGGGGGGGGGTCCAAGACCTTCTGAGTTCTTAAGCTAGATCAGTTTATTTTACTTTCATTCTTCTCATCCTTGAAGGTTCATTTTGGCACATAACGGATTTTCACTTGGATTTTACTTATTGGAACGAGCAACTCTCCTGCCATGGTATCAACATCTCCAGTCCAGGGAAGTTTGGGAATTATTGGTGTGACTCCCCTTATGAACTTGTTCATGAAAGCATTCGCCAACTGGCCAACATCAAATCGGACGTGGATTTCGTCTTGTGGACAGGGTATAGTATATGTATCACCAGATTTGTATGTACTTATATCTAGTATCGATTTACCGAATCGATTTCTTTTAATCTGAGCTTAGATATTTGTCAGTTAAATATCACAGAATTCATAATGTATTACATGTATTTTATTTTTCATGACAAATATATTTATCAGCAATGTTCAGTTTTAGTCCTTAAACAGTGAAAAGACAATACGGCTTGAGTTCATTTCGGATTATAGACATCAGTAATGTACTAGATTTGATCCACATTGAATGGGAAATAATGACGAAGGACCTGTGTTTCCAATAGCTATATTGTACTCTATTACACTTAACATTCATAAATTCATTGCCTCGTCTTATTTAAATTTTGAGTTCTCGACTTTCGATCGATTAGATCATTCACCAATTTGAATCCAACATTTTATTCGATGAACTCTTTTGCTTATTTTCTACTGACAATCTCCTTTGTCCCGCAGGCGATATTATTTTCTACTGACAATCTCCTTTGTCCCGCAGGCGATATAGCCATTAAAAAAATAATAAAAAATCAACGCAACAAAGAATGAATTGATGGAATATGACATATCTATTTCCGACCTTAGTGGCAGTCTAAACAAAATTATTAATGTGCAATTACCTTAGTTATGAATGAAACCTTAGGACCTAAATTGGATTTCGTTCTTTGTTCGCTTTGAGGATTAAATTTTCTTCTTCTTTCAACTATTGATTCAAAGGTATGATTTCTTTTCAGAGACAGTGTTCCGCACATTAGCAACTTTAATTTAAGCAGTAAGATAAATTTAGGCTTAGTTTCTAATATTACCAACACCCTACGTGCGACATTCCGAAATGTGCCCGTCTACCCCACTTATGGGAACCATGATTACTATTCTGACAGTCAGTTCCCTCCAAATGGAAATACTATTTACAACTTGACTCTCTTGCTTTGGCAGACATGGATAAACGATTCCGCGCAGGAAGACAATTTTCGCAAAGGTAATGACTTTGGTCTATTGGTGAATTTGCCTTCTTCTTCCTCGTCTTCTTTCTTTCTAAACGTGTTATGCTATTTTACCGACATACGACAGGGACAGTTTCAATAGCTGTACATAGCGTCGTTATCTAGGCGTCAATCAAACTAAAAGGATTAATTTCTTCGATAGTGCGTCCTTTTCTTTCTTCTTTGTAATATAAGACGAATTTTTTTTTTATCCCCTCTTGGAAAAGAAAGAAATCTTTAGCACATGTAATTTAAACAGTTTTTTTAACAGTAGACCTAGACAAACCCATTACCACTATTCATTCTTAAATAACAACACAATCGCAAATAGTGAGTTAATCTGGCCACAGCTCGAGGCCAATAGTTTAATACCGTAGATCCCGGGAGACAGTGGCGTAGTAAAAAAATTGTGCCCCCCCCCCCCCTTGCAAAACTGAATTATGGGGCACTTCCCAATAAAAGGTTCTTTTATGGGGAATTTTGGGCCCCAACCGAGTCTGCTCCCTCTCCACACACACACCTGCCTCCTCCCCTCCCCCGGATTTGCGGGGTTTGCTTGGGCGGTTGTTACGCCACTGCTGGGAGACAAAAAGACACACCTACACTAAGGTAACCGGGTATGCCAGTGTCCAATTGGTGATAAAGTCTAAATGCTTATAACTGTATCCCATTACCATTAGCTAAAACAAGTCTTATCTTATGACATTTTTTTTTAAATATGGAAAACGCGCATATCTGGGATTGTATGTTCTTGTATATACACCACAGCTACAGGAACATCATCGGCCTTTTCCATCAAGTCCAAAATGAAACAGCGGATGTAATTTGTAAGAACTATATTCGGAACTACTTTTGTTCACATGGCACAATATAGAGGCGAAAGGCGACAAAGTTACAATCGGAACATCGTCGGCCTTTTCTGTCGCAACAGATGTGGTGCACTCCGCCGTAGGCAAATCACCAAACCCATTCAATGTTTGTGTATTCCTGCAACTACATCCGAGGTTATTTCTCGACAAGACTGAAATGGGCGAGCGATGTTCCGATTGGGATCAGCCGATGTGAAATTTACCGTTGGGCCAGACTGCACAATGGTCGCTCTAAACGGCGTGTTGGATAGTAAATGTGTGGTGTTGGATAGTAAGTGTAGGGGTAATGGATAGTACATGACTGGTAGTTGGTCAGTCAAAGTGTATGTTAAACCTATGAACGTTTTTAACATTACGTTTTCCCTTGTCGCCATACAGGTCCATAATGTTAAACCTATGGAAGATTTTAACATTACGTTTTCCCTTGTCGCCATACAATCCCACACATGTTAAACCTATGGATTAAAGATGTCATATGAAATTCCCGTTAGTCGCCATATCGTCCCTAGCATACTGAACTCATTAATATGTTAATAAAAATATGCAAGCTACTCAGAAACCAAGCTGAACTTGAACTATATTTGTAGAGGACAGTGGTAATTCCATGACTGAGATGCAAGGCCTACTAGAAAGATGTTTCGTGTCATTTGAAATTCAAAGCAAAGGAAATAAATATGAATGTGAATAAAAGGCTGGCAAAACTTATAAGTGACGAACGGTTTAAAGATAATAGTTCTTAAATTGGTGCCTTCTACTCTTTCATTATTCTCGACAGAAGCAATTTGCTAAAAGTATGTTCATATGGCTTGGCAAATGAATTCATTTTCAGCTATAAAAAATCTTTCTGCAAATGCGTAAATGTTATATTGTACAAAATTGCAGGTGGTTATTATACCGTAAGAATAGCTCCGGGCATCAGGCTTGTGGCTATGAACACCAACCTGTATTACACACGGGACCTTTTGACGGCACATCTTCTGGATCCATCGGACCAACTGGCATGGCTGGATCAAGTTCTAGCACAGGCTACTGTTCACAGAGAGAAGGCAAATATCTATATATCTAGCTATCCATCTACATATCTGTATGTATGTCTGTTTGTCTAGCTGTCGGCTCACTCGTCTGTCTGCTGTCTTTTCTGTATTTATTACAATTAGTGCAAGTTCATTCAGAAAATTAGTCAGAAGTTTTTATATTGGCACGAACAATCACCCTGAAGATCAATGGTGATAGCTTTCTATGAAAGCTGGCATTCTTTGCTTCAGCAATTTAAATTCCAATAGAAATATATCTCCAAACCTTTGTTGACGAATGCTACTGTAATGGAGTAAACAAAATCGTTTAAAACGTTTGGATTTCTGGGGTCTCTATTATTATTATTATTATTATTATTATTATTATTATTATTATTATTATTATTATTATTATTATTTCAGATAATAATTGCTGGTCACGTACCACCAGGGTTCACAACTCCCACAAACCGTATGTGGATGTACCCGCAATATAACCGCCAGCTCAATCAGATTGTCAAGAAGTATGCCAATATCATTGTGGCGATGCACTTTGGGCACGAGCATCACGATAACTTCAGGCTCTATTACACAGATCATGGTATATTTTCTTTAATACAATCATTTTTTTTTTTTTTATAGATTCTTTGGTCAAAATGTACCTGATCACTTGTAAAGTACATTTATACACTTGTATATCGTTATTATCCACATGATCTTGAACATTTTGCATAAGGAATATCGTTCAGGTGACCTAGTTTTTGGAGAAAGTAAGTCAGATGTTTATTAGAAATGTTTATTGATGGCCCGATTGACTCATTTGCCACTTATTGTTATGAACTGTCACCGACGATGTTCATCCGTGCTAACTGGTAACTAGCAGTTATGCAGCATGTGCTAGTAACCAATGCAATCTTTCATAACCTATTTATAACATCACTACCGAGGGTGTTTATAGCAGGTGATCTTCTCAACACGTCAACTAACTTGCCTTATTTGTTTATGACTAAAGTACAAGTCACACAGGTCTTGTAGGCATTCGGTACACATACCTTTAACATGCGATTTATACACTTTATGTCGCTCTTCGTCAATCAATATTCCTTGGAAGATCATTATATAAACGCCCCAATAAATACATACGACAAAATAAATGTTAAAGTACGTCGACATTTTTACACGAGGTCAGCTGAGAGGTGTGATCCAGTGTAAACAGGATTGAATGTCGCGCTTTGAAGTCACAATAAAAGCGCTGCGTATTGGCGAAAAAAAAAAAAATTAACCACCCCCTGCACTGGTTATAATTAGACCTGACATCCGCGTTTCCAATCTGATTGAAATTAGATCTCCACAGTCTAACGTGGAGGTTCTCCAGTTTTAAATATGTTAGAGACATTGCATGTGTCAAAATGCAGCTTTTGACACGTGCAATGTCTGTCACATATGTAAACTTAAATGTTTTTTCATGATAGCGAACATAATTCTCTCTCTCTCTCTCTCTCTCTCTCTCTCTCTCTCTCTCTCTCTCTCTCTCTCTCTCTCTCTCTCTCGTAGACATAAACAAATAAGGCAAGTTAGTAGGCGTGCTCACAAGTTCACGTGCTAGAAACACCTCGGCAGTGATGTTATAAATTGTTATAAATAGGTTATGGGATTATTGCACTGACTACTGCCACACACTGTATGACTGCTAGTTATCAGCGAGCAGGGAAGAACATCGTCGGTCACAATTCATACCAATATGTGGCAACTGGATCAATCGGACAATGCATCCGTAGTATCTTTTGAGGTCATCAAACCACGATGAGTTGTCAAAATCACTAAAATAGGACGAAAACACCTTTCATGTATGAGACAATAACAATCTAGCCTCAAATGTACAAGTTAAGTATGTCGTACTAAAATAGCGCACTAAACAGATAACATGGACATAATGTAATTTAATAGAGATAGTCAAAATATTCAACAAAGAAATGTTTAAGTGGAGATATTTTAAAACCTGTTTATACCTTCATAGAAATCGCAATTATCTTTTAAATGATGTAAGTTTTGGATACTGCATAGAAAACACTCTCTCTCTCTCAATTGTTTTATTTGTCAACAGGCCACCCAATAGTTGCACTTTTCATTGCGCCATCTATAACTCCTTGGAGGTCCATAGTGCCAGCTGGTACAGAGCCTGCGCACAATCCCGGAGCACGGCTGGTCAAATACGACAAAGACTCCGGACGTCAACTTGACGTTCTCCAATATTATGTTGACCTACCGCAGGCCAACAGGGACAACATTTTGACGTGGAGACTGGGCTACACGGCAACTGTGGACTACAAGCTACCCGATGTTACTCCGACATCGCTCGACAAGCTTACTCAACAAATGACTGATTTAGAGTCAGAGGAATTCAAGAAATACATGATTTGGTACAATACTAATGCAACCACTAATTTCCCATGCGACCAAGACTGTCACAAATCAGTCATCTGCGGAATGAAAAATGTTGACGACATTTCTTTCAACAACTGTATTCTGAATTCTTTTAAATAGCCTTATGGCATAAAAAGGTGTTATTGATAGTTGGGCTCCCTTATATGTACCTCTTAAATCTAATTGTAATCTGAGTAGTAGGTAATACTACGATTACTGGCTCCATCATCTCAATCATGTTATAATTTTTATTTCACTTACTGATCTACACTAATGTGCTCGCTAAACGCTCGCACACCGTTCCGATTCATTCCGTCAAATAAAAATTATAACATGATAGAGATGATGGAGCCAGTATCACGCAGTATTACCTACTACTATAATGATCAACACATATAACATTACTAGCATTATAACAACTATCATCATATCCCCCCTACTGCCCCCCCCCCATAACATTTGTTAGATAAAATTTATATTTACGAACTGTCATCATCAGATTCGTCAGCATTAGCCTTTATTACTACAGTCTTAGCTATAAGATAAGTTGTGTCATCATAATCAAAAAGATATATTTTAACGAGACCAGATATAATCTGTCCTGGTTTTAAAAACTTACTAAACTCTGATAACTTTACACGTTTTTTATTTATATAACAGTTAGTTTCATTATCTATTGTAATTTTTGTATATTTCTCTTTTGATATTGGATTATATAAAGTATCAATTTATTATCTATTATTCTAGCTAGGTCTTCAATAAATTCAAAATAATTTGATTCTTCATTCTTAACCAAAGACAATTTTAATTTATTACCGCTCTTAAAACACGAACCAGACTTTTCATTATTAATCTCTTCTGTTAATTTCTCACCATCATACAATAATTTTTTCATTTTTTTATTTGTTTGCTCAACACTTATTTTATCAATTTTATTATCACTCATCGTATACAATATATTTCACACAAAATTACTCGGGTATATCCTTGTATTCGTTGTATTCCTTCTCATAATCCTTTGCATAATGCCCCATTCTTAGCGGCAATAGATCGCTTAACATATCATCCTTAACACGAAATTCTTGTTTCAAATCTAGCATAATATATCTTTCACTTCGTAAATATGTCCTGAGCTGATTTAAAATCTTATTGTACGTTATCATGGCAAATTTACACGCCGACTTCTTATTTTCAAACTTTGGCTCAATCTTTTTGCTGCTAGCATTTAATGCAATCCCAACACCAGATATAATTAACATAAACGGGTTTGCCATACCACCTGCAGATGCTACTCCTCCTGCTGTTAATGCCATCGGGACATACGCAATTAATTTAAATATTCGTCCATAATATCTATAAGCTTTCTTTGAGCAATAGGATTTTTTATGAGAATAATTATAATACGCAATTAACTCACGTCGTTCTCCTTCTGGAATGTTGTGGGAAATATGGTTAAAGTCGATGACATTTTTTTTAGTCATCTTATTAATCATTACCGACACAATTTTTGAAATAACTTCCAAACTTCCATCATTGTAAGATTTGTATTCCTTAAAAGTAAATATTCTTATTATCATTTCGCGACCATGTAGTAATCTTCTCTCAGAAGCTAATTCTCTCAAGACTTTATCATAAGAAAATTTTAATGATTTATAAAGTAATATTTTTTTGAAATTATTATTTTATAATATTTCCCTGACCTTTTCATAAATGTCCGCATTTTTCAATTCTAATGCCTTTTCTTGATCTGCTGTACAAGTCAATTTGTGAGTATAATAAAATTCCTTTGGAAATTTTTTTTTTTCAAATTCCGTGTTGTAATTATTTACTTGCATGATACATATTGATGTATTCAGAAGCTGATTTAAGTAATCCTAATTCTATTTGGTAAAACATTCATCTCTGAAATATTATGAGATAAGTTGCCAAAATTGTTTCCTTAAATCGTTCGAGAAAATCAATGGTTGTACCGACAGCTTTTACTGAATCTGAGAATTTTTTGTTCTTAGGATCGTCTAAAAACTCGTAAAATTTATTAACATAAACATCCGTGGTCTGCGGATGATTAAATTTATTAACATAAACATCCGTGGTCTGAGGATGATTAAATTATATCGGTATATGATATGTCTCCACAGTATTAACAGTTTTTTCTAACAACTTCTGATTGTTAATAATGTAATCTGCCGCTCTCTGATAAATTTGTTGTCTAAAAAAATTAACATGACTTACTCTACCCTGATACATTATTGTGTATCGGCGGCAAAATCGCTTACCTTATTATTGATATTTGAAAATAATGTCGTTAATGAAAT
This sequence comes from Margaritifera margaritifera, assembly GCA_029931535.1. NCBI lineage: Eukaryota > Metazoa > Mollusca > Bivalvia > Unionida > Margaritiferidae > Margaritifera > Margaritifera margaritifera. The sequence goes on from JAQPZY010001289.1 coordinate 1,327,915, forward strand.
TCCTAATTTTAACGAAATAAGATCAACTATTCTTGTATAATTCACATTGTCCTTTATTTTATTAATTTCTGTATAGTATTCTCCGCTCTTAACCTTATTAATTTTATCAGCCACAAATTTTGTTTCCATCTGCCACGTAATTTTTGGGTTAATATCAGTTAACTTTAGAATTTCATCGTAAAATTTGGTTTTTTCTTCATCTTTTAATTTGTTAGTTGTGTCTTCGATCCTCTCTACAGCTTCTAACGCCGTATAAATGTCTTCAGTATATTCTTCTTCTTTTTTCGAAATAGATGATGCCAAAATAAAATAACTTGTTGCTAAAACAACTGCATCCTCAGGCTCACTATGGACCTCTAAAATTGTTTCAACATCGTTATAATCTAGTCCTAATTCTTTAAACAAACGTCTTTTTGCAAATTTTTCTCTCGGATGTTGTTTCTTAAACAGCGACAATTTTTTCTTTGTCACATTGTTATCTAAACATTCCGCATTATATTTATGTCTTCGTTCTTCTTTTCGTTTTTTATCAAATTTACGTTTATTTACAACGTTTGCTGTTGCTATTAAATGACTTGTCTCCTGGTTTAATTCTAAAATAATATTAAGTATCAAATCTTCCAAAAATGTTTCTTTTTCCGTTATCGCGCTATCTGAACAATACTTTACCATAATATCAAATTTTTCTATTTCACTCTTTAGTTGATCAGCCCTCATAGCTGTCACAGATAGTAAATTATTTCTTTGTTACGGGCTCACACCATCAATATTAGGATTTTGCAAACTTAACTTTAAGCTCTGTAATTTAATTGACGATTCATTATCTCGTGATAATACTTCTCTCGGATCAAAAAATTTCTTGTAAAATTCACGACAAACAGCTACTATCTCCGAAGTACGTTTTTCTTCTGGTTCTGCCGTGTTATTAAATGATGTTATATTAAATCGTCTACACTATGCATATGCTATGCTGACAAACCAGGGTTAGGGCCTTCAGCACTTAAACAATGAATTCGAAAATATTTGCATTTTGTTGTTGGAATTGGATTAAGCTCAACCTCAACCGGTGTAGAATCAACATATCTATTTCCTGTTGTGTATAAAATATCCTTAATTGTAAAATTACTAAAATTAGACCCTTGTAACTCCCAGCTGAAGATACGCTCTCCATTTTTTGGTCTACCAGGCAACATAAACTTCCATACACAAATAGATGATGGAAACTCAATTTGAATCCAAAAATTTATTGACGCACGATTAGTCGCCCATTCATTACTAGGATCTGGCCCAGCTTGATCCCACACGAAACAATACCATGGATGAGCCACATTACCATACACACTACTCGCAGAAACCACATGTCCACTGCGGTTACTGCTGTGTGAGGACAGTACCGGTATACAACCAACATTATTTTTAACACGTTTTATAATATTAGCACCGCCAGATATAGCTACTCCATCAACATAAGCCTTATTTGTCAGATCATCACCTGCTGTTGGAGCATAAGTTGACGTGATCTTATTAGCGCCCATATTTAATGCTCCTATTATAGTATCACCAACCTTTCTAACCACAGCAGATGTTAAATTTGTTAGGCTTTGGTATGGCACTGCATCTCCTGCTCCTACAGGTGGTGGTAAATTTGTAACTCTGTTGCTGTTCATGTCTAGTATTCCCGTCATCACATCGCCAGCTTTATTAACAGAATAGTCCTTTATGACCTTATAACTCGCGGCATAATCATCAGCAGCAGGTGTAATCGTTTGTAAACCGTTAAGCGCAAAATTGTTCATGCTTAATGAACCTTGCATTGTGGTACCAGCACGTGTGACATATGCTGACGTTGCTGTGTCAAGCTGCGCATAACTTATGGCGTCACTATTACCAGGAGGCCACCTTGTTGGTAATCCCGTAACCTTTCCAGTGCTTGTAAAATTCAAAATACCTGTCATTGTCCCGCGAGATAAACATAATTTTTTTATCGTCCACGGTCTTAATTTAGATGTAGCTTACTGCCTGTGAGTCAACGGCGTTGTTTGGTGGATATTTTGTCTCCAAGTTAATTATTCTTCTTGTATTCATACCTAAATTTCCTGTCATTATATCGCCAGATTTTTTGACATATTTTGTCAGATCAGCACCTACGGTTGTTGTTTTTGTTGATCCTCCATTTCCTCCATTGCCAATTAATGTCTCAAATTTTGTGTAAACACTCATTTTATTAATTACTCTAGACTAAATTTAATGTGATTAATAAAAATAAATATGCCAGTAATAAATTTCGATACAGAAAATGTAATCAAGCATGGTCATAATCTCCCAAACTGTCATTATTTGATCGTAGGACGAACTGGCTCTGGGAAAACTAACCTCATACTTAAGATGTTACTTAACGATAATTTTAATTACGATAGCGTATACATTTACACAGTAAATCCGCAGCAGGATAAATACGCATTATTATTAGATTACAACGATAAACTAAAAAATGAGCTTCATGCAAACGACGATACATTTATCATAACAGAACCAGAGGACGTTATTCCGGTAAAAGAGATTGATTCTGTCGATAATAAAATAGTTGTCTTTGACGATATTCCTCTTGAGGATGCTGAAATTGACAAAATAAAATCATACTTTTCCTTATCACGAAATAAAAGATGCAACGCAATATTTCTCGCGCAAGGGTTCTACAATATCGATCGATTTATCAGGCGCAATACTGGATGTTTCATACTGTTGCTGGCCTGGATAATACTGACATTAAAAATATTGCTCGCGAACAGTGTGGGGAAGTATCAAAAGAAAAGTTTGCAGAGCTTTACCATCAAGCTACAAGAGGAAAGCACGATTTTGTGTTATTTGACTGATTTGCATCATCCAGGGATAAAATGTTTAGATGCGGGCTTCACAGGTACATATAACAAATACCCACTACTGATATCCGCAAAAGAAGCAGGAAATACTGGCGCTGAAATTGATAACGAAATTGTCGAAATACTCGATTGTAACAAGATAACCGGGTTGGATTTCGGATTCATAACAGAACACTTGATGGTGATAAAAATGCTATATTTATTGATGAATGACTTGAATGGGAAGAAGGGTTATGATTAATACGTGCGTGTATAGGGTCCAAATATTGGAGAAATTAACATAATCCGCACGAACCTAATAATGTAACCCAAATATGAATACAAATAAATAAATACACAGTGCAATGATAAAGGCTAATGATTCACCGTAATCTCAGACGACGAAAAGAATGATGTGTTTTACTCAGATAGCAAAAATGATGTATTTTACTCATATAGCAAAAATGTATACCCTCAAATAATGAAACATGAGGCACTTTATTCAAATAATAAAATGTGGTGCAAAGAAATGGGATAGATATCATGCAAAATATCTTTACACTCCCAAACCACTGGGTATCACAAACACCCAAAATTAGCCCACGGCTAAAAGATTACATATATGGAGTGACTCAAAAACACTCCGTCACTAGCATACTTGGCTGCCAGTCGCACTGGTCAATCAAGCGATCCACGCCCACCAATGGGTCAGCAACGCCCGATCACCTGGTATTCAAGCAACACACTGTTTATTCAGCTCTACGGCTGCTATGGATAGCTTTACAGCTGCTATAGTCAACTTCTATTGTCCCCTCCATAGCTGGGACCTCGTCGACTCTGATCAGCTGAAAATAAATCTAACACCGTGTAGTATGATTGACACGGGCATATACGATAACACGTAATGACGTTATATACGGTAAGTTATACAAATTACATTATCGGCACAACATTACAAAGCAATAAACAAGTTCAGAAGTGAACCTGGTGTCCGATAAGAATCTTATGGTACTAAACGTTTCCTAAAAATGCCACTTTATATTGCTAATATAAAGCTCTTATTAAGAACAAACAAGAATAGAGAATATTTGCATTGTACTACGCAAGTCGAAGCTACATAGAAAATATACACCATAAATTAATAAATAATTTACGTACCTCTACAGCTGAAGACGTGCAAATCCTTAAGTAGACTGCTCACTGACAAGACGTTCCGTAATGTAAAGATTTAGTCTTACGGTGAGGCATTTATTACACAGACGATGCAGCTCTACCTCGTCCGTACGCTTGATGCATTCGGTTTTTCCCATCGAAAGCACTTCGCACGTGCGGCATGGGGTGAACCGAACTCACTGTTTCGAAATATTGTAAAATATACATAACTCACTCTCGGGTATCGTTGTTACACTGAAAAACGAAACCAGAGTACATGTATTTAATAAAAGGGATTTATACAATTCCGTGACATCGATCATCTGCGATCAGGCGGCCTACTGACATCAGACGACTTTACGGCCCTACATATCGATCTTGTTTAAGGAAACAAATTTAGCGTAAATAAATATTATCAAAACAAAATTAATAATGAATGTAAAACGAGAGGTCCTTAAAAAGCTTGTGGAGATTAATAAACGAAATAAGGCGATATATGACGAAGCTCGTTTTGGCGAACAAGAGGCTTTTATCGAAAGTGCCATTCAACTGGCGCATTAACGCAGGCTATTGTTGGCAAGCAAGATCCAGCTGGAGAACCAGTAAGTTTGAAGCAGGTAATTGACGCATCACAGGACAGAGCTATTGACGCGCTAAAATCGACACAAAAGGAAATAGCTGACAAACAAACAGCGCAAAATCTGATTCTAAATAATATGCAGGAGATCATGGCTGAGCAGCTTGGTCTAGAAGAACGTGCTTTAAAAAGAACGACTACACCAAGAACGACGCCAGAACCAGAACCAACTAGACCAGCATCTCCAGAAGGAGCAACTGGCGATGTCGTGGTCGATCCAGAAGGTTGGCCACTAGCTGAACAATATAAACTACCCGATGATGTCCAAAGGCTCCGAGAAATAGACTATGAATATTATAATAAATTAGCTACTTTTTCTTAAAAGTAATAAATTATCCTGATCGAATTGTCAAAATTCCTGTTGAAGAAGAATTGGATGATATGACTGTAGACCAACTATACGGTCTTCGTGCTGCATTTAAAATAATTATCAATTTGCGCGCGCATACAAAAATCGTACGAAATAATCCAGCTGCTTGGGCTAATCATGGAGAAACTAAGAATTTTAGGGATCGGCTTGACCGTTACATTAAATCACGTACGACAAAAGCTCCAAGCCCGCCACCCAAAAAATCTTTCAAAGAATTTGTGATACCACAATCGACAAAAGAAATGTTGGAACGACAAGAACAACGGCGACAAGAAGAAGAAGAAGCAGAACAATGGCGACTAGATGAAGAAGAAGAACAACGGCGACTAGATGAAGAAGAACAAGCATATTTACAACAACGACTAGAACAAGAAGAAGAAGACAATACAACCACTGGCTCTGACGTAAAAATATTTACGTCAAACAAGGAGATGATTGACAGACTACTTCTACTGATATCCGCAAAAGAAGCAGGAAATACTGGCGCTGAAATTGATAACGAAATTGTTGAAATACTCGATCATCTCCGATCAAGCGGCCTACTGACATCAGACGACTATGGGGTCCTGCACAGCGATCTTGTTCAAGGAAACAAATTTAGCATAATTTTTGTGTCAAAAACAAAATTAATGATGAAAATGCATCATAAATACTTTTCATCGTGCGTTACTGTTTCCTCATCTACATTGTCTATTCGTGTTAACGATATGTTGGCGTAATTTTTTTGTCAAAACAAAATTAATAATGAACGCGAAACGAGATGTTCTCAAAAAGCTGATCAGGATTAATAAACGAAATAAGGCGATATATGACGAAGCTCGTTTTGGCGAACAAGAGGCTTTTGTCAAAAGTGCCAGGTAACTGGCGCCATCAACGCAAGCTATTATTGGCAAGCAAGATCCAGCTGGAGAACCAGTAAGTTTGAAGCAAGTAATTGACGCATCACAAGACAGAGCTAATGACGCGCTAAAATCGACACAAAAGGAAATAGCTGACAAACAAACAGCGCAAAATCTGATGCTAAATAACATGCAAGAGATTCTAGCTGAGCAGCTTAGTATAGAAGAACGTGCTTTAAAAAGAATGACTCCAAGAACAACGCCAGAACCAGCACCAACTAGACCAACATCTCCAGAAGGAGCCACTGGCGATGTCAATGTCGATCCAGAAGGTCCTCCTTCAGAAAGAATGGCAAAAGAAGAAAATTTAAAATTGTATAATACCATGAATTTTTTTTATAAAAATATAAAAAGTAGCCCTACTTCAAATATCAAACTTCCTAGCTCTGAGCTTTTAAAAAAATTAAGTACTGACAAACTAAATTTGTTGTATAAAACATTTAATAAAGTAATCAATTTGCGCGAGCAAGCAAAAACAGTACAGGACGATCCATCCGCTTGGGATGATCATGAAAAAACTAAGAAATTTAACAATAAAAGCTTAAGAATTATATCGATTTACGTGTCGCGAAACTTGCCAGCAAGCAGGCAGCAGGGCGACTAGAAGACGATACAACTACTGGCTCTGGCATAAATATATTTACGTCAAAAAAAGGAGATGATTGACAGACTACTACGCTTGGTATCCGCAAAAGAAATAGGAAATAATCGCCCTGAAATTGATAACGAAATTGTCAAAATACTAGATCATCTGCGATCAGGCGGCCTACTGCCATCAGACGTCTATAAAGTCTTGCATATCGATCTTATTCAAGGAAACAAATTTAGCGTAAAGAAATATTGTCAAAACAAAATTATTAATGAACGTGAAACGAGATGTTGGAGTAATTTGTTGTCTAACGTATTAGTATAAATGCAAGCAACATTTTTGCTTGTCTCATCTCAAACAGTGAACGATAGCGCCAATTTTACCGTAAGCTATACTCCGCCCATCATTCTTGACGAAAAGGAAAAATATGAAATTGGACTTATTTCAGCCACAATGTGGAACAGCATGTTTAACGTTTAAATTAACGTCAACGATGATTTTACATTTCAGTCTGTTGCCTGGGTGTCAGTAAGGATTCCACCTAGCGCGTACAATATATCCGATCTTAATACAGCGATTAAATCGCTAATAACATCTAACGGTGGAAATGCGGACAATTTTTCTCTCGAGCCCAACTACAGCACATTACGATCAAAAATGACATTAACAGGAAATATGTTGGTCAACTTTAATAAGGCAACATCGATAGGATCGTTATTGGGGTGTGATAAGAGACAGTATGGATCTAATGTTGCCCCATCCATTTCATACGAAGGAGAAAAACCCGTAAACATCACGTACGTAAATAGCATTCTCATAAACTGTTCCATAGCAGAAGGATCATATTCCGCAAAGGGAACCAGAGGACAATCAATTTACAGCTTCTCGCCAGATGTTCCTCCTGGCTCCCTAATGCAAATTAATCCACGGCAAATTATTTATTATCCGATTAGTATTGAACAGCATATAAGATCCATAACGATGACACTAACAGACCAGAGCAATAGGCAAATTAATCTGAATAATGAGGTAGTAACGTATTATTTACATCTACGCATGATACAATAAATATTGTCAAACAATAATCAATAATGCTGGCAAAAAGAAAAATATACTGTCAAAAAGTAATTGGCGGAAATATTTTTAGCAGTATTTTCTCAAAAATCGTAGAACACGGACCAGGTCTCGCAACTAAACTAGCACCAGTAGCTGTTGATGCCGCGAAATCTGTTGCAACTGGGGCAATATCAGCGGCTAGTGGTGCAGTTGGGCAGAAAATTGCAGACAAAATAAGAGGAAAGCCACAGCAAACACAATAAGAAATTAAGAATGCGATTGCTTAAAGAGCCCCAAGTCCCGAGACAGAACGCGCAATGATTAAAACGACAAAAAAAAAAAAAAAAAAAAAAAAAAAAAAAATATTATCACCAAAGGGCGAGCAGATAGTTACAAATTTGATAGCAAAATCCAAAAAACAACAAGAAATTGCAGCTTTCTAAATTTTGTCTAACGTTTATTAATAACATGGCAACAACCAAAAATTACTTGGACCTTGGAGAGCCATATTTATTTGATAATACAACAACAGTGTTTGAGTACATAGAGTACTTAGACGACAGCTCACATGACATTAACACGCCTGGCCAACGAACAATAAATGAGGACATTTTTCTACTACCACACAAAGCTTTTCTTGAGATACGTGGACAGGTGCAAACAGCAGCTGGCGCTAATTTTGCCGGAGGAGAATGAGATGCACTTCAGAATAATGGCTGGAGCCTTTTCAAGAGCGCCAACTACCAGCTGGGAAATCAAACAATAGAGGATATATCTGAACATCTGCCTGTAGCAAGCACAATAATGAATATACTTTTTTTCTTTGATGACTATTCTCGATCAACAGCGACAAATATGTTCTGGTTCAAGGACGGTCCAGTAGGGGATACGGAGCATGTGGAATCTTTTAACACTTTTTACCCATACATTGGCGCTGATGCTGGAAGAAGGCTTGTACTTATTAAACCATCGGTAAACACAATAGCTGTAAAATTAGGTATCCCTGTTCTTGTAGATGGTGATAATTTAGCGGCGACCATAACAAAAACAAATGAAATTTGTGCACGATTCGGTATTACAGCGGTCGCTGGGAATGCGCATGGAGATGCAGCAGCAAAAGCTCAGGAAATTGCAGCACTAATGAAAAAATCCAAAATATAACAAAGGATTTGCCAGGAGAAGGACCCTTTGCAACGCCAGTGCCCAGGTAACAATGATTTTGCCATTAAGCAGCGTGTTCGGTTTCTGTCGTGACGTTAATAAAGTATTCCGAAGCATTAAACATACGCTAATTCTAAATCGAGCCGAGGAGAGAAATATTATCCTGAGAGGAACAGCAGCTGGCGTCGCAAATGATGCCAGATTTAAAATTAATCATTTATCACTGCGGATGCCAAAAATCGTTCCATCTATCGAGAAAACGCTAGAACTAAAAGATTCTCTTGTGGCTTTTGAACGAAAAATTTACTTCGAACAAAATAAAATATATCAGCAATCGATAACCAATGCGGCCAGCTACAGTTAGCGAATAACAACCGCAGATTCTGAACAATTGCCACGACATATTTACGTTGTATTTCAGACAGTGGCTCGCGCAGATGGAGATCAATGACAGAATAAGCGCATATTTGATAATCTTAATTTAACGAGAATTGTGGCTAGAATAAACTCGAGGCAATATCCGGAGCGTGAACTCGTATGTGATTTTGAGACGGGCGCTAATAGAAATATTTCACGTGCATACCTCTCATTATTGGAGGCTATGCAAAAGTACCAGAATTGCGATACAGGCAGCCAGATATCGAGCGAGGAATTTCGATTATTGTAACCGATATTTCATTTTGACCTGAGCAAGCACAGCGAACGATTAGCAGCATCCCCAGCTGATATTGAGGTCAACTGGACGCTTGAGGCCCCACCTGGAGAAAACTATTACGCATACGCACTAATAACATCTGACAGATATCTCAAGCTTGATGCCGTAAAAGGAAGAATGATTGTACGTGTCTCTAGTTGTCTCAGTTTATCTAACAACTAATAATAGAATGTATACTGTGCATGAAATAAATCTGTCCCAGGGACAATTTAAAAAATTATCATCTGCAGTTGGTAAACGATAAAGATCGATTATAAGGGAGTATCGCCCGTAAAATTAATGTTGACAAAATCTCAGCAAACCAAATTTACCAGAGGAAGGCCCTTTATTCTTAATTTATCTAAGGCGCAGGTTGTTGCAATGGCAAAACATGATGGATTCATCGGGCCCGCACTTTCTGTCCTGGCCAGTACTATTCTTCCAAAAATAATTCCCATTCTTAGGACGCTAGGAATAGCCGCAGCATCTGGAGCGATTTCTAGCGCCACAAATAAAGCTGTCTCTGGCAGTGGGATAAAAGTAATTTAGGATGATTATACTTTAGTATGAAATTTTATCTGTGCAATTATATAATGCCGCCAAAAAGAAGAGCACGAAGAAAACGAGTACCAAGGAGAACAGCTGTACGAAGAACGGTACGACACGGAGGAAGAATACCCATAATATCAGATATTCTTGGTTTGTTTGGTGTAGAAATTTAATCTAAAATAATATTATAATGCCGCAAAGAAAAAGAAGAGCACCAAAAAACAAAAAAAAAAAAAAAAAAAAGAACAACAAGAAGACCACGATCAGTACAGGGCGGGTTTATTGGCCCGCTATTAGCAGGACTAGCTGGCAGCTTCCTAATACCAAAGCTGCTGGAAAGAGGATTGACACTGCCAGGTACCATGCGGATGTGAAACCGCTAAACAATTTCGAAAAAAATGATAAATTACGCAGAATAAACAGGTTCACAGGTGTTTTCTCTAAGGACCAATTACCAAAGAAAATGAGGCCAAATACTTCATGCGTAATTAATATTCAGGATTTTAACGATGGAAATGGCACGCATTGGGTCGCGGTTTATGATAATAATTATTTTGATTCGTTTGGACTGCCACCATCTGACGCTGTAAAAAATTACATGCGGTCTGCTGGACCTGGTACCATGATCAAATACAATTCGTCTCAAATTCAACCAACAGGGACATCCGGATGTGGACATTATTGTGTCATGTTCATTAAGCAGATGACTTTTCCTTTTCCCACATACATCAAATTGACGCCATCGCAATGCGACATGACATTTGCTATCGCGATAAGGAGCATGGCAAACTTGGCTGCGATCGTGTAATGTTGGATGAATTAAGCGCGATGAAACCAAAAAATATGCGAGAACATGTAGACAGGTGATTTGTCCAGGGGATTATGGGCGCAAAGAACAAAATGGGAATTGGCGTTCCACCTCCATTGTTTGGACAATTAGCACGCGAATTGCGCAGGCCAAAAAATAAAAAATAAAAAAATTCTGAGGAGACGTGTTGTGGCAAATGCCGTGGACGATATATGGGCTGTCGATCTGGCTGATATGTCCGCTGTATCAGAACACAATTATGGCAACAAATATTTGCTAAACGTGGTTGATGTACAAAGTAGATTTGCGTTTAGTCTACCAATAAATAATAAGATGGGAAATACAATCACATTAGCGTTTAATCAAATTATTACTAACAGCGGTCGTAAGCCAAATAAAATATGGGTCGACAATGGCGCAGAATTTTGTAACAAACAGTTTGAATCGTGGCTAAAAATGCATGACATTCAAAAATATACGACAGGTAATGAAGGAAAAAGTATTATTGTTGAGCGCTTTAATCGTACGTTAAAGGGTAAAATATACAAGCATTTTACGGAAAAAAATACCAATAATTACGTCAATAAATTGCCTGAAATTGTTGATGAATACAATAATACAAAGCATAGAACGCTAATGATTACGCCAAATCAGGCCGTTAACAAACCACTACTTTCTAACGAAAATTTATATCGCAGGCACAAATTTAAAGTTGGAGACAAAGTACGAATTTCATTAACAAAAAAATTATTTGAAAAAGGCGCCACTCCAAATTAGTCAGAAGAGGTATTTGTTATCGGGAAAATATTAACGACGATACCTGTAACATATAAATTACGTGATTTAAATAATGAGGAGATCATAGGCAGCTTTTATGAGCAAGAAATGCAAAAAAACAGACCAGGACCTATTTATTATTGAAGAAATAATAAGAACGAAGGGCAAGAAGAGCCTGGTCAAATGGAGAGGCTATAGCGACGTATTTAACTGATGGATCCCAACTAGCAGCATCGAGCCATATGTCAAGGGAATGCTCGTTTAATAACGTCCGAATATATTTTCTCATATTTTATTAGTACCGATTTACACTTTACTGGTTTGCATCATGAGATCAAACAAATTTCAGATCAGCAGATAGTTCTGTCATCAAAGAAAATATTTTTGCGAATATAAAATCGAATTTAACATTTTTTGCCTCCCTGGGATTTTTATGTTCATGAAGTGTACAAGCCTGGAACAACAGCTTTTAGTTTCAGAATCTGTTAGATTACATTTTTTTAGTCTTTTCGTGATATGGTATTTGACATTTTATCAGCCAGTAGTTGGTCTGGCGTAATGTGTTTTATTAGCAACTGTGTTAGCATATTCTTCATCAACAACTTCGCCTTCTTCTGGTTCATACGCCTTTACAAGATCTGGTTCTGGACAGTAATCTGCAACATGAACAGGCCAACTAACATCTGTCGCAACGAATGCTGGTACTGGTTTCGCATACAGTCTTTGTAAAATGGACAGCATTATTTATTATGGTAGATTTTTGTCTAAATAATATAAAAAATGGGGGATGATATAAAGTACATCGTCAGATGTGATATCGTAGATCGTGTTGACTTATATGACAAAATTAGGAAAATGTTTGCTGATGAAAAACGAAAAATAGCATTCGACTTTAAGATAGCATACGGATCAGATGATATGGTCCTGCTAACCAGCCAGCAAAAATATTTGTTTTTGCAGCACGGTGAAATTGCTGTGTCCTATGACAAAGACACATTAATGAACTTTGCTCATAGTTGTTTGAAACGAAACGTATTATCCAGAATAATCAAGTAATAGTGTGTGAACATAAAATATAAATATGAATAAACAAATATGTTATGATGAAATAAAAAAATGTATTAACCATGTTTTAACAAAAAAGATCAGACAAAGATCGGAAAATTGATATAAAATTATGTCAAAAACTGTTGGTGGGTCAGAGATAGCAACTATATTAGGAGTAAATTCGTATAAAACTTTAGCTAAACTTGCAAAGGAAAAGTTGTTGATGCGGCAAGGAAAATTTGTTAAATTTGAAGGATCTTTACCGTGTTACTGGGGCAAACTGTTTGAACCTGTTATCACAAAATTTGTTGAGTTATCTCGGAGAAAAGGTGGTGGGTAATAATATTTGCGTTAAAACAGAATTTGGTATCAGATATTCTCCAGATGGTTATGTTGTTGCGAGATTTAACGGTCATGATGATGAATTGTTGAATACAAAAGATAGAGAAAATGAAAATGAAATTTACAAAATATTGCTTGTAAAATTTAAATGCCCAATGTTACGCAGACCAAAAAAAGATATACCTGATCACTATTTGCCGCAAGTTTAATGCTGTTTAGAAGTATCGCCAGTTGCGTATCAGGGTTTCTTTGTTGACGCTTGTTTCAGAAGGTGTTCGGTTATAGATTTTGATTTTACATCAGATTATAATAAAACATTGCATTATGACAAAAAATATTTGGATAATAAGGTGCCAAAAGCAATTGGTGTTACCGGAGTTTATAGCAACAATAATAATAAAAATATGATTGATTATGGTAATGTTGATGAGGACGAATTTAGTTTATTTCTAAAGCAAGTTTATGAGAAAGAGTTTGCGCTTAATTATGAATACGTTGTGTTTGGTGATGGACGAGGTGAAAAATACGTAAAAAATATAAAGATATTTTAGTTTTGTTGCAACAAAAACAAAAAAAAAAATTGTAGGATTTTTGTGTTATAAACCTTTTGAGATTGTTTATAATTTGGTTGATAGAGAACAAAAATATCATAAAATATTGGTAGATGCTGTTGAAAGTTTGGAGGATGAAATAAAGTTGTTGGATGATGGATAATCCAAATATAAACAGTTATATCGAATTCCTGTTGTTTTTGATTCTGCTGATTGTGTAAAACCATTTGCACATAATGTTATCGATCCAGGATTTATGTTAAGAATTTTTCCTGCATAATATGAAGATTTAAATTCAACTTCTTTTTCAGTATCAATATTTATTGCAACAAGCGGTCTAGCTTTTAAAAAGCGTTTTTTATAGTCTTTCTTTTGGTTTTTTGATTGTGTTAACGTTTGTAAATTTTCGAGTCTGTTGTCTGTTTTTAGGTTATTCCTGTGGTCAATAACTAAGCCACCAGGAATAAGACTGTGTTAAACTTCATAAGCAAATCTGTGCGAAGAATAATTAACATGTTTGGTGTTAAATCCACGGACTCCAACTTGTAGATAGCCAGAATTGGTTTGCTTCCCAATTCATTTTTTTGTTCTAATATTTCTAACATGTCCCTGGTCATTCGCCTCATAGCAATCGTAAACTGGATGTCGCTGCCATTCGTCCTGTAGATCCATGTTAAATAAATTGTTGTCAGTAACGCACTTATTTTTGTGAAAAACCCGTTTTCCTTTTGGTATTTCACCATTAAACAGCATCCAGACAAATTCGTGAGCAAACATGTCAACAAATTCCGTATCATCTTCACCCTTGACTTTAAGTTTTAAGCCAGTTGGAGTGATTTGGCCAATAGTTTTTTTCCGTAACAACATTTTTAACAACTCCAAGTACGCTAGCAGCGTAGAAATTGTATCGCTGATGGATGTAATAGTCCTCTAGATCCCCAGCATACCTGATAGAGATCATCGGTATCATAGTAGTGTATATTTTCATAGCCGTAATATACTATACCTGTTTGTCTAAATAGTTGTTTTTTGGTATTTGTTTTTCATGTGATGAATTATTTTTCATTTAAAGAAATATATACCTTATTAATATATACATCATGCAATCGCTAGTTAATCTATCAAGAAGAATACTTCTAAACGCCAAACAAACGGCAGCAGCATTTGCGGGCTTTGACAAAACTTGGAAGGTTGCAAACCAACTTGCCTTAAAAAATCTAACCCCAGAAGATTTATTTCATATTTTGAATCCTGTTCTGAGGAACGAACTTGATGTCCACGGTTCGATAAAGATACTTGTCCAATTTCAGGTTGTATTAAGTAAAATAAACATCTACGAGGATTATGATATTAATGAAGAACTGGCTGAGCCACATATTAGTTCCAGGACAAGAAATTTTTTAAAAGGGACAAATATAAAAAAGCCGCAAATATTATTTTCCAGGAAATATGGAGAAAAAAAAATAGAAGAATATACTTCATCTGGATCAGGCTGGAAGCTTGAGAGAATAAAATCTGTTCAATTTCATCCAATAAAATATAATCCATTACGCGGATCGTCATATGTCGACATGCCTGACAGAATAAAAAATACAAAATGCGTAATAAACGTAAAGAATAATGATGAAAAGTGCTTTATGTGGGCAGTATTGTCGGCCATATTTCCTGTGGGCAAAAACGCTGGAAGGATAACTAGTTATCGAGCTTTTTCTAACAAATTAAAATCTGACGGCATTAAGTTCTCTGTCGAGGAAAGACAAATTCCAAAATTTGAAAAACTAAATAATCTTAGCATAAACGTATTTGGCCTTGATGAAAAGAATAGTATTTATCCCAGGCTGATTAGCAAAACAGCATCACAAAAGACGATAAATTTGTTGTTTTATAAAGATCATTACTGCTTAATAAAAAAATTTAATGGACTAGTTGGTGGACAATATAATAAGACAAAAGCAAGAAAGTATTTTTGCTATCGATGTTTACATGGTTGTACGAAAGAGGAAATACTACAAAAACATCTGGAATACTGTAAAGATGTTCAAGGAATCAGTATTACAAACAAAGAAAATGCTGAGTTAAAATTTGTAAATTTCAAGCATCAACTGCAAGTAATATTTGCGATTTATGCTGACTTTGAAGCGTTGTTAAAAACTGTGGTTGTAGATGTGCAGTGCGATCCTAATAATCTTCAACAACAAAAGCAAAAGAGCACATTCCATATGGAGTCTCGTATAAAGTTGTATGTTCTGCGGATGAACAAAATATTCTAAGCCGATAAAAATTTATCGTGGCAAAGATCCCGCTAGTTGGTTAATAACAAATTTGTTGCAAGAATCTGAAGAAGGATTATGAAAAATGTTAAGTATATGTTAATGTTAACAGAAGATGAGGAAACAAGATTTGCAGATGCAATTAATTGTCACATTTGCACTAATGCTTAGTAAGATACAACTAGATTTGCTGACGGATCCTGACATGTTTTACTTTATCGAAAAAGGAATAAGGGGTGGTATTTCAGTTATTACAAAGAAGCATACTGTTGCAAATAATAAGTACATGTCAAACTATGACAGCACGAAAGAGAGTAGTTCAATTTTGTACTTGTAAATAACTAACCTTTATAGAAGGGTTATGTCACAATCTTTACCTTATGCGGGGTTTCACTGGATACCGACAGATCAATTTCTGAACGAGATCGATAAAAAGATACCAGAAAATATTGGCTACTTTGCTGAGGTTGATCTGGAGTACCCAGAAAATTTACACGAGCTGCATAATGATTACCCATTCTGTGCTGAGACGATGTTGACTACAGACGATATGTTATCGCCAGAACAACAAAAACTAAAACAAGAATATGACATCGGGCGAAATACAGTTGAAAAGTTAGTACCAAATTTACAGGACAAAAAGAAATACGTAATTCATATTGCGGCGTTAAAACAGGCAATTAACCATGGGCTAATAATGACAAACGTTCATAGAGTTCTAAAGTTTAGACAAAAACCTTGGCTCAAGGATTATATTGAATTTAACACGAACAAAAGAGCGACTGCAACAACAGAATTTGAAAAAGACTTTTTTAAATTAATGAATAATAGTGTATTTGGTAAGACGATGGAAAATATTAGAAAACGTGTTGATATTGAGATAATAAATAATGTTGATCGAAGGAACAAAGTTGTTGCTGATGATAAATTTGTCAGCATGAGAATATTTGATGAGAACTTAGTTGCTGTACAAAAAAGGAAAATAAATCTAATATTAAATAAGCCAGTATATGTTGGGGCTGGATTATTAGATATTTCAAAGACTTTGATGTACAATTTCCATTACGAATTTATTAAGAGAAATTTCCCACGAGCGGAGTTGTTGTTTACAGATACGGACAGTTTGTGCTATAGTTTTCCCGGTGAAAACGATATTTATCAGAAGTTGTATGATAATAGAAAGCTGATGTTTTTATCAGAATTTCCTGTTGATTCGGGTTTCAGATGTGATGATAACAAAAAAGTTATTGGTAAGTTCAAGGACGAAACAAACTTTGTGCCAATAGTTGAATTTGTTGGCTTAAGGTTTAAGATGTATGGTATTAAGCTTGATGATGGCTGCGTCAAGAAGAGGGCTAAGGGAATTAAGAAAAATGTTGTAAATAAAGTATTAGGATTTGAGGATTATATTGCAGCACTTGGTGGTGTGAGAAATCATATTGAGATGACGACATTAAGATCGCATTGTCATACGACAGAAACAAATATCGTTAATAAAGTTGGTTTGTGCAATTTTGACGACAAGAGATACTGCGTGGATGGGGTAAATACGTTTTCATTTGTGTATGATGTTAATAAGGAACAGCATCCAAACTTTGATGATATAATGAGAGAATTGGGTTTGTTGTAAATTTTGCATCAATGATCTGTGTACCATAAGATGTAAATTTTGTGTGACATTATGTATAATGGAGACGATTATGAGGTTGCTTGACGAAGTAGAGGTTATCATAAATGATATAAAAGAGACAACAACAAAAAATTAGATGAGGAGGTTGCAAAGATAGATAGGTTTATTTCCAAAATGGAAAAGCTTAATAACGGTTCAAAAAAAGTAGCTAAAACGATAAAAGTTGTAAGAAAAACATCTTCAGATGATGATCTACTAATTTATACATATTATGCTGACGTTTCTGATGATGCCAGTTCGTAAATATAAATTTTATCTAACAAATAAGGATAGGGGGGAGGTAGTAGGGGGATGATGATGATGACAGTTCGTAAATATAAATTTTATCTAACAAATGTTATGGGGGGGGGGCAGAAGGAGGGTATGATGATAGTTGTTATAATACTAGAACTGCTATATGTGTTAATCATTACTGCGTGATACTGGCTCCATCATCTCTATCATGTTATAATTTTTATTTCACGGAACGAATCGGAACGGTGTGCGAGCGTTTAGCGAGCACATTAGTGTAGAGCAAGAAGTGAAATAAAAATTATAACATAATAGAGATGATGGAGCCAGTATCCGTAGTATTACCTACTACTATATGTTTCTAAATTAATACATTTTTTTGTGATGTCCATTGCAAATAATATAACCATACAAATTCACAATTAGACTACATGTTAATACTATTTTGAGCCTCAGGGCTGCTTACTAAGTCTATCTATCTATCTATCTATCTATCTATCTATCTATCTATCTATCTATCTATCTATCTATCTATCTTTCTATCTATCTATCTATCTATCTATCTATCTATCTATCTATCTATCTATCTATCTATCTATCTATCTATCTAACAGAGACCATTTTTATGCTAGCAAGTTTTTAATGTCGGTAGAATAAGGGGACGGTATGGGCCTTATGGACTTTAATATTACGAAGGTGCCACTATGGGAATTAAACATTGGGACCACTGTGAACCTTATGGGATTTTAACACTGGGCCCGCTATGGGTCTTATGGAAATTTAACATTAGGATCTCACTATGGGTCCTATATGAATGGAACACGTTTTTGAAGACAAACACCCATACATATAAACAAACGTATGAGCCCAGGTATGGAATATATAATGGTTACTAACACACAGTCTTACTGACCAATACCCATCCTTACTGACCATTGCTCATCGATACTCACAAACATACAAACGTATGTGGAAGGGGGATGTAAAGTATGAGGTTGAGTGATGAGAACATACCACTGTTCTGACAGACTCACACACGTTCATAAAGACAAACACCCACACATACAAACAAAACAGACGAGGGGCCACTAGCACACCTATTTGCTATCTAACATACCATCACACATACAACGGTGAGGTTGATCGTACTTAGACTTACTATCCAATACACTGTCACACATACACAAAAGGAGAGAGGAATGGTCTTTTATTTTGCTCCAATGCACATATACTTTGATACAAACACCCCATCGTGCATACACAAAGGGAGTAGGGTAGAGTCTATTATTTTTTTTAAATACACACACACACTTTTATACAAACACTCCATCATTCATCCACAAAGGGAGTGGGGTAGGGTCTATTATCTTGATTTAATACATCTATACGTTGTTACGACTAGGGGTAATGTAACAAAAGAAAAGACTCAAACAAGTTTTCAAGATTTAAAATACAAATCTTTAATTTCCTAAAATATTTAAATATTTCAACAAACAATTAAAGTGAAAGAATTAAAAATAACTTACAGTATTGAATATCCTTAAAAGTTCTAAATTGTTCTAAAGTTCACTCTTCCGGAAGTTAATCCAAATATTCCGAACGTATGTTCCAAATGAAGTAACCTTCACTGTGCTAATGTGTTGATAAGAATAAGTTATATCCAAGTAATCCTTGCGAATATAATATCACAAGTTCTCTAGAAATGTTTCCGATAATTCCACGGAGCTGTATAATTATTCAGGTTGAAGACACAGTACTGAATCATAAATGCACTGTATTAATTGCAAAGTAAAAATATCCCATACACACAAAATGAACCAATTTGTTTACGACCTCTCTATCCAATGTAACTATGAAGAATACTTGCTCTAATTCCTATATATATATATATATATATATATATATATATATATATATATATATATATATATATATATATATATATCCTTAATGCGCAGAATCGAAATAAAAACCCATACTTCGTCTTCGATAAACAACTGGGTATTTCGAAATAATTTCCTTCTAATTAGCACGATTCATTCTTCGGATGTGACCTTAAACTATAATTCCTGGTCAATACAATGTTTACTCTTAAAAGTACGAGAACTAGGTCAAAAGTTTAACCTCAAAACTTCAGCAAAATATCGATCAAGCCTGCCGTATGTATATTCATAACACGACAGCTGTTTAGACTAAGAACAGAGATCATAACTAATAAACTATACCATTATTAAAAGAAAAAGATATATAATTCCGTAACAACGTTTATAAAAACACATATACTGACAGACACAAATATAAACATTGAGAAGTTGATAATCAATGACTAGTATCCTTTTCTAGAATACTTGCGTGACCCTGAAAATGGACGTTGGGATAGCCCTGATAAGGGCTGTTTTTTAATGACCGTGCCGGGCTCCACAAGCAGCACACCTCTTTCCCAACGATTAGTACTCCACTGGTCCACACACACCGAAAGGCTAAAGTGAGGCTAAGTAGCCTCACTCTCCCAATCTTCCACCCTTGGGATGAGGGGTTCTTCTTGTGGTTCTGGTGGTGGATTTGCTGCTGTCAATGTAGCCATTGCTGAAACAGCTGCCACTGCTTCTGTTGGAGTTGCTCCTGCTGTTGATGTTGCAGTTGCTGACTCTTTTATTCCTCCCACGCCTGCTTTATTCTTTCCTGTTTCGCTTGCAAGACATCTTCCACGGGGTCTTTGAACAACCGAAAATAAACAGAGCCTCTTTCCACGACGTGCCTTCGTCCTGGCAATAGGTCCAACTCTTTCGCCCAATAGTGCCATTAAAGTGAGGTTCCTGAATACACTTATTGACCATACACCAGTTAAAGATGTGAATCTTGTAATCATTCAAAGTTATTTTTAAAAAAAAATAAAAATAAAGTCTACTGGATGGTTCCATTTATTTTTCTTCTGGTTCTGGTTATTCAATAATTCTTCTTGTTCGTTAAGGTATCGCTGAATGTAACACTGATGATCGAAATCGACGACGTGATGACAAATAGGACATCGTTTCTGTCATGGACAAACGTATGAATCTGTACAATTTGAACGAAGAGTCTTGCTCACATAGTAGACACCCTAATAATTCACAAACGCTTTTCTGCTGTTGAAACTGTTTCATTTTATGTTGAGTATAACAATCCAGACTCACAAATTGGCGTCTGCATGTATACCACGGAATCATTCTTTTTCTCTCCGGAACACAAAGACTCGACAACAAACAATGTTAATGTTCCTCTCGATTGTTGAATCCGTTGCCACATTTATCACGATGATACTTGTATCTGAGAAATGGTTTGATATTGGAAATGGCATGAAAATGATTTTGGTGATGATACATGAAATGTATTTTCCGTCTGGAAAATTAGGTCCTCGAAACAAAAGATCTCCATGTATCACTTGTGGGTAAACTTTCAAAGTATAGTGAGGGGCTAAGAGTTCTTGAATTTTATGAATTTTATGAAGTCCACGCTCAGTCTCTTTAGAAATTCCATCGTGTTTCAAATTTGTCTTCTCTGCTTCTCTTCCTTGTTTGGGGTTGTACGGTTTTCTAATCCTCTCCCATATTCGCTTCCATTCAGGTGTATGGTTTTCTCTGTTTGAACTCTAGCTACCACGATGGCACGCGCGAAACATATGCTGTATTGGTCATTGTCAATATTCACTATACTTCTTTTGAGGGTCGGGAGTTGATCCACGGATAGCACTTTGCAAAGTCGTCGTCCACTGCCTGAAGGAGGTGAAACGTGTGTCACATATGCTTTGGTTTTTCCATCGGTTGTGTCGAACTCATCGTTGGATTGTTGCACGTATTGAATTTTGTCAGTGATCTTGGAAGCTGTTAATTCTGCGGGGATTCTGAATTCAATCCATACGGGAGATTTTAAACTATCTTGGATTATAAAAAGTCGCAAACGATCTTGATCTTTAGCCCATACACTCAATAAAGTTCGTAATAAAAGAAGCCAATTTTTCTCTGCTTGCAATTCTGACTTAACATTTTAAATTTGACTATGTAAGTATAGGCCGCCGTTCGAAAATTTCTGTTAGTCACCATGTCCGTAGATTGAATATGGAAATAATCTCGTGGGATACCGAGCGACTTTTACTCGTGGACAATCTTGATTCTCTCGGCCGCGGTGATTATGACGGCGATGCATATACAGATTGATCACCTCATCGTCCCAATCGCTAGGGTTCACTTCTGCTAACGCTGTTATCCTTGTGTTAGGGAACACAGAATGGTGTCGTCGTCTCCGTACAATGATGTAATCATTACACGATCGTGGACTATTCAAGTTTGATTTAATGGTTCTCTCTCTCTCTCTCTCTCTCTCTCTCTCTCTCTCTCTCTCTCTCTCTCTCTGTATATATATATATATATATATATATATATATATATATATATATACATATATTACTAGTATTACTTTTATCAAGATAATGCACAATTACTTCATATGAATCCCCGTCATCTGTTGGTAAATACACACAAGAAATAAGCAGTGTGTATCACTGCATATATACTCTATATACTCTAAGCATATTAGCCGTGGGTCATCAAACGTGCAAACTTTCATATATAGCCCCAGTGCCTTTCTCGATAAATCAGCGACACCACCATAGGGTCGTCCAAGAAGTAACCTGTTACCAGAGTCAAATATTGTGACACCACGTGCATAAAAGTCTTCACGTATAGATGAAAGATAAGATAAATTCGGATCGGTCAACCAGTGTTCCAGAAATAAAACAAATATCTGACAAATTACACAAGTCCTTGACACGTTGCACATTGTGCCGTACAGATCGACAATTATAATATGGGATTTGCATACTGCTTGTCAGTGTAATATTTGTATGTCTACTTATACTATTATAATTACTGTATACGAATGTCGACTAGGCAAAAATACCAAATAATATTGCCCAGCTCTGTGCTGAAATAGATTTACTACTACTTTTTACTTTGATAAACTCTCTGACCAGAGTTTTCGATGGCTAAACATTAGGACAAAGCAAAGAAGAAACATAAACGGATCCGCATGTAACCTTGAACGAAGCATACGAATCGAATTTAACTTTCAGCTTCTCAACTCGAATCGGTCTCGAACCAGTCTGTATTTCAACATGGGCTGCTACATCACTCTTTACAGTGTCTGGAGCAAGTCTCGTCACAAAGATTTACTTAACACGTATAGGCTCCACCGCACGTAGCCTAGAAGAAACGACACCTCCAATCAATACAGTACCATTTTTTATTTCGGTCTGTCATGTGTTGTTCGTGGAATAGAATCATTTACGGTTTGCCGGTTTCACGAGCTTCCTTCATTGTACTATAAGGTCCACTAACTTGAATGGATACAAGCGGACGAAATTTCCTACCCACCTATGCGAAAGTTACATTATTCTCTAAATTATCATCCTTATGCTCACTTACACTCGAACTGGCATGGCTGTGATAGCGCGAAGAAATTTCCAACTCCTTAGCAACAGTAAGGCTGCTGTCCAGTTCACCTTCCTCACTCTCAACCCTTTCAACTATCTCTACCCAACTTTGCCTAGAATCTTTAGACAGACATCTTCCATCAGTCCCATCACAGTCGCCAGTACCCGATGGAATTTAAAACGCGGCATTGTCGAAGGCAATCTCTTTGGTATCTGGCCACTCGAGCTGCCACGTCACTACCGTCTTTCATGGCTCAAGACCTTGATATGGATTCAACAAGGGGCTCGAATGGACACACCGCCGCTGCATACATGTTAATTGCCTTCAATGTGTCGGATTGTGTCACCTTCATAATCTCTATTGTGAACTTAACCTCCTTCAGATCTTTCAAGATGGCGGCCATGTTCACATAACCACTTGTCACTGGTGGTAATTTTGCCAGGTCAAGAGCTGCAAAGCACGGTACACTGCCAGGATCCACAAATATAAATAAATTCATTATGTCTCTCGTGTTGTTTAGACACTTCTCCTGTCCCTTGCGTTTAATCAACCTATCATCGGTTACCACTGTAGAAAATATCATCTCCTTTACCGCTTTAATATAACTGTCAGCGTATGTGTCCACACAGAGTTTAAGTATACATCATACGGCAATAAGTTGATTTTGTTCTGAATGTAACGCTGGGCGGCCATCTTTAAAAACAAAAGTCCAAACTTTACGTCTTTTTTGGATACCAGAAAAATCCTGAAGTAGAAGCCCAGAGACTGGTTGTTTTCTACCCTCTCTACTGCGCCCTTCCGCAGAAAGGTGTGCACCTCTTCCGTTAATTGAACCAGTTTTGACTGGTGAAAATGGATGGGGTCGTTGAAAGAAGAGGGTGCTCCCAGAAACGAAGCTGCTAGCCCTTCCTAAGAATGGAAAGGGCCCACATATCTTACGTGATGCTCGACCAAACCTCTGAAAAGAGGGTTAGCCGAGCACCCACCTGAATCCCGGGAGGATGAATCCACGACACGAGAGGGAGCGAGTCCTTAGGGGTCCCCCCTTTCCTTTAAGGCGCTCAAATTGTCCCCCAGCCTTTCCGGCCGATTCGTGTAGCTCCAGACGGGCGAGAGGGAGGCTTCAATTGGGGTTGTTTCCTGGACCGAGGCGGCATCACTTTGAAGACCTTTGCTGAGTGCCCCGAGGGGCGATCAGGATGAACATGCTTCCTGGCCGGTTTCGACGGGCCAAGAGCGGATGCGAGAAACCGATCTTGTCGGTCCCTCAGGTACTGGTGTAACACAGAGGGAATGAGACCTCCGAAGAGCATCTCAGCCTCAAAAGGAGCAGTCCTAAGAAGGTTATTACTATGATCCAGTAAGAGCTGGATGTTGTCTAGAGCAACATCATCGTTTGAGGTGGAGCAGCTCTGCTGACAGCGCCATGGACATAGACAAGGCATGCCTTGAGGTTTTGGCAAACGCATAAAGCGCTGTAGCGCGTCTGAAGATAGTGATTCCTCCTTCAGAAGACCGAAGGAGGCTGCCGAAAAGAGATTGGCGTGTGAGGCTATGGTAATGAAAAACCTAGCCTTAAATTCCATCGCCTCTAGCGTCTTAACTGGAAGGCAAGTCCCGGTCCCCGTCTAAGACCCAACAGGACATCCTCGTCCTGCTCTCGCTCAAGAGAAGTAGGACTTTCTAACCCCAAGTCTCTCTGTGAAGGGGAAAACATACGAGTAATGGTATCCTCGTTCCACAACGCATCACGGAGAGTGACACTAATGCCCCTACTAGCAGATTTTGCAGGTTGAAGAGAACGCTTCTCGACCTTCCTTGAGCGTCTGAAGGAAGAAGACAGACCCAATCCTTTCTCTTTGACTCCACACAAGCAGACGATGTGGGTCTGCGACCCGCAACATCAATACTGCTATGAGTCCAAAGCATGGGCGTCCATGGCGCCGTAAATGGGAATGACAATTCACTTCCTGAAATTAATACCCCCGAATCCCGTAGGGATGTGGAGGAATTGTAGGGGAGGGGGAATGCCTATCCGATCCCCATCCCTAGCCGCACATATATACTCTGACTCCCTAATCCCAACAGAATTGATCTGTAAAGTGGAGACAGGGGGTTGGTGAAGGGGGACAGGGTATCGACCCAATCCATGTCCACGTACCGCTGATGGGACTCCATTGACCAGTGCCCGGTGACAGGTGTCAGGTATCCGGTCAGACGACTCTGATGGAGCCCTCCTCAGAACTTATAGAACGAGATCGTTGTTCTCCCCTTTCAGGGTATCTGGATCTGCTCGCTGGTCTAAGATCTTTGAGAATGTGCTGCTCCTCCCTCACGGTAGGGGGGCGACTCACTCTCAGCCTTATTATTTCCTCTCTTGGGAGGGACACTGGATCAAACCCTCCGCGGCACTGACTGAATCGGATCGACAGTCAGAGATCCTAGAGCCTTATAATTCTCCGAAGAGAAAGATCCCATACCCTCTTGGGATCGAGGAGTCATGCTCTGAGTCCCGTAGAACCAGAGAAAGATCCCATGCCCTCCTGGGATCTAGGAGTGCTCTTCTTTAACGAAGAGGTCGCCTTCGTCTGAGCCCCTAAGGACCCAGAGAAGGATCCCAAACTCTCCTGGGATCAAGGAGTCTTCTTCTTCTAAGTCCTGAGGAACTCAGAGAAGGATCCCATACGCTCGTGGGATCTAGGAAACGAGGAGGAAGAAAGGCCCTTCTTCCTCCCCTTCTACGTGCGCCGATTGTCGGCTAGGTCCAAGACCTCTACTGACCATAAACAACAAAATGGACAACCGTCCGTACGTTCACAATTTGTGCACGAAAGGCAGGTAGGGCCTTTTTATGCCCACACTCTGCGACATTTTATTCCAAAAAAGGAAAATGTTCTAAAACAGAAGGCAATAAACTAAAAATATTGATGATGACAACGAATGGTGTGAGACCTCCGCTAAACTTAATAGTAATGATTATGAGTTGTGTGAGACCTCCTAACAGCGTCTTAAAGAATCATCATACAATATTAGTCAATGAGCTGTGTGAGACCTCCTAACAGCGTCTTAAAGAATCATCATACAATATTAGTCAATGAGCTGTGTGAGACATCCAAAATGGACTATGGGTATTTTCACTCTAATATTAAAAAACAGATCTGAATGCCAAAATGCGTCTTTGACACGAGAAAAAGGCAATTTTCCGAGAGCGATCTGAAATCTACCGATTAACATGGCGTCCACATAAAAAGAGGGCAGCTACTGCGCACAGGAATATGATGTGGGAGCCAGTCTGGGTCTGTGTTCTTTCTGTTCTTGACTTTGTAGAACGTTCTATCTACGGGAGGATAAAGTTTTATAATGTGGACGAGGGTAATTCCGTCCCAGTAAAGGTAAACAAGGCAATATTTTGCTTTGAAGTAGAATATATGTGGGTTTTTTATCAAAAGAAACAACAACTCTAGATTGTACAAGATATGTATCTTTGTCCTTTCAAGCGGTACTTTATCCGATTTTTGTGATTTCAGTTTCTTGTCATTGAAAATTTATTCTAAAATCTAAAATACCGCTCTTTTTATTACCCTGCCATCGGTGTATCCGGACACTATGTTTTATGTAAACAAAAGTAGCCCTTCATCACATGGAGAGCAACAGTACGTGCACAAGTTCGGCTACGTTTAATACCGGAAAACATTGATTCCTGGAGGGGCATCAGTATGTTCAGTAACTTTTGTTATACGAGTCGCATACAACTATGTAATAAGAGGGTTCTGTTACCGCTTAAACCAGACATGATACTTGAAGTATATATACCTCACTGAAATTTAGCTTGCATGTAGAGGAATCAAAATTAATAAGATTATGAAAGTTCAATGAGTCCAACTTGGTTCTATTTAAAAGTATGTCAGAATGTATGAACTTTGCGCTTGAGATGTAGTTTCGTGCTGAAAAAAAGTTTAGAAATATATTGCCAATGTATATTCAGGTCATGAACTTAATGAACAAAAAGGTGGAGTTCAAGACTACAAATCTAAATTATATGTATGGGTTCAAAGTAGTGAAAATTTTAATCTCTTTTGCACAAACATTTTATAAATATTTAGTTATATATTTCAAATACAACTTCGAAGTGGATTGGACAACGCGTGCATATGTATAAATGAGAGAAATAGAGGATGGACCGTATAAATTATCCCCGAGGATATTATTCGAGTACACAGAGACGGAAGTAAAATTCCTATAGACACATCTACACATGTTTATTTTACACACCTTGTCAACATAATCTTTATCTACTGTGCATACTCTCGTGTAAGTCGGATCCAACTGCAATCAACATGAACCAAGATCTGCCATCGCAGAATACGCCGGCTGATCAGGGCCAATGTTATTTCTTATACTGATTAGTCCTAAAACAAAATCCGCATAGACCCAGATGTGCAACGGCAGAGCTAAGTCTATGCAGTTGGATCAGATTTATACACCAGTATATACGGTATGCTCTGTTTAGATTGTCGTTACACGATCATATGTAATATCATATTGTCCACCATTCCCGGAAGGAAAAATCAAATAATGAAAACCTAAAGTTCATAGACTGAAGCTCTCGAATTATATATACTTTGTATGTAAATTACGGAACTCACCGGAGATATTTTATTACGAAAACATATCCTTGATATGGTAACTGATAAGGGTGGGTGGAATGGATGATTTCGTACAAGATAAAGGTATACGAGTTGTCTAGCATCCATGACCTATATGAAAAGCACCCAAATATTTAAGTAAAATCCATATTATGAAAATCGCTAATTCCAGTAGACATATTAAAGGTATTCATACGATGACTTTGTTTATTTGTAAGTATTGGATCAATACAAGATGGATTACAACCATTCTTAAAACATGTAGGTTCTCTGATTAAGCATCTAAAATAAAAATAAAAATAAAAAAATTTAAAAAATCACCAATATCACTTAGGCAGCAAGATTTGGAAAGGTCTTACATATACAAAATTTAGGTCACCACTGATAATAAGGTTTTCAAATTGAACCAGACCTTTGTCAAGCGTTTTTACAAAATTATCCGAAAAGGCTTATATACACGATGGATGAGCCATTTAGTCTTATTTAGATACAGTTCATAGGTAATGTGCTCAAGACACTCGGACTAGTTCTTTCATCCTTCGCACTGGGATATCTGAGCGAATGAAGGACATAATTCCATCACCATTGGCAGTGCGATCCCGTACAGAAAAGTATGAGAAACAAACTAAAAACTGCTGCTTCGAAATCACCGCACAGGGCACTCTTTTCAATGGGCCCACAGGAATAGCTGCATTTGTTTACACTATTTTCAATGGGCACACATGAACGGCAGCATTTGTTTGTCTTTGTATTACGTGAATAATATGCGTGGTCATTCATGCAACTTAATAGTTTTCAGGAATGTAAAGAATTTGTTAATAAGGCGTGGTGTTTCTCTTTAAATGTGATTCAACGTTTCAAGCACTATAACCATGTATAGTGATAATGTCAGGATCTTAGTAATTCCCAAGTTATGACCCAGGGACACTATAACCATGTATAGTGATAATGTCAGGATCTTAGTAATTCCCAAGTTATGACCCAGGGACACTATAACCATGTATAGTGATAATGTCAGGATCTTAGTAATTCCCAAGTTATGACCCAGGGACACTATAACCATGTATAGTGATAATGTCAGGATCTTAGTAATTCCCAAGTTATGACCCAGGGACACTATAACCATGTATAGTGATAATGTCAGGATCTTAGTAATTCCCAAGTTATGACCCAGGGACACTATAACCATGTATAGTGATAATGTCAGGATCTTAGTAATTCCCAAGTTATGACCCAGGGACACTATAACCATGTATAGTGATAATGTCAGGATCTTAGTAATTCCCAAGTTATGACCCAGGGACACTATAACCATGTATAGTGATAATGTCAGGATCTTAGTAATTCCCAAGTTATGACCCAGGGACACTATAACCATGTATAGTGATAATGTCAGGATCTTAGTAATTCCCAAGTTATGACCCAGGGACACTATAACCATGTATAGTGATAATGTCAGGATCTTAGTAATTCCCAAGTTATGACCCAGGGACACTATAACCATGTATAGTGATAATGTCAGGATCTTAGTAATTCCCAAGTTATGACCCAGGGACACTATAACCATGTATAGTGATAATGTCAGGATCTTAGTAATTCCCAAGTTATGACCCAGGGACACT
This sequence comes from Margaritifera margaritifera, assembly GCA_029931535.1. Lineage (NCBI taxonomy): Eukaryota > Metazoa > Mollusca > Bivalvia > Unionida > Margaritiferidae > Margaritifera > Margaritifera margaritifera. The sequence continues at coordinate 1,357,332 of JAQPZY010001289.1, forward strand.
ATAACCATGTATAGTGATAATGTCAGGATCTTAGTAATTCCCAAGTTATGACCCAGGGACACTATAACCATGTATAGTGATAATGTCAGGATCTTAGTAATTCCCAAGTTATGACCCAGGGACACTATAACCATGTATAGTGATAATGTCAGGATCTTAGTAATTCCCAAGTTATGACCCAGGGACACTATAACCATGTATAGTGATAATGTCAGGATCTTAGTAATTCCCAAGTTATGACCCAGGGACACTATAACCATGTATAGTGATAATGTCAGGATCTTAGTAATTCCCAAGTTATGACCCAGGGACACTATAACCATGTATAGTGATAATGTCAGGATCTTAGTAATTCCCAAGTTATGACCCAGGGACACTATAACCATGTATAGTGATAATGTCAGGATCTTAGTAATTCCCAAGTTATGACCCAGGGACACTATAACTATGTATAGTGATAATGTCAGGATCTTAGTAATTCCCAAGTTATGACCCAGGGACACTATAACCATGTATAGTGATAATGTCAGGATCTTAGTAATTCCCAAGTTATGACCCAGGGACACTATAACCATGTATAGTGATAATGTCAGGATCTTAGTAATTCCCAAGTTATGACCCAGGGACACTATAACCATGTATAGTGATAATGTCAGGATCTTAGTAATTCCCAAGTTATGACCCAGGGACACTATAACCATGTATAGTGATAATGTCAGGATCTTAGTAATTCCCAAGTTATGACCCAGGGACACTATAACCATGTATAGTGATAATGTCAGGATCTTAGTAATTCCCAAGTTATGACCCAGGGACACTATAACCATGTATAGTGATAATGTCAGGATCTTAGTAATTCCCAAGTTATGACCCAGGGACACTATAACCATGTATAGTGATAATGTCAGGATCTTAGTAATTCCCAAGTTATGACCCAGGGACACTATAACCATGTATAGTGATAATGTCAGGATCTTAGTAATTCCCAAGTTATGACCCAGGGACACTATAACCATGTATAGTGATAATGTCAGGATCTTAGTAATTCCCAAGTTATGACCCAGGGACACTATAACCATGTATAGTGATAATGTCAGGATCTTAGTAATTCCCAAGTTATGACCCAGGGACACTATAACCATGTATAGTGATAATGTCAGGATCTTAGTAATTCCCAAGTTATGACCCAGGGACACTATAACCATGTATAGTGATAATGTCAGGATCTTAGTAATTCCCAAGTTATGACCCAGGGACACTATAACCATGTATAGTGATAATGTCAGGATCTTAGTAATTCCCAAGTTATGACCCAGGGACACTATAACCATGTATAGTGATAATGTCAGGATCTTAGTAATTCCCAAGTTATGACCCAGGGACACTATAACCATGTATAGTGATAATGTCAGGATCTTAGTAATTCCCAAGTTATGACCCAGGGACACTATAACCATGTATAGTGATAATGTCAGGATCTTAGTAATTCCCAAGTTATGACCCAGGGACACTATAACCATGTATAGTGATAATGTCAGGATCTTAGTAATTCCCAAGTTATGACCCAGGGACACTATAACCATGTATAGTGATAATGTCAGGATCTTAGTAATTCCCAAGTTATGACCCAGGGACACTATAACCATGTATAGTGATAATGTCAGGATCTTAGTAATTCCCAAGTTATGACCCAGGGACACTATAACCATGTATAGTGATAATGTCAGGATCTTAGTAATTCCCAAGTTATGACCCAGGGACACTATAACCATGTATAGTGATAATGTCAGGATCTTAGTAATTCCCAAGTTATGACCCAGGGACACTATAACCATGTATAGTGATAATGTCAGGATCTTAGTAATTCCCAAGTTATGACCCAGGGACACTATAACCATGTATAGTGATAATGTCAGGATCTTAGTAATTCCCAAGTTATGACCCAGGGACACTATAACCATGTATAGTGATAATGTCAGGATCTTAGTAATTCCCAAGTTATGACCCAGGGACACTATAACCATGTATAGTGATAATGTCAGGATCTTAGTAATTCCCAAGTTATGACCCAGGGATAGGTACCTAGGTTCAGGAAGTTCACTCAAATATTGGTCACACATGAAATCATCTTTTATACTAGAACTATCTACATTTTTTTAAGGTGGGATCTCAGTTTTTTCTACTTTTTGACCAAAGGGCTATGTTCCCAGGGTAGAGACCCCACCCCACCCCCACCCCGCGTAAATGCTGGCCATACCTATGAATTCATCCTTTAGTTCCATTCAAATGTATATTTTGTGTGGGGATCTCGATAGTTTCAAAGATATGACCCAGAGGCTCTAGAGGGCGGGGGAACAAACCATGGGACAGTGTTGACTAAATATGTGCTTCCTTGAAGCAAATATTGTTCAGTTATATGAAATCACCTTTTCATGCCCAGTTTCTGTATATACGGTATAGCATAGGAATGACAAAAGGTTCAGAGCTATGGCCATGTCGGGTTCATCCCCTGTAGTCCCTATCCTATGAGTGAGATCAAAATTACAAAATTGTTGGCTCAGTCCACACACACACACACACACACACACACACACACACACACACACACACACACACACACACACACACTCTCTCTCTCTCTCTCTCAATCCGACCCAAGTTTCAGATATTCTTAATTTAGCAGTGTAAGATACGTTCAAGGATATTACACACGTACTACATACCGGCAAAGTATGCCAATATATCCCCGCATCGCTTTGAAAGTGCAGGATAATAAGACATCTCTCTCTCTCTCTCTCTCTCTCTCTCTCTCTCTCTCTCTCTCTCTCTCTCTCTGATTAAAATACAATAGGAAATATGGTTCTTTCTAATCAACTATATCTAAATCCTTCACGTGGTGATGAAGGAATCATTAAGAAATACCGGCGAGACATCATGGACCAGTTTGTTCAGTTTTTTTAAAGTGTATAATGAAAGTACAATACCGTTGATCGTATTGACCGCAGACAGACAGACAGACAAACAGATATGCTTGTCTCGTGATTAGCATAAAAAGTCCAAGACCGGCCTGAGTTCGATTTCCCGACAAAATCGAATATTAACTTTAAAGCTTGTTCTATACGAATTGGAAAAATTTTGTTACACAAATATTCGAGAGAAGGAGAAATTACTAGAAGCGAGCAAACATCAACGGCTAAAATTAAAGTTTTAAATCAGATGGAAAAGTGTCATGCATAACTACTATTGAACCACTATCTGTTGGCGAGGTCAAAAGTGAAGCAGAATGGTATATACTGCGTACATTTACGTGTGCATATAGTGTTTGTGTCTGAGCGTTGACATATCTAATGCATGTTACACACACGCAATTACTCGAATTGATTAGCTCCTTTATTTACATTGTTGTCATGTTGGTATGCAAATTGGTTAACATCTCATACAATTTTGTATTACCTAAATGTAAAAGTTAGACGATTGAAAATATTGCATCGAAAAGTGCGAACAAATCCATGTTCCCCAAATCGCCTTTTAGAAGAGCTGTGACACCTCCCATTACTCAATCTGCATGAAGATAAAGAAAACTTTGATATATATATATATATATATATATATATATATATATATATATATATATATCTATATATATATATAGACACACACACACAAAAGCAGCGGCAGATCCAGAACTTTAGGCAAGAGGAAAGACGCGCAGTGATGTAATGATGGGAACCTAGGGATGAAGTCTTTTTAAAGCTACATATTTGTCAGTCATTTACGGCAATGCCTATGTTTGGAAAGAAAGTAGTGCAGCGTCGGTGTGCCCTTCTCTGCATCCGCCAGTGAAAGTAGATCACAAAATTGAATACGACTCTTTAGAATAAAGGTATCTGATGTTACCATAACTTTTCAAGTCTCTTACCATATTTAATGATGGTTGGAACTTTAAAGCTTAAGGACAAAATGAATAGACATTTTAATCAGAGTTACCAGATCTCTGTGATCTGGCATCGATTTTCATCAAATAAAAATTGATACTATAGTAAACAACCACATTTCAACATTGTTTTATTCTAAAATACAAACTTGTCCGAAACATGCTGTTTTCACCCTTTTATTTTCCATTACGATCGATTTGTTAACCGATTGCGGTTATTTAAAACTTTGCAAATCCGGCATTGATAAAGGCAGCATGATCACTTAGTGAAACGCAAAACCATGTGTTGTTTGATCAGGGAATTTTAAGTAATTTATAAACTAAATAAGTAATGATGGTGTCCTCAAAAGCTATGTAAGTATATATTATATTCCTTGTCCAGAACACAGGGACCGCATTTAGCCACTGGTTCAGATTTGTTAAATCAGTTTCTCAAATATCCCCAACTGCTGAAAAAGAAATACGTCCGACGTGCACAAAAACACGTGTTTTTCTAGCTGCACGAATAACATTGTGTTATTGGTTTTGTTGTTTACCAGACGGCGTGGGATAATAGCATAATTGCGTCATATCCATGTTATTTTTTAGAACATTCACCTTTCTAGTTTAATGTGACACGATATCCTTTCTATACTAAAAACAGTGTGAGGACGATATAGATCTATGTTCTTGTATCTATTTATCCTACAATAGATTAAGTATATTTTGTCTCCTAAGTAAGTCACGTGCTAAGAAATTGTCAAATCAGTCAAATCTAAACCATTTATTGTACTAAACATATTTTTTTTCACAGCAAAGACAAAATATTAAACAATTGACAGCTGCATGTTAAAATTTGTCATCGATACATCGGAAATTACTTCCCGGTTTAAAATAGAAGCAGTAAGCAATTACACAAGCATACCAATAATATCGTGTTTTGTAAGCGCTTATGAATAGTCTTTTTATGTATGATTGTATTTGTGGGACTCGACGTTCAAATTATAAAGCAATTCGAAGTAGTTGCAATCTTTATTCGACATGTGGTCTGAAGAATCAGAAATGCTGAATCACTAAACAGTAAGACAAATCATTTTTATGTGATATACGTTTTTTTGTAGTAAATTCTCAGTGACATTTGGATTTGTCATACCTACGAAAAGCCTTTCTTAGCACCATATACAATAGATGAAAAACTGCAGAGATGTGATGCTCTTTTTGAAATTTTGGGCCAGAAGATTTATGTTACGTGCTCTATAAATGATTTAGGCATTAAAGTCTTTTGGAAGGGTTTATTCTGGGGGCGGGGGTGGGTTGGGGGACCGGCGTGCTCCTCCCACCCTTCGGAACGTTTCCTAGAGTAAATTTTCTTTACAGATAGATGGTTAAAATCATGCCCTGGAACGCTTTAAATGCAGGAGCTTCTGGGGGCTTCGCCCACCGAATCTCCACTAGGGGTTCCATCCCGCAGATCCCTTGCTTACTTGTTTACGCCCCCCACCCCCAACAATATTCCTGGATCTGCCCCTGGTACCGCTATTGTTGCTGCTACTACTACTACTCTATCGATGGCACCTACAGTTCCAGACAATTTGAGTTTTTATCATTATCACAGGAATTTCAGATGTCACCGACAGTACCCGTCTTCGAATTCACTGATTTCAAGAAGAAACAAGAGGAGTTTCAAAGATTTGTACAAAGACAGGATGAGGAAGAAACCAATTTTCTACAGCAACAAGAAGAAGAGATGAAGAAATGAGTCATGAAAATGATGACTGTCAGTGGTCAACAGAGTGAGAGCAGTGAAACAGTGGATGTATTACAACATATCTTGCCTAAACTGAAAGAGATACGAGAATTATATTAATCATTTTTGCTAAAGTCCAAGAGGAAAAGATCTACAATTTCCAAAACATCCAAGTCATCACCAACAGCTGCAACATATTCAACAACAACCAAGACAACGATGCCAGCGGCAGTTGGTCTTGGACGAGGGAAAAGATTGAGACAGTTACAGCTCATGATGGAAAGTCCATGATTTTGGGGGTAGACCGTTTTCAAACGGGCCTTTTTAGGGCCACCCATGTCTCTCAGAAAAGTCAAACGGGCCTTTTTAGGGCCTCCCATGTCTCTCAGAAAAGTCAAACGGGCCTTTTTAGGGCCACCCATGTCTCTCAGAAAAGTCAAACGGGCCTTTTTAGGGCCACCCATGTCTCTCAGAAAAGTCAAACGGGCCTTTTTAGGGCCACCCATGTCTCTCAGAAAAGTCAAACGGGCCTTTTTAGGGCCACCCATGTCTCTCAGAAAAGTCAAACGGGCCTTTTTAGGGCCACCCATGTCTCTCAGAAAAGTCAAACGGGCCTTTTTAGGGCCACCCATGTCTCTCAGAAAAGAGATACTCATCAATCATTGCAAAATTTTTACAAAACAAAAACCAAAATGTGTGTGCATGTGTGCGTATGAAAATCAAAACTCCCATGATCTTAATAAAAAACAAAAATACTTATCCACACAATGATGATATTTAATAAAGTAGAAAAGGGGGAACAATAAACTAATCAACACCATGTCATTCTTATTTACTTTGGATATATTCTGGTTGAAATAGGAACAACAGCACAATTTGAAACACGTCATTTCACAAAAGTCTCTGTTTTTTTTTGTTTTTTTCTTCTCTGTTTTCTTTCCCATGGCCTCTGACGATGTCTTGCGAGTGTCTTGATTTGAATTGCTCAGAAGGAGTAGGTTCTTCTTCTTCTTCTGAAATCTCCACCACTTCTTACTCTTCTTTCTTTTTCTTGTCCTCCTTTTCTTTTTCTCCACTTTCCTTTTACACTCTGGACACTCCAAAGACCATGTCCTTGCTTTTGATAACACAAAACTTTCAGCGGTAATTTGTCTCGGGACCAGGTGTCACGGTTCTTTGAATAAGTAATTACTTTTGTTGGACTTTGTGGACATTATGTAGCCCAATATCATTTCTATTGACAGATGTAACACGTATCTTTACTTTTATCTTGGGAGCAGTTATGAGTCTCCCCATAGCCCTTGTAATATGTCGTGCAATTTCGAATAGCTTTCTGTAAATCTCTCACCAGACGTTTGATCTTTTATTGAACTTCCACTCGACAGGTGGAAAGTCTAAGTGGAACTGAAAGATATCACTCTGTCTCGTAGGGCTTATATATATATATATATATATATATATATATATATATATATATATATATATAGTAGGTTATTCGAATGCTGACTCTCTTAATGGGTCAGTTTTTGGTAACGAATTAAAGATATTTTGTGCTGAATTTGGATATATTTTATCTGATGTTGAGTTACTTGGTACTGATCCTAATACGCACACCTATGTCAGTGATGCTCATCATACAGTATCATGGTTAGATCATTGGGTTTCGACGAGCACAGGTCATCAGTGTTTAAAGGTTATGCATATTATATATGAAATAGTAGGCTCAGATCATAGGCTAAACTTTAATATTGCCGTTACTGTAGAAAATATATCAAGCACTGAACATGGTATATAAACTGGTGTGACTTTACTGTAGATAAGAAGAGGCGTTATACGGACATGTCTGATATGTTGCTTTGTAATGTGCATATACCATATGAAACTGTGTTAAGCAACACTATCAATCGTTTTCATGTTGATCATCCAGAGGCTATTGATACATTTTATCGTACTGTTGTGAAAGTTCTTGCAGACTCCAGTAATACTGTTGCCCGCAGTGCTAATTGTAAAATATATGTGGTACCGGGATGGAATGACTATAGAAAAGATTTTCATAAAGAAGCTTAGAAATATTACATCTTATGGCGTGATAATTATAAGCCTAGGCATTGTTCTCTATGCGATATGAAAGGAAATCCAGGGCCCAGTTTAAGTATGCCTTAAGATTATGTAAGATGGAAGAAACTAAATACAGGGCTGACTCCTATGCCAAGAAGTTTTAACAGTAAAGATGTTAATTCATTTTGGAAAGATATATGCCAAAAGTCTAAAAAACGCTGTCCCCTAGCCAAATATTTGAGTAAAGTGACAGGCCAGGAAACATTGCTGTAATGTGGCAAAGTCATTATTGTAAAATTCTTAATTTAATTAAGGGTGAAAAACACAAAAATAGTGTATTGGCTGACTTAAATAAATATACTACATATGGAGATATTGAGTTTGTACATTTGCTCGAGATTAATAATACTATTGCCGAGTTAAAAACCGGTCGTTCACCGGGTGCTGGTTCTCTTCAAGCGGAGCACCTTAAATATGCTAGTAAAAGGTTGCGTGTGCTACTTATGTTATGTTTGAATAGCTTGTTTGTGCATCGCTTTATTCCTTTTGACATCACTAGAGTAATTCTAATACCAATAATCAAGTCGAAGACCGGTGACGTATCTGACAAAAATAATTACCGACCTATTGCCATGGCTACTGTGATATCCAAAATTTTAGAACTAATTTAGCTTCGTAGATGTGAAGTAGAACTCACAGACAATCAGTTCGGCTTCAGGCGACAACTCTCCACTGATGCGTGTCTGTTTGCCTTCAAAAAAGTAAAAAAATGACTATGTCGATAACGGTAGTCAGGTTTATGTATGTTTCTTAGATGCTAAGAAGGCTTTTGACCAAATAAATCACTGGACCCTATTCAGAAAGCTAATTGATAAAAACGTTTCATTGTATGTTGTTAGTTTGCCTTTTAATTAGTAGGACAAACAACAATTTTGTGTAAAGTGGGGTCAGATAACTTCTCTGTCTTTCCGTGTGACTAATGGTGTGCGGCAAGGAGGAGGTCTATCCCCATTTCTGTTTAATGTATATATTGATGACCTTAATCGCGATTTAAAGAGATCTTATATCGTATGCAACATCGGCGGTTTATTTAAAAATAACCAGTTTTGCTGATGATATGTCTATACTTAGCCCATATATTGATGGATTAAAGTTATTAAGAATATGTGAGCGTTTCACATTAGCAAATGATATAGAGTACAATCGATTAGGATTAGGCTTTACGGAGAAAAGCTGTTGTTTGTCAATGAGCAAATGTGCCTAGGACATGTCGTTTGTTCCGACTTGTTAGATGATATTGGTATACAAAGACAATATCCTTCTCTTTGACTATGAGTAAATATGCTATAGACGTAAAACTTTTGCTTATCAAATACTGTTGTATGAATTTGTATTGTGCTCCTCTCTGGACAAATTTTTCACGTTATACAATGATGCGGTTAAATGTCTATTACAACAATGGATTTAGATTTTTACTGGGTTATGATAGGCGCCATAGTACGTTGGGAATGTTTGTGAATAACAATGTCAATAGCCTTTGCGTTTTGCTTAGAAAGAGAGTGTATTCATTTAAAAATAAAATCGCTAGCAGTAATAACAGAATACTGAAAGAAGTGTTTCACTTTGCATGCTGTCGTAATTCATCAATAATTGATCGTTGGAGCAAATTGTTGTATTAATATATTTTTGGTCATATCTTGTATGAAACTGCTGGTCTTTTACCAGGGTGATTGGAGTAGTTGCCTCTTACCTGAGGGCTCTGGGGATCCCAATCCTCCAATATTTCGACGACTGGTTATTGCATAAGTGCCTCAAAAAGTCCCTCTTGCAAGACCTGCCCGCTGCTGGTCCACGATGGCCCGGCTAGGACTTTTCCAAGCCTAGATAAATCGGAGTTAATCGCTTCTCATGATTTCGTTTATGTGGGGATGAACTTCCTCACAAATTTAGTGCGAGTTCGTGTTCCATTGGACAGGATAGAAAGAATCATGGCTCTTTTGGCGGCTTTTCAAACCAAGAACTCGTTGTCGGCTTGCCTTTACCTATCCCTCCTTGTGACCTTGAACTCCGCGGCGGACCTGGTTCCCTTAGGAACACTGTACTTGCGCCCTCTCCAGTTTCTCCTCTTGGCGAACTGGAGACCGCACATGGATCCCATGTCAGCTGGGATTTCTCTAAGACCAGATTTTCATCACCACTCGAGTTGGTGGCCAATGTGGACCGATTTCTATCCGGAGTTCCAATACACGCCCTCGAACCCCACTCCTATCTGTACTCCGACGCGTCAGATTCGGGTTGACGTGCTCACTTTGAGCCAGAGGAGGTAGTTCTTCAGCGTTCGTGGTCCCGGGAAGAAGTTACCCTTCACATAAACAATCTGGAAACAAGGGCGGTATTCTACGAGGGTGCATAAACCAAATAAGGAGTCGTTGTGTGATGGTTTCCTGCAACAAAAAGTCAGTAGTCGCATATCACAGGATACAAGGAGGTGCACATGCTCCTTTTCTTTGCGTGGAGGTTTGGAACCTCCTTCACTGGGCGGCCTTGGAATGAAATATCCTGGCAGTCAGTCTGTCCGGGAGAGGCAAGGTAGTTCTCACGGAGTGGTCTCTACACCAGTCAGTAGCAGAGTCCCTGTTCAGACTGTGGGAGAGCCCCTTAGTGGACTTGTTCGCGACGAGACTGAACAACAAGCTTCCCGTTTATGTCTCCCCAGTACCAGATCAGAGGGCTTGGGCAGTGAATACATTCAGTCTGGGGTGGGATCGTCTCTTCGCTTACACCTTCCCACCCTTCAGAATGATTCCGCAAGTGGTCCACAAAGTAAGGATATTTACTGCTCAGCTCATTCTGATAGACCCTCTGAGACCCCAACGATCGTGGTTCATCGATCTTCTTGACCAGTTGGTAGACCTACCCAGGTCATTACTTCAGAGGAGGGACCTGCTGCACAGCAGCCCACAGATTCTCCACCTCCACGCTTGGCTCATCTCAAATGATCAATCCACAAGGACATGTTTTTGAGCCAAGTTGCCAACTGCATCGTCCAGGCTAAGAGACGGTCCACGTCCAAGGTCTAGGACACAAAGTGGAGAATCTTCTGTGATTGGTGCAGTAGTAAGCGCATCGATCCTAACTGTCCCTCTGTAAGTTCAGTGGCGGACTTTCTTCTCTTCCTGTTAGAAGAGAGAATGTTCAATCTCTACTATTAAGGGCTATAGGGCAGTCCTGTCTAACACATTCAAGTTCTCCAAGGGTCTGGCCATTTGCTACGATCCTCATCTCTCCAATCTAATCAAGTAATTTGAGTTGCAGAGACCTGTATCACATTCAATAATGACTATATGGAATATCCCATGTTTATTGTGGCCTTTGTGAAATCCCCCTTATGTACCTTTGGGTGAAGCTTCTTTTGAGAACCTTACCCTTAAAATTCTCTTCCTGCTCTCCTTATCATCTGTAAGAAGGAGGAGCGAGCTTCATACCTTGTCTGTACAAAAGAATTGTTTATGGTTCAACGGTAATTATGAGTAATTTTTCTCCTTTGCAAACCTGGGTTTCTAGCAAAGAACCAGCTGCTTCGGTAGCTCCACTTCCTATTGAGATCCCCAGTCTCAATTGTATCTGTGCTGGTGATGATCCAAATAGACTTCTATACCCAGTTAGGACTTTAGGATTCTATTTGGCTGCTTCTAATGGAAGAAGAAATGGTAGGAAGCATCTTTTCCTACCTATTAAGGGCACCACTGATATTTCGGTATCCACCCTTTCCAGGTGGATTGTTCTCACTATCAAGAGAGCTTATCAGTCCCTCACTGAGAGGGACTCTTCCTTTATGAGAATTAAAACCCATGAAGTTAGGGCATTTGCTACTTCATGGGCCTATCTAACTAAATTAATCATTGGAGGATGTCACGAGAGTCGCATTTTTGTGGTCACATACTACTGTCTTCTCTTTCTACCTTCCATCTTTGGCACACAAGAGCAAAGGCATATTTTCCTTGGGCCCAATAGTTACAGCACAAAAAGTGGCCCCATCTGCTGCCGATTTACAGTAATGGACAGCAAGGGTGAGTATATAAATTTGTACACCAGTTTTTTTAGGCCATCAGCCTCCCTCCAAACTGGTAAATTCAGCAAGGCAATAGTGACAGGTATGTATTACTGCTATTAAAATGTTGTTTTTTTTTGGAAGAGGGAAACAAATTTTAGTAACGTAATACAGTATACTCACCTGTCACTATTGCAAGATTCTCTCCTCCCACCCCGCGCCGATATCCCCAAGTAGTCTGGGTCCAAGAGGACATCTACTGCGCATGGGCCTGTGATGTTGGAATCTGACTGGGTTTGTGTTTTATTTCTGTTCTAGACTTTCTATACTGTTCTATCTACTGAGAGGATGAAATTTTATAATGTGGATGAGGGTAATTCCATCCTGGTAAAGGTAAGCAAGGCAATAGTGACAGGTAGGTATTACTTTACTAAAATTAGTTTTAACCCCCACCCCCCAAAAAAACTACATACTTCATCAGCAAAATGAGTCTTTTTGCCGCCATGTAAACATAATGCCACAACTCGATTCATGTCACCACTATTGTGATGTCACATACAAGTAAGTTTGAATGGGGTTCATTCATTCATTGAGAATTTGCAATGGTTGAGGGCTTTAAATTCCTTTGTGTGAAGATGAAAAATTTAATTTTAAAGTTACAACATTATGTTAGATTTATATTTCAGTGACAGTGTACAAAATAGCATTTGTATGTTTTCATTTGGTATAAAGAATATAACCAAATAGGTTATTGAATTTGTACTGAAAAATATTTGTATGGACTCACTGTTTTGACCACTGCCAAATCCAATATTTTTCCATACAAATTCAATAACCCAAACATACTGCACTGTCACGACATCATTAATTTTGATGTTACACCATGACGTATCTTTGGTGGTGTCATGCAGCTGATATAGCATTTGCACTATTCTGAAACAAACTAAATTAAAAAGTTTTGCATTAATCAGGTAATAAAACAATTATAGACCTTTGTTTGGGAAATATGAAGTTTTGTGAACCAGTTAACCTATCATATTGACCGATTTGAAGTGGAAGTCGATTTGAAGTTTACTGGTTCACAAGACTTGTTAATCACTTTAACAAAGGTCTATATTTGCATATTATTTGAATTCAACATAGGTCTTGAACTTTATGTATAATTTCAATATGTCAAAACATTCATAAGATCAAATTGTACGTTATGCATTTTAATTATGGAGTTAAAGAGATCAAGATATATATTTAAACAGTGACAAACCAAACCAATAATGAAACAATACAAACTTATGGTGTCCATGGGTTTGTCTTGGAACAGCCAAGACAGAAAAAAATCTATAAAATTTAATACAAAGGTGAGTTTGGGGGCTAAGGAACATTGATTGCAATAACTTGATGTGCAGTTGAAGTGAGAAAAACAAAATATTTTGTCTGTTCACAAATTATTGTATGGAAGGCATTACAAAGATTGCACTCACAATAATTTATGATCATTTTATTCTACTATTCTCTCACAAAATAATCGGAAGATATATAATTACATACTTAGATGAAATTACCGTATGATTTAAAAGAAAATGTTCCATTTAGATTCAATAAGCTTGTTTCCTATAGCAGATACATTTTGATTCAATATAATTCTGATAATAAAACAAAGACCTACATGTCTCAACCAATGCACACAAATCAAAACAATGAATGAGATGGAATATAAGCCAAAGAACAAAAGATCATCACTGTACTACTGAAATATATAGAATCTTATTAAAAAAAGTACAGTGGTAATACTGCTGAAAATACATGCTGTCATTTTTACATTTTGCTTTCGATCGATAATGGTATGCCCTAGGCTGTATTTTATTGATATTTGGGTAAAGAATTGGCCAAATTCACATTAACACAACTTTTATTTTTCAGCTTGGGTCACACCGTGACAAGAATAAAGTTTTCAGCCCAGAACATAATGTCATCACATTTTCTGTTACTATCTCTGTCAAATGCAAAAACTGCAAAATGGTATTTACCCTATGAACCAGATTAGGAATTTTCACTATGCAGTCGATATATGGTCGTAAAGTAACTTTAATTGTTTTACTACATTTAGGGCTTTCATAACTGACCTTGATGATGTAACAGTACTACCGCATTGGATGGTAAAAGATATTAAAACTGTTAAGGGCAGTGATGAACTAAGTTCATTAATTCAGACACTAAGGAAAATGTACACATATCTTTTATCATGTTGTCAACTAAAAATCTTTTAGCATTATTTCAATCAATTAAAGAATTGGTAATTATCATTGGTTTTCATAAATTAAAGCAATAACAACTCTTGTCCACACTGAATCTTTGTAATCCTACCACCCAGAGTCAGATGAGTCATGTGACCATATTATGCATTGCATGAATGGGCTAATACCTTAAAGCAGAAATAGCAATTGGTTTAGTGTATATCTATGGTACATAAATCTGCTACAAAATCATACTGTTCCATTTAACACCTTTCATCCTGAACGTCATTTTACAAATTTTTTAATTTTATTCTCTTAACACAACATTGTTGTTGAGATACTGTAATTGTAAATTCATTTTATTGAGATCATACAAAGGGCTTCAATGATTACATTAAAATATTGTAAAGGTCAAGGTAACAAAAAGTAATACATGTTAAAAATATTTATGACCACAAAATTTATTAGTAATCACATGCCTACTTATTATGTTTTTTTACCATAAATGTTTATAATAAGTTTTTATTGAATACATTTATGCTACAAGAAAATATCGCTTAAATGACAATTTTTTCCATCAATCAGTATGAAATACTTACTTCATTATCAGAATGATTACACGGAGTTTGATAAATCTCAGACATGTTAAATTTGTGTAATATCAACAACATATGAACAAAAGACCCCCTTTTTGTCAAGCCTGCCTTTTCATCTTGTTAGAAGTAAACAAATTTGACATGGAGCTTAATCTAAAAACATTACAATTAAAATTGATATAGAGTGTGGGCAGACATACATCGAGACACCAACGTGATTGCCATACTAAGCTTCTACCATGCATGTTTTTTTAATGAATATACAAATGGCCTGATGACTGTTTCATGCAATTATAGCAATATTTGAAATTTTTCAACATTTTTATTTTTTGAACTTAAGACTTTTTGGGTCCGCATTTCTGAAGCAGTGGGGGCATATGTGTTTTACAAGCAAAAAATCTAGTATTCAATAATTTTTCAGGTGTATGAATAATTAAATGGGAAAAAATTGGTTATAATTTTCTTAATTACCTAATAATTTTTACTATTTTTATATGAAAAAATGTTGTTTGCACTAAACATTAGAGGTAAAAATATAATTATGATTTTTATGGAATTAGTGTTGTACCAAAAATTAAAAGATACAAAAATTGCTGATAGTAATTCATCTAAATCTTGAGAATTAAACATTGTCACTTTTGCTCTGAACAGAAAAGGTGTTACATTCATGCATATCTTTTGTCTTTCTCCACAGATAACATGTGTATAAAACAGTCAAGATTATCCATTTTCGTATAAACTTCGTGAAATTAATGAAGCATAAACAACTTTTGTCAACAGAATGAAAAAAAAAAAATTGACATACATAAACCCAAGTCTTCATTCAGACATTTCAATTACATGTACATATATTTCCTCAGCAATAAAATAATTTTATGGAATCACTAAAGTAAAATATTGTCACTCATTA
Source organism: Margaritifera margaritifera (assembly GCA_029931535.1). Lineage (NCBI taxonomy): Eukaryota > Metazoa > Mollusca > Bivalvia > Unionida > Margaritiferidae > Margaritifera > Margaritifera margaritifera. The sequence goes on from JAQPZY010001289.1 coordinate 1,372,838, forward strand.
AGCCCAATGTTTCAAATGTTTACATTTCACATAAAGCTAAAAAAAAATAAATTAAAACTTAAATGAAAAGTATGCTACATTTTTATTTTAACATTACTGTGGTGAAACAATACAAAGTGTATTCAGTAAAGTCATGTATCAGAGAAATGGAACAGGAGAAGTTTCTAAATTTCTAAAAGGAGGAAAATTGTGAAATATTGGGGTGAACAATCAAGTGGATGAAAGATTTAACAAAGTTAACATTTAAATGAAAAACTGAACTGCAAGTAAAATACCAACAAAAAAGCCCATCTGCCATTATACTGCAAAATACAGTAAACAACTAAACGAAAGACAACTAACATATATACAAGAAGAAAAACCTGAAAATTCATTTTCAATAAATCTTTAAAATGTTTTTTTGCCTTCAGTGTAATTTTTGTTTGGCACCCAGTGAAATATAAATTTTCTTTTTCTGAATAAAATGAAACATAAATGCCACAGGTTTATATTTTTTCATCAAAAGTTTAATATACTCAAACAGCATTACACAATATTATCATGTGGGATTGATATAATACTACCTTTCTTTTTTTGTCCATGTGTTACTCTCTCATTCAAAAATACAATAACCGAGTCTTATATGTGCTTACTTATAATATTAAAATGTTGCCATAACTTCCAAAATACTGACTTGTTGTAATGAACAAGTTTTTCCCACACAGACTCGGACCTCAGGGATTTACAAATCCACTTGCCTGACTCCCAGGGCGAGCTCAAATTCAGTTCAGGCAAGCTCAAGTTTACAAGGCACTTGCCCACGGGTAAGTCCAAAAAATTGAGAGAGGGATACAAGATACAAAAATGTTATTTAATGTCGGTGGTCTTGGTAAAATACGTAAAACAATAGCGCTGTGAGAGCTATTTTACCAACAAGGGATCATGTTCAGTTCCTAATGCTTTATGTTCCGCAAGTTTTATACCCTGTGATCTTGCCACAGTACATATATCAGCACCTTTATTTAGCGTTTATATGTAGCACATTCTTCTTCTACATAAATGGCCACAGCTTCTTTAATCTACTGTATCTGTGATGTTCACCTTGTAATAAATGTCACGGTCAGTCTCGCATTTTCTCGCGCAGACATGATAATGTGAATATGTACTATTTAAAGCAAGTTTTGACAAACAAGGAATAAATATCTATATTTTAACTTACAAGTTACATTTTAATCGTAATATTTGTACATATCCGGGATTTGCTGACTTTCAGGTCCTAAGTGAGCCTCTGAAAGTTTGTCCGATTGTTGACTCAAAAACAATTGGCTTTTCAAAGATTGTTTTGAATCAAGTCACCAATTTTATGGTGAGTAGGTGTTAATTGGTAATAATACAACTAGTGAGATTTCTGTGTTTGGAAATACAAGGCACTCGTCTCTAACAATTAATGTTATGAAATGTAGCACCAACAAGCAGTGTTTATGATTTGTTGTTAACATGATAATTACAGGAGACCAATACAGACTTACTACTTGGCAATCAATTAAATGGAAAAAAATAAGTGTTCTCATATCATTCTGAAAAGTCAGATTGTCAAATATTTTGATGCATGTCGCCAATATCAAGGTGGCTAGATGATATATGCTGACTAAATCGATAAAATAAGTGCTCACAAATCATTCAGTTGCGAGTATAAATAAATCATTACAAACAGTCTAGCTTTCATTATTTATCTCTCTCTCTCTCTCTTAAAAATCTAGCTATTTCCAAACCCTTTTCTACCAATCCTTATATTGGTCTATATACATGTCTGCTTTTGCTCTTCTAACTATATCTGCATTCTGTTTCTAATCTACATATCTATCTACATTATTTACATATATATTTTTTGACAATTTTAATTATCAGTATATGGTTTTAAGGTGCCAACAAAGATAAAAAGAAAACAATAGTTTAAATAAATATAATGCGATTTCCTTAAAATATACCATATTTTCTTTCATCTTATTGTTTTACTCATGTTGGAATATTATGTTTTGGGCAAGCTCATATTTTCCAAGGGCAAGTTCAATTTTCCAGTCAGCCTGCCCTGGGCAAGCTGACTTTTATTAAATCTGTAAATCCTTGGACCTGCTGGCTTCTATACATATACTGTAAATCACAATACTTTATATGATTAATAATTTGTGAATAAAGTTGATTCAGTATGTTAGTGATGTAAAATGTCTGGGAGTAACTGATACTTACAGTATTTCTCTTCTGATAAGCTTAGGGTACCAGCCTTGAAAATCTGCTGACAGATGGAAGGTGGGTTTATTATTGGAAAAGACTTTCTTGTGTCTTGTTGAACAACTTTCCAAAATTTTGTATTGGGATGGGCTTATCATCAAGCATTGATTTATCATCAGATAAATACGGTAATACTTCATTATATTTTTTTTAGCAAAACAAATTGTTTGCAAATATATTCTTCATGCCAAATTGGCAAAAGTTTTGTGATTTATATTTACATATGTCAAGTACTGATACTGGCCATTTACTATTGATTAGTCTCTCACTGAACATTTCTGAGGACTCTTACTACTCATTATTCTCTCACTGAACATTTCTGAGGACTCTTACTACTGACTAGTCTCTCACATAACATTGCCACATTTCTGAGGACTCTCACTACTCACTGGTCTCTCACTGAACACTGCCACATTTCTGAGGACTCTTACAACTCACTAGTCTCTCACAGAACATTGCCACATTTCTGAGGACTCTTACTACTCACTAGTCTCTCACAGAACATTGCCACATTTCAGAGGACTCTTACAACTCACTAGTCTCTCACAGAAAATTGCCACATTTCTGAGGACTCTCACCAGTCTCTCACTGAACATTGCCATGTTTCTGAGGATTATAATTAGTTTCCACCTCTTTTTTATGAAACCTTGATAAAAATTTAAATGATTATTTAAATGTCTTTTGAGGATTGGAAATGACAGGAGGCAACTTTGATGAATGAATTACCTTCAAGTAGCCATTGCACTATTCTTACATGTGCTGCACTGTGATCAACTTGTATATTCATATAAATTCCACAGCAACAGACCTCCCTTTCTTTTGCATTAAACAAAGTACCTACTGTAATATCAAATTAGGACAGTGAAAGCACAGTTTCATGGGGATAAATGAACACTGAGCAATGACAGTGGCATTCATCTATTTATTTCCTTTAAAACCTCTCAAATTATGAATTTGGGCAAACTCTGGTGACTTTGTGAAGCCAGCTAACATTCTATAATTACTAGCTTATAAGCTTGGATTGCTTCATTTCCACAATCACTTGGTACACATGGAGAACTTTGATCCATGGCCATAAAATCTCAAAGATTGAATTAAAAATGATACCATCAATGTAAGATGTTGCTTACTATATTAATTTCCCATGACTGCTTCAAACTGGCATACCCTGTCAAACAAGCTTGCTGATAAGCTGATGCAACATTGTCCCACCCACTGAGGCAGTTTCAAAGCTGATGATGAAAACATTGTAACATCTTGACTAATCAGCACGTTTCCCTGTCAAGTTGTTCCCTGCTAAATATAGCACAGGTTCAGCCAGTGGAATTCAGTTAACTTTTGGTATACAAGTCACATGGACTTTCCTTAACAAATTGGGACATTATGGTACCAATCCTCTAATATCTAGTATATTATTGATGAAAACAAACAAAATCAGTTTGACTACAATTTACATTATTATGAACTTGTACACTGCATAAGAGAGAAACAAAGAAGGAGTAATAACCTGAACATGTTCAGCCACATTCAAGTGTAACACTCATTAGTAGCCGAAATTTCACATACATTTTATAAAAGCAAGTACAGTAGAACCTGTCTTGGAAGACCACTCCTTCTGACAAAAACTAATGGCTAATGGTCTCTCATGACTGGTCATAAAACAATATAATCAATAAATCTGCACATGGAGAATCTGGTCTTGGAGCTGTTGTCCCTCACTATATGTTTTACTGTACTTGCAAATGATAGTGCAAGTTTATGCAACTGTTTATAGGCAGTAGATCAATCTTCAAGATAAATAAAATAAAATATAAAATAAACAAACTTAACTTTTAAAGTAATGATATTATTATTTGTATTATTATGTAAAATTTATTTTATACTTAAGATATATTTTTTACTGTATTCATTGCCAGATTTATTTTACCTTAGAAATCAACAGATACCTAGCTTTTTACCTGATTTAGATGCTGAGAGTGCTTTGGAACTATTCAACATACATGTAAATGACTGGACTTGGAAATACTCAAAGTCATGAAGAGACTTTGTAATTTGGTTTAATCAATATAACTTTTGGAGGTCAAGGTAAAAATAAAAGTGCAATATAACTGATACAGTAAACTATCTCAAGCTATAATAGGATTTTTCAGTAGATGTTGTCTGTAACTGAAATAATTCCTTCCTCTTTGCAAAATGTGCAGCTTAAAAATAAATTTACCTGTGTATTTTCAATATAAAATCCAACAATTCTGTGGTCCAAAAAGCATTTTTCATGCCAAACACATTGATGAAAATCTCTGTCTCCAGACAACATACACAGAACATTCTTAACAGTATTGACACACTCTTCCAGTTTGTTAAGCTTATACAATTATTTGTGGTATAACTAACTTGACTCGATTGCTTTTTAACATCACTCTGTAAATATATAGTACTTATACTTAATGTGTTAGCGATACAGTGCCAGATTCATTAGTAATTAAGCAGAGCAGGGTCAAACAAATGACATGTATACCTACGCTACATATTATCAAAATCCACTGGCTGTACCTGCACTATATATGTGGACAACATGACTGGGAAACATGCGGGCTAATCAAGAAGTTATGTTTGTTTCATGTGCTTTGAATTGCTGTGGTGGGCAGAACAGTGTTGCATTAGCCAATTGGCAAGCTTGATTGAGTTGGTATGTCATGGTGGGCAGAACAGTGTTACATTAGAAAATTTGCAAGCTTGATTGAGAAGGTATGTCATGGTGGGTGGGACAGTGTTGTTGCATTAGCCAATTGGCAAGCTTGATTGAGAAGGTATGTTGTTGTGGGTGGAACAGTGTTGCATTAGCCAATTTGCAAGCTTGATTGAGAAGTTATGTCATGGTGCGTGGAACAGTGTTGCATTAGCCAATTGGCAAGCTTGATTGAGAAAGTATGCCACTTTGAAGCTTAAGAAGTTGTGGGAAATTTATGTACAAAGCAAAAAACTACATTGATTCTATCATCAGTGCACTATTCCAGCCTTTATGGCTAAGGATCTAACAGATCAAATAATAATAATAACATTTTTCTCACTCCCTGCAGGATTTCACATTCTGTATATTGGCCTACAATCATACAGACCATCAAAATAGTTTGAAAAATAAGAGTCCTATTGTATGTTGTAGTTTTCCATTTCTCCTTTAGAAAAAAGAAAAGAAAAGAAAAACAAACTTTCATTTTTGATACCTTATGTAGACTTGGGTCTATGCAGTTTTAAATTGGACTTGTCCCATTTGTGACTATTAACAATAACTGATATCTCTTCTGATCTTCAATGGTAATTAGTTCTGATATTGATCAATGCTTTAAACAGCACAACAAGTGTTAGATCCATTTTTTATTTATGGACTGAGACATAAAATATCTAGTTTACACTTCTGTTTGCAGATGTCCTGTTTGTGAATGAAAAATAAAGTAAAAATTTCAAAATCCCTGATGTTTCTGCAGTATCATGCTTATACTGCCTTACATTACATGGATGAACAGACAATGAATGTATGGATATTTTTTTTATTTTCGTCAACAGATGTACATCATATATACACTGATCAATTGCACTTTGAAAGACAGTTATTTGACAAAGTGGTTACAATTTTGCATATGTGTACTGTCGTTATATAATAGGTTTTATATTAATTTTGAAGGATTATATGAACTTAACTGTTATTCTTTCATTCTATGCTTTAAAAATGGAAAAGAAATCAAGATCTTTGAAATCTACCTCAGAGACTTATTTTAAAAAATTCATATATCAAAGTAGATAATTTAAGTGACAAGAATTCCAATAATTTACCTTCTAAGCTAAATATTTAAAGCTTAAATGGGGCAGTTATACCAATGAAAAAATATATTTTAAGTATGCACACATATATCCATATAGTAAATCATATTATCATTTAAAATCAATTTTGTCTTGAAGCCAAACATGTACATAAAGTCAATATACAGATGTATTTGTTTTCCCTTAAACAAAATTAAAAACTAATTCAAATTGTGTCTACCTCTAAAAGCAATAGTAAGTTTTTTCTTTAATGCAGTATAATCTATGTGAACATGAATATGGATAGGTTGAGTAACTATGTATATATGGGATTTAAGGGTATATCAGTGCACTCCTGGCTATACAGTGCCAACAAAGTCAATTTTTTTCAACATAAACTGTACTCTTTTAAAAAGTCCAAGACCTTCAAAGCTAGAACATCATTAAGGGACACATCTCAGGGCATAAAAGTTGCATTAATTAGTTGCCTCTAATGACATGCAGGTGATAAAAAGTGCAATTTTCTGATTCAAACAACACGCTTAATGAATTACATGTATGTACAGTAGTGCTAAAGTGAAGCAAATTAGTGAAATTGTAACTCTGCTGCAGCCATCAGACTTGTCTTGGAAAAGATTATTTAAAAAATGTTTACCTAAAAACTAGAAAAAATACAATTCTGCACCAGAGAAGCATGTCCCCACATTTTTATGTTATTCATACAGTGCAACCATCTTTACCCTGCAATTTGGGGATGTGATGAGTGGTAGGGTTGGAAGATAAAGATTTTTGAAGCAATGTACAAATGAAAGAACCATGTCCAATCATATATAAAGATCTTAAACAAATGTAAGAGAAATTGTCAGCCATCAAAAACAAATGAATGCGCGTTCATACACAGATGAGTGGTATAACACTGAAATGACAGAATGGCTATGTCATTCTCATTTCTAAGAACCACACTGTGATCAAAGGCATTAAAGATTATCTGTCAAAAAAAAAAATAATAGAAATGTGCCTACACACTTTGGATGCCCCCACCAATATGAAGCAATTAAAGGTCAAAGTTCTTAGTCAAACAGGGGCTGCAACTCCATAACATTTTTGCAAGAAAATGGTAAAAATCAAACCTGGCCTATATTTCTTAATACCAAATTTGGTTTCAATCCATGAAGTGCTTCAAAAGTTATTGAGCAGAATTGAAGGGTCAAGTTTTAAGTCAAAACATTGGCCATAACTCTTTAACATTTGTTGAAAAACACGGAAGATAAAAAATGCCCTGGGTCTTCTTAATGTAAAGCCTCTCATCAAATTTTGATTTTATTCCATAAACTCTATAAAAATTTACTGAGTGGAAATGAAATTGAAGGACAAAGTTGGAAGGCAAACATGGCTCATAACTCCATAAAATTGCACCAGAAAAAGTGAAAATTGGATCTGACCTCAGTCTTTTTAATGTAAAGTCTCAAACCAAATTTGATTTTATTCCATGAACTCTGTAAAAACTTACTGAGTGGAAATTAAATTGAAGGGCAAAGTTGTAAGCCAAACATGGCTCACAACTCCAGAAAATTGCACCAGAAAAAGTGAAAATTGGATCTGACCTCAGTCTTTTTAATGTAAAGTCTCAAACCAAATTTGATTTCAATCCATGAAATCCTTCAAAATTAAATGAGTGGAAACTAAATTTCTGGGCAAAGTTTAAATTCAACCATAACTCCATACAATTTTACCAGAAAATGGTGAAAATCAAACTTTCTCTAGGTCTTCGTAAAGTAAACCCTCATGCCACATTTGATTTCAATCCATGAAATCTTTCAGAAGTTATTGAGACTAAGTGAAATTTATGATGGGCTTGACAGGACAGGGCAAGATGAGATGGAACAGATGGACATGAGTAACACTATATGCACCCTCCATAAATATGGCTAGGCCATAAAAACAAACAAACATGGCATCAGGAACAATTTGGAAAATATTTTCAATACATGTACTATCTAGTATAAAAAAACAGTAAGTAAAAGTGATTTTAGGTCTATCTGACACATTTATTTTTCCATCATCAAATGGTAATAAAATAGAACGGTTACCATTCACACTAAAATTGAAGGAAAAAATATTATTGATAGTGTAACTTACTACCTAATACAGAAATAAAATAGTAATGTGCTTCTGTGCAAACAGTTATAATATATCAGAAAACAATTGCATTCAGGTTACTAATCATATATAAGCATTTAGACAATATGCAATCTAATTAAATGTTTAAAGAAAGGTGTTTAGATCCTTGCTATATTTTCTTCTCAACTGCCTGTTTTACGAGACCAAGATTCAGAAAAATTTGAATGTTGACAAAATTTAGTATTAGAAGCTGTCAGTGAAATATTATCCATTAATATACAAATTCAATCATATTCTATGCCTGAAAAACTTGATGCTGCTGAATTCCACATAACTTAGTCAAATTATAAATATACCTATCCGCATTTCCACCAATCTTATGTGAAATAATATTTTGAAAAGAATAGAATAAGATAAAGTTGCATGTATAACTTGACCACATTCAAGGATATATATATATAGTGGGAGAGAGACAGAGAGAGAGCATCTGTAATATGTTTGTTCATTTGAAGCAATTCAATTTAAACTACAGGAAATGTTCAGTTGATGCTCTGACATCATACAGTTATCCTGATTTTTTACTCTGACTTCTCTCCATCTCATATGGTCATATGGTGCCTTGTTCAGCATCATTTACATGAGCTAACACCTTTTTTTGGTGTTTGTTATTGTGTGATCAGGGGAACTGAACTCGCTGACCTCCAATTTTGAAGTCCACTTCATCTTCCTGCAAAGTTAAATAAAGTACATTTAAAGCAGTCTCAAATTACCTAGTCTAGACAAGTCAATGTAAACTCAGTTATCCAAGCCAAGTTAAACAGTCTCAAATTACCTAGTCTAGACAAGTCAATGTAAACTCAGTCATACAAGCCAAGTTAGACAGTCTCAAATTACCTAGTCTAGACAAGTCAATGTAAACTCAGTTATACAAGCCAAGTTAAGCAGTCTCAAATTACCTAGTCTAGACAAGTCAATGTAAACTCAGTTATACAAGTCAAGTTAAGTAGTCTCAAATTACCTAGTCTAGACAAGTCAATGTAAACTCAGTTATACAAGTCAAGTTAAGCAATCTCAAATTACTTAGTCTAGACAAGTCAATGTAAACTCAGTTATACAAGCCAAGTTAAGCAGTCTTAAATTACCTAGTCTAGGCAAGTCAATGTAAACTGAGTCATACAAGCCAAGTTAAACAGTCTCAAATTACCTAGTCTAGACAAGTCAATGTAAACTCAGTCATACAAACCAAGTTAGACAGTCTCAAATTACCTAGTCTAGACAAGTCAATGTAAACTCAGTTATACAAGCCAAGTTAGACAGTCTCAAATTACCTAGTCTAGACAAGTCAATGTAAACTCAGTTATACAAGCCAAGTTAAACAGTCTCAAATTACCTAGTCTAGACAAGTCAATGTAAACTCAGTCATACAAGTCAAGTTAAACAGTCTCAAATTACCTAGTCTAGACAAGTCAATGTAAACTCAGTTATACAAACCAAGTTAGACAGTCTCAAATTACCTAGTCTAGACAAGTCAATGTAAACTGAGTCATACAAGCCAAGTTAAGCAGTCTCAAATTACCTAGTCTAGACCAGTCAATGTAAACTCAGTCATACAAGTCAAGTTAAACAGTCTCAAATTACCTAGTCTAGACAAGTCAATGTAAACTCAGTCATACAAGCCAAGTTAAACGGTCTTAAATTACCTAGTCTAGACAAGTCAATGTAAACTCAGTTATACAAGCCAAGTTAAACAGTCTCAAATTACCTAGTCTAGACAAGTCAATGTAAACTGAGTCATACAAGTCAAGTTAAGCAGTCTCAAATTACCTAGTCTAGACAAGTCAATGTAAACTCAGTTATACAAGCCAAGTTAAACAGTCTCAAATTACCTAGTCTAGACAAGTCAATGTAAACTGAGTCATACAAGTCAAGTTAAGCAGTCTTAAATTACCTAGTCTAGACAAGTCAATGTAAACTCAGTTATACATGCCAAGTTAAACAGTCTCAAATTACCTAGTCTAGACAAGTCAATGTAAACTGAGTCATACAAGTCAAGTTAAGCAGTCTTAAATTACCTAGTCTAGACAAGTCAATGTAAACTGAGTCATACAAGTCAAGTTAAGCAGTCTTAAATTACCTAGTCTAGACAAGTCAATGTAAACTCAGTTATACAAGCCAAGTTAAGCAGTCTCAAATTACCTAGTCTAGACAAGTCAATGTAAACTCAGTCATACAAGTCAAGTTAAACAGTCTCAAATTACCTAGTCTAGACAAGTCAATGTAAACTGAGTCATACAAGCCAAGTTAAACGGTCTCAAATTACCTAGTCTAGACAAGTCAATGTAAACTGAGTCATACAAGTCAAGTTAAGCAGTCTCAAATTACCTAGTCTAGACAAGTCAATGTAAACTCAGTCATACAAGTCAAGTTAAACAGTCTCAAATTACCTAGTCTAGACAAGTCAATGTAAACTGAGTCATACAAGCCAAGTTAAACGGTCTCAAATTACCTAGTCTAGACAAGTCAATGTAAACTGAGTCATACAAGTCAAGTTAAGCAGTCTCAAATTACCTAGTCTAGACAAGTCAATGTAAACTCAGTTATACAAGCCAAGTTAAACAGTCTCAAATTACCTAGTCTAGACAAGTCAATGTAAACTGAGTCATACAAGTCAAGTTAAGCAGTCTCAAATTACCTAGTCTAGACAAGTCAATGTAAACTCAGTCATACAAGTCAAGTTAAACAGTCTCAAATTACCTAGTCTAGACAAGTCAATGTAAACTCAGTCATACAAGCCAAGTTAAACGGTCTCAAATTACCTAGTCTAGACAAGTCAATGTAAACTCAGTTATACAAGCCAAGTTAAGCAGTCTCAAATTACCTAGTCTAGACAAATCAATGTAAACTCAGTCATACAAGCCAAGTTAAGCAGTATCAAATTACCTAGTCTAGACAAGTCAGTGTAAACTCAGTTATACAAGCCAAGTTAAGCAGTCTCAAATTACCTAGTCTAGACAAATCAATGTAAACTCAGTCATACAAGCCAAGTTAAGCAGTATCAAATTACCTAGTCTAGACATGTCAGTGTAAACTCAGTTATACAAGCCAAGTTAAGCAGTCTCAAATTACCTAGTCTAGACAAGTCAATGTAAACTTAGTTATATAAAACAAGTTAAACAAGTATTCAAGAGTTTTCTAGCTATGATGCTTCAGACTGTCTTGCATTTCCATAAACCCATTCATAATTATACATGAAAACCCATTCATAATTATACATGAAAACCCATTCATAATTATACATGAAAGCCCATTCATAATTATACATGAAAACCCAAAGACTGAACTATTTCATTGTAAAAGAATTTTTAAAAAACCAACAAACAGACATTGTATAGTAGATAAAACAGACATTGTATAGTAGATAAAACAGACATTGTATAGTAGATAAAACAGACATTGTATAGTAGATAAAACAGACATTGTATAGTAGATAAACAGACATTGTATAGTAGATAAAACAGACATTGTATAGTAGATAAAACAGACATTGTATAGTAGATAAAACAGACATTGTATGGCATATACAAATCTTCTATCATGAGACCAAGAATCAGAAAATCGGTACCCCACTAAAAATGGTGAATTTACATTGTTGAGACAAACAGACCAATTAACATTTTTCATCACGGGAAGCAGTAAGAGTTATGTCCAATCACAACAGGTCAGAGGTCACCATGGAAAAAACAATCTACATTTAGAAGCAATTTTGGTGAATACAAACTAAAAGAAGCAGAACTGTATATATATTTTGTCAAAGTTTCTGTTTACTGAAAAATGGAATCAAATTCTTGCATATTTTGTGCATTTCTAATTTTTCTAATGCATCTCAATGAACATGCCATCAAGGGTAATGTGTTGTTTTTCCCAATGACCTGTGATCTACTGAAAAGGGGCATATATCTAATGTCACCTCAGAGAATGCATTGATTGGGGTATATAATCAAGTCTATTTCAGAATATCATTCTGTACTAATCTTGAATTGTTCATATTGAAGCTCATACCATATCTTCATCCTCATCGGAATATTCATTCTGGTCGTACTCAGCTCCAAATTTCTTCAACAGATCCACAACTTTCTTATGACCCCGCCCCCAGGCGAGCATGATGGGTGTTGCCCCACTGTATGTCACGCAGTTTATGTTTATCCCCCTTTGTTGTAACAAGAAATTCACAAGGGCTTCATTGCCAGCCTCTGCAGCATAGTGCAACACAGTTCTGCCACTCTTTGCATCCTGAAAACAAAAATAATAAAAAGGTCAAGATATATACCATTTATTTTAAACAGATCTCACTCTTAATTTTTGAGTAAGAAAAGCAATAGACTCAAGAATAATTTATAATGTCCAAAGCTGATCCAAACACATACTGCTTGTGAGTATTTTATCCTATCCAAAACTGATCCACACACATATTGCTCATGAGTATTTTATCCTGTCCAAAACTGATCCAAACACATATTGCTCACGAGTATTTTATCCTGTCCAGAACTGATCCACACACATATTGCTCACAAGTATTTTATCCTGTCCAAAACTGATCCAAACACATATTGCTTATGAGTATTTTATCCTGTCCAGAACTGATCCACACACATATTGCTCACAAGTATTTTATCCTGTCCAACGCTGATCCACTCACATATTGCTCACAAGTATTTTATCCTGTCCAAAGCTGATCCACTCACATACTGCTAATGAGTATTTTATCCTGCCCAAAGCCGATCCACACACATAATGCTCACGAGTATTTTATCCTGTCCAAAGCTGATCCACTAACATATTGCTCAGGAGTACTTTATCTTGTCCAAAGCTGATCCACTTACATATTGTAGTTTTGTTTCATTTGCACAATGAGAACCCCAGATACAACAGTTTTAAAAGATCCAACACAACTCTTTTTATCTGATACTGATAATGTTCAATTTTCAATGTTGCTGACCTAAATAAAGACAATTAAAAATCTTATGCAGATATCAATTGTTTTGAAAGGAAATATGTCACATGACAAACTGGGATTAATACTTACCTTGTAAATTAAAATTTTGAAATACTTAAAACTGAGCAACTAAAGTTATACAAACTGAGACAGAATTTTACAATTGATGGAATACAATTCACTTATTATCACAAGAAGAAGATGACAAAAAAAAAAAAAAAAAAAGACAAAGTCATCTCAAATTGAAATGCACATATGAAAGTACAGGCAGTGTTGAACCTAGGATCCCAGGGGTGGGGGACACAATGTCACCTGTCTTCCAAATTTGGGGGACACACACGATTTCAAAAGGGACAAAGATAATACTTAATCCATTAGTTTTGGTAGAAAAAAGGAGATAATCTTATTTTCTTTGACAGTTTTGCCACCTTAATTTTGTCTCTTGTACAGTACTGTCATCCTTTCCTTGGATACTTACATTATTGTAATAAAGGTTTTATAAAGTGCTCAAGTAACCCACAAAAACATTTACATGTTTGAATATCTGATTCACCTGAAAAGAGCTGCACTATGGAATTTTCCATTTCCGGCTCTTGTTCTCATTTAAATTTGGTGTTCACTCATTATCTACCAGCGTTTATTATAATAATTCTCATTATTCTTAATTATTTGTCTTTTCAAACTAATAATTCATTGATTAAATGCCAAAATATGTATTTCTGCAAGTTTTTCAAACTGTAAATTTAGTCCCTTTTGTCATTAGTTGAACCTTGAAAATATGTTACACTAGTGGTCAATGGTGACTTTGCACTGCAACCTTGCAGACTACTACATACCTTTAATGTTTTGATTGCCAAATATGTTGTTTTAGAATTTAAATGAATTGCCACCTTAAAGATTTTACAACCTTTAGTGACTTTAGCCACTGTTAGTGCAAAAATGTAGACGTGAATGGATGTGCACTAAAGAAAAGCTTCAATTTTTCGTAACGAAAAAGCATGTCCAGCGGGGTGCACAAGAGTCAGGTCTTGAGGACACATGAAAAAAAATTGCAGGAAACCCACAGTCCTGTGCTCAAGGTACAACACTGTACATGGTATAATCTAAATAACACTATATCTATTTCCCTACATGTGAATAACAATAATAAGACAATATGAAACTAGAACAATATGTAAAGAGTGTATGATGTTACATGTGAATTACAATAATAAGACAATATGAAACTAAAACAATATGTAAAGAGTGTATGATGTTACATGTGAATTACAATAATAAGACAATATGAAACTAGAACAATATGTAAAGCGTGTATGATGTTACATGTGAATTACAATAATAAGACAAGATGAAACTAGAACAATATGTAAAGAGTGTATGATGTTACATGTGAATTACAATAACAAGACAATATGAAACTAGAACAATATGTAAAAAGATGTTGCATACTTGTATGTTTATGTCAGCTCCAAAATGCAGCAAAACCAACAATGTGTTGTAATGAGCTTTTTCACCAGCTAAGTGTAATGCAGTCTGACCTGAAAAACAGATTTCAGACTATAAAATCAAGAAAAAAGTGTATCCTGTGCTAGTTACACATCATTCATATGAATTATTCAATTAAACAAATAATTAAGCTCTCCATACAAAGTCAATATGGAGAAACAAATACCACTAAAATAACAGTTGCAGAACACAAGGTGCCTAAATGTACATAATATTCAATCAATTCAATCACAGATATATATATCTTATATGAATTTCAGTCATTTACTTGAAATATAATGATTGGAAAAAAATCCAGGATAAAGTTAGCTTTGTAGTCTTGTTCTCTAGCTGCTTTGAACTTTTGGCTTCCATCATGGCTTCTTCATGAACAAGATGCAAGACAAATTTGACAGAAAATCTGTCCTTGCTATGAGCTATTATGATACAGATAGTACAGCCAGAAAGCCATTTAAAAATCTGGACTTAGTTTCATTATGTATTAGAAGAAATCTAATTATTGCACAAAATACTGCACAGAACCCCATCAAACATAAAAATATCTGGTGGGATTCCACTATGATTAACCAGGATCCAAGCAGGATAAAAAAGTTCCACAGGAATATGAAACACCCCACAAGGATTCCAACCATGCAGACATAAATAATTGATTCATACCACTATAATTTCTTGTGTTGATACTCCTGGACACTTGCACAACCTGTATTTGATAGCTGTTATGTTTGAGTTCTTCTTCTGACATGGGCATCAAAAGGACATGTGCTATCTCATAATAACCCTCACAAGCTGCAATATGGAGTGGGGTGTTGCCCTTCTGATCATGGCAGTCAATTTCAGCTCCTGCTATCATTAACCTAGAAGGATTAGAAAGTAAAAATTAAAAAAGCACATTAACTAGAGATGGTAGCCATCGTAAAAATATGCACTTTTGCATATGTGACCTTTTGACATCTAGGATCCGAAACTTTATTGGCCTTTACTCATCCTCATGAAAGATCACACTAAATATGACTAGTCTCTCTAAATCAGTGTGAGCATAATCCTAGTTACAAGCAAGAGTCCATATTACCAATGAAGATGTGACATTTTATAACCACCTTCAACCCCCTGGTGACACCTTCTAAGTCATCCTGGGGTTTTCATCTGCTCATCCTTGTAAAACAATGAACTAAAATGGCTAGTATGATTACCCTCTCTCAGTTCAGGTAAAAGGAGAACAGATTGAAAGAATGACAGATTCATGTATATATGGGAGAGACATGACTGATCATAATATATCTGCAAAACTGCAGATATATAAATATTTAATCTCCTACTCTGTCCATTCTAGCATGATTTTATAGATGTGTATTCATCAGAGATATAAAATGATATAAGAGTTCTAAAAGCACATACATAAATCTGCATTCTTATATGATCAGACCGGTTGCAGATGGTATAAAGCATGCCATTCTGTGACATAGCTAGGCTGTTTTCAAAATATTTAATTCATGTACTATTTTGACATGTTTTTTTTATCATTCAGGGGTTGGATCGCTGGAGGACCAGAGATGATGAAGTAGAGATGATCATGCTTGCTCACTCATCAAGATCTACTTGCACATGTATGTTACTATGCAAGGCAGAACAGTACTACTGTGTTACTGTGTATTTGTAAGACTTAAGAAAATATACTCCAGGCATTAACTTTCAATTTCTGGCATTAAAGGAGCAAAAGTCAGATTTTGCATGTTTTGATTCCAAATGTTCTCAAATCTCATGTAATTGCTGATGCCACCTACAATGTGATATCCATCATAGGTGAGACACACATATTAAAGGTGAAAACTACAAAATCAATCGACTCAGCATAGCACAAACATGGGTCAATGTGGAGATGTTGTTGTGTACAAAGTCAAACATTTCATGAAGTTAATTGAATCCAGATATGCCCAAGTACCAAAATTTCCACAGTTAGGTCTACCAGAAAAAAAGTTGCATATTTTCATCTCCAAAAAGACAAGGAAGCAGTGGTAAAAGTAGTCTGTATTGAGATCTACAGGCTTATTTTTATTTGTCTTCATTGCTACTGGTGGCAATCAAGACCGAGCAAAATATGCTGGTGGATCTCATATGCCAGATTACTTAATTCATTCATGCAAATATATCACTCATTATTGACTTTCCTGAAAACTCAACTATTAAAATCCATGTTTCTATTCAGAAGTACATACACTACAATAAAAATCTCATCCAACAATACGCAACACTATCTCCGTACAATTTCATTTTTTTTCTAACTTATCCATAATGTTGTTAATAAAGGGCTACAAACCAAGTTTGATCAAATTCTCTCAATATCTAAGGTCTCAACAATGGCAAACCAATTTGATGTCATATCTAGATGAAAACTGAACTGTGAATTGCAAGCTTACATACCAAAAGTCAGATTCTGTTGCATACATTAAATGCTGTTACATTTGTGTGTGTGTCTGTGTGTGCATCTCTATATACAATCTAGTTAAAAAGCACATGGCATAAAGGACTGGTCATGTCATGTCATGTCTATAATACAGACTCTGGGGCAATCGTTAATTTATAAGTCCAGGAGACAAGCTTTCACACCCCTTTTGTCCCGTCCTTTGTGGCAATAGAGTGCTTAAACAATTGGAAAAACATATTAAATGACCAAACAAATTTAAGGGATAATTATGGGCACCTTGTATCCAATGTCTGACATGTAAAGTTAGTAAATAGTCATTTGATCTCATTGTTGGTCATGTCCAGCAAATACAACCTTTTTTAGCTAGTGTCTGTTTATATATATTACTTGCCTTCTGACGACATTATTTTGCTTCGTAATGACTGCCAAGTGGAGGGGAGTCTGGGAGAGATTATTTCTGATGTTAAAATATTCTTGATCCTTGATGAGGGAGATTAACGTTAGAGCATAATCATCCAGAAGCTGAATAATGAAATTGTGGAGCTCTCTGAAAATAAAATGACATAAGAATATAGTACGATAACACTTTGTTATAAGTTATCAGCTGATAAAATATTGAAAATTAAATAAAATCATTTATTTGGCAAAATGTTCAAGTTAACTGAAATTTATGAATAATTAATAATATACAGTGACACCTATATAAGAAAGTCACATTTAGAACTGACTGAAACTGACTGTAATATAGTAATATAGAAGAGTCTATTATATGAAGGATAATTTTATACAAAACATGTCACAGTCTTATAAAAGTGCCTGTCTTACATATTTAGATAATACAAATGCATATTAGAAGAACCAGCTAAACTACATGTCCCTTATAGTTGAAGCAGTATGAACAAATCATTTATGTACAATCCGCATTGTGAAATGTACCAAATTCAAGCAAATATGAGTATTTTTAAAACAAAAGAAAATGTCATTTTTTTAGTGAAGTACATTTCTCATGATATGAACGAATGTGAGAACATTGTCATAACAAAGAAGTGAGGCTTTACACGCTTGGTAATCTTTTCACGCCTAACACCCAGTTATGCTATAAAATGGACAAGAGAAATTTCTGGGTATGAAGTGAAGGATCAAAATGTTGTGCAAGGAATGGTTATGTTGTGCTTATTTGACTATTTTTTTTCAAACATAAACTTGTTACAAAAATTGGGTATTGTAGTTCCCCATAATATATGTTTCCCATCAGAACCACTCCTGAACCAAGGTCTGATCCATTAGAGACCTCAAGATTTTTGCTTTCTTCTGCGATCCCAGCCATTACAATTTTGTTCCCACCACTCATGTAAATACCTTCAAGCTTAAGTTTAGATGACATATGGGGATATATCTAAATCTTCTGATGAAATTGTGTACTGGATTTGGATACAAGCAAATACTCCAGGTATAAAATCAGACACTGAAACAAGAGTCCCTACTGGTTGAAAAGAATTTCCAGGAATTCAAGATAAGACTGTTTCTTTCTTTTAACTGTTGAGACTCAGAGTGTTTAAAGTGTTTCAATTTAGCTGCTGTTTTGGACATATTGGTTCTTAGATTGGCATCATTTTCATTTAGGACCAACCAGACATCATAAGAAATCTATTGGTGAAAGCACAATGTCAATATGACCAGCCATCTAAGAGAAGTAGTGATAACAAGATTTTCAAGATAGCTACTGTGGTTTCAATCTTGGATGTCTAAGCAGAACCATTTTTATTCATGATCAACTACTGTAGGCATCATAAGAAGCCCTTAAGTAAAACCCCATGCTGAAATGACCATCCATTCAGAAGAAGTAGCGATAAGATTTTTAAGATGGCAGCTGTGGTGGCCATATTAGATGTGCAAGTGGCACCATTTGCATTTAGGACAAACTAGACATCATAAAAAGTCTTCTGGTTAAAACCCCATGACAATATTACTTTTCGTTCAGGAAGAGTTGAGATAATAACATGATTGTTTAAGATGGCAGCTGTGATGGCCATATTGGACATCAGATTGGCATAATTTTCATTTAGGACCAATTAGACATAATAAGAAGTCTTTCTAGGCAAAACCCAATGATGATATGACCATCCATTCAGATGAAGTAGTGATAACAAGATTTTCAAGATGGCCATTGTGGTGGCTATATTGGTAATCTGAATGGCACCATTTTCATTTAGGACCAACTAGACACCATAAGAATGGCACCATTTTCATTTAGGACCAACTAGACACCATAAGAAAAAAACCCATGTCAATATGACTTTTTGTTCAGGAGGAGTAGTTATAACAAGATTTACAAGATGGCAGCTGTGGTGGCCACATTGGACTTCAGATCAGAACTATTTTCATTTAGGACCAACCAGACATCATAAGAAGTCTTCAAGTGAAAACCCTATGTTGATATGACCATCCATTCAGGAGGAGTAACGATACCAAGATTTTCAAGGTAACTACTGTGGTGGCCATACTGTATGTCCGAGCAGCACTATTTTCATTTAGGACTAACTAGCCCATGGAATGAATGTGTGCGTGTAACGTTTCATGGCAATCCTCCAAGTAGTTTAGGAGTAGCAAGAACAAACTTGTGCTAAAGGATGGCCAGACTATGAACAACAGACCATTTCATAAGCATTTCTAGTCTATGACCAGTAGAGCTAAAAAAAGGAAGAAAATGTGAGATGTTATGAGAACAAGATTGGTTATGAATGGAAGGATCAGTTGTGGTTAGGAAGACTTCAGTGTAAACTAAAACACAAGATACCATTCCTTGCAAACAATTTTTATCCTCCACTTCATACCTGTAAATTCCTCTTACCCAGTTAAAACCATAACTTGGTGTTATGTGTGAGATTACATGTACCAGATGTAATTATGGGTAATTAGTATTTATTCAAAACTATGTAGGTATTGTGTGTTACAGACATGTATTTTCTGCGAAAAATGTCAAAATGTGCAAATTTGTTATCTGACAATGAAGGCATCTTTAACAACTGAATAGGATATTTCCTATTGATTAAAATGAAATAAGATTTCATGAAAATGTCTCCTCAACAATGATAATCAATTCACTACACATCTTTCCAAGATTGGCGCCAGTGAAAACTTCTTGCGATGAAGTCAGAACACTCCAGAATGGAAATTATAAGCACATGTGTGAAAAATGTTGTCAAGTATTTGAGAAAAAGGTGAATACGTATTTTCTTTTTATTAATAAACAAGAGTCCCTTGAAGGGACTGATGCTCTAATGGGCGAAAAGAATTTCCAGGAATTCAAGATAAGATCATATCTTCCTTTTCACTGCTGAGTGCTAAAACCATCTCTGATATTCTTCAGTGATAACAAGATTTTCAAATAATCTGCTGTGGTGGACATACTGGATGTCAGACTGGCACCATATTCATTTAGGGTCAAGCAGACATCATTATTAGGCTTTTGGTGAAAATATCATGTCGATACGACCATCCATTCAGGGGGATTAGCGACAGCAATATTTTCAAGACAGCCACCATGACAGCCATATTGGATGTACAAATGACACCATTTTCATTTAGGAGCAACTACATATTTTAGGAGGACTAACAAAGTTGTGCTAACAGATGGACGGACCACAAATGAAAAACCATCCCATAAGCTCTTCTGGTCTATGACCAGTAGAGCTTACAAAAAAATAATGTTAATTCTCCTGGAATACAAACTGCTGTTTATGAAGACAGGTATTGAAAGCCTTTTACTAATGGTCTAACCTAAATATATTTTTCGAGTTTCTTGTAAACGGCTGCATATTTTGAATTTTTTTGAAGTATTTCCCTATCGCTTCAGGCTGAATAATCATTTATGTTCATGTGTCTATTTCTGACTGCATGCATACATGCTTCTATAAAAGGGCAGAAAGCTTGAAATGCTTTTGTGGTTCAATTAGTAATAATGCGGTGAAAATTCTACTGATTTGGAAAATTCAGACTCATTATAATTTGAAGTTTCCACTAAAAGATTGTCGCTGACAGGAAAAAAGTTGACATTGTAATTGCAAAACTTTTCCATAATAAAAAAACCCTAAATCTACATATATTTCAGTTAACCCAAAAACTTGAGTTTTAATTTTCAGTCTAACTACGGTATGTGGACTTGAACTTCAAAGTTTTAAACATGTTCATTTTAGAAACTTTATAAATTTGAGTACCTACATGTATTGATTTTGGACCTAAAATAACAACTCCACCACATTTGGTTTTTATTCTAAAAACAACATTGACTACTCTAAGTGACAAATATGGTTGTGTTAGCAATGCACATACATGTTGGCCAAAGACCAAATTATAATGTAATGGGTATAAAGGATGATATAGGAAAGTCTCTTCTGGAACCCTTTGCTAAACGGAAATTCATATAGACAACAATTTATTTAAAAGGGCCATTTTTTCTACTATTTATATTTATAATTTTCAAAGCCTACGCTGACGTCGATGGCAACATTCTTAATTGTCTCTTGAAAATTGGAATTTTAAACTAAGTTCAGGCCTCTTTATCAGGGTTCTCCGTAGGATTTTGAAAG
Source organism: Margaritifera margaritifera (assembly GCA_029931535.1). NCBI lineage: Eukaryota > Metazoa > Mollusca > Bivalvia > Unionida > Margaritiferidae > Margaritifera > Margaritifera margaritifera. Next base: position 1,394,532 of record JAQPZY010001289.1, read on the forward strand.
TTGCAGTCCAGTACTGCTTCCTTGAAAAAAGTTGCGGTCCCAGCACTAAAACTTTAAGTTCCAATAACAGTCCTTTTTTTCCCCCTTGCAATAATTTAGAACATTATGAATGTAGTGTTGTGTCACCAATATATATGTCATCAGATCACTAATGCTCATTCATTGTGAAACATTTAGTATTATAATAAACGAATGAAAAATTAAGGCAGTTGATGACCGTGATAATTGTGATTGTTTGTGATGTTACAACTATAACAATTTTCAATGCCTTTACTTTGTCATTCTCTAATTTTGTGTGCAGCTAGAAGGAATCAAGGAAGAGATTACACTTTTTTTTCTATATTAATTTATTTAATTAGCTTAATTCCATTTAAAATCAATCAATTTTCCAAGACACTGGAAGAAGAAACAAATGACCAGATTACATTCACTTTTTTAATTTCATCTTTAAGCAACACAGCATACTACATTCACTTTTTTATTAAAAAAACTTTAACAAATTTCTCCTCTGCAGGTTTAGGATCAATATCCCAAGTTCTGGACTTTTCTCCATCACCCTCATCAATTTTGTTACACTTTCTTGTTTTAAACGTCCATGGACTTTGTCTTCCTGCGATTAAGTTGAACTTTGCAAGTTCAGTGTTTCTTGGGTTGCCATTGCATTAATCCTTCTACCATGTGCATACAATTAATAATGTTCCTTAGTTTTCTTATTTTTTGGCCTATGGGAATGTCCTATTCCATGATTCATTCCACAAATCTCTCAGTCTCTTTGGCATTCTGTTTTCTTTATCAATAGGAGATGCATCTACTAATTTCTGTCAGCTAGTCTTGTTAGAATCATGCTTATCTACAGCCTTATGCTTGGCACCAAAGAAAGTACGTAAAGTTGCCATCGGAATAGTACACATATAATAATCACTTGAAAATGAATGATTTTATCATGATTAACATGAGAATTTGTATTTCTCTGACACACAAAATAAATCCTTAAATCTTGGCACTATTTGTCAAAATACGGTATTTGATAACATGCAAGTGTTCCAAACATTGCATAAGGATTTTTAATATAATCGATTAAAGCTGTGCTGAGTAATGCATATCAAAGAGAGACATCAAAGCACATGCGTGTAATTAGTATTTTGATCACAATGATCATTAGCCACCGGCAATCAATTAACAGGAGTCGTAATCTCCTTATCTGCTAAGATCTAACGTGTAAAATCACTTGAACTTTGTTTGATAGCTCGCACACTATACATGATTGATACTCGCTTTGTACAAACTGATTATACAAAAGAGAATTTCACCCACAAAAAAGATTGCATACTAAGGACTGGGCTTTTGAAATATTTATGCATGCTTTATATGTGAATTTTGGCGTCCCGGAGATCCCTGAATTTATATCGCGTGTGTTCTACAGGTGAAAATGACTGAATTGTCACGTGGCCAGAATGAAATTTATTAAAATAATAAAACTGCAAAAATATAATTTAAACGATTTAAATTGTATAGCTATAAACAGAATTTATTGTATCAATTGAATACAGAATTCCCGGATCTTTCCATCCAGATGATAGCTTTTAATACATAGTAACCAGAGCTCTCTGTTGTGAGAGTTCTTACTTCCAGAACCTTCAGTTTATGGTCCTAGACCCTCAGTTTTCAAAATTTGGTCTTCAGTTTTCTATACTGGACTCAGTTTTATAGAAATGTGACTCGGAACTTTCATTTTAAAATCCTACAGATCTCTGGTAACAATTAAAATCTAACATACATGATATGTAAAAGTTATTTTATTTCATTAAGCTTTTTCTTTTAAAATGACAGAGAAATATTTTTTTTATGTCATATTCATTACATTCAATAAATACACAATATGTTAACCTATCTACCGATGGGGCGCAGGCTAATTCGGACCAGGCTCATTCTGATTTTATTAAGGGCAGTACCGGTTTAACCACTAGGCAAACTAGGCAGTCGCATAGGACTGCAAAATTGTGTGTGTGTGTGGCAAAAAAAATGAATGAATAAAAAAAAGAAAGAGAAATAGCGTAAAATATAAGATAATAAACATCAAAAAATAGAATGAGAAAAACAGATGCAGAATTTTTATTCATACTAATGCACAATATTCATTTTCGAAAGTTAATTGGGGGGGGGGGGCAAGGCTGAAGGTTCGTATAGGGCACCAAATACCCTGATTACAGACTGATTCATACCATATGAAATATGATTAGGCCAACAAAGAAAAAAATATGCGAGTTTCCCATTGCACTGGTTTTAAAATTAGGGTAGGCAGGTATTTTTTATTTTTTAACATTATACATAAATCAAATAATATTTCAAGCACTTCAAAGTATTGGGCAAAACCGGCTCAATTAGTTGCACAAATCAATTTCGGTAATGTGATTTGAGGGGGGGAGTGCTAGGGTCGGCAATGAGAAACAGGGATGGTTGGCCGACCGAAAACACACAATTTTTTTGGAGGGGGCCTCAAGTTTCGTCTTTGATGTAAATGTTACATTTACAATTGTTTAAATAATGGTATTTCTCATTATTTTCCAGGTACGTTGAGCAAATTAAAATTTTACGTGAGATAATGGCATTGTTTTGTATACAATCAAAGGAAATAATGTAAGACTGTTTATCTTGGATTGCCAATTTAATAGTGAAATATTTTAAAAGCAGCTCATTCACCTTGGTGCAAAACTGAAATAGTATATTATTTTACTGAGAAATAATACCATTACTAACACTAAAAAAAACTTTTTTTTCCATCTATTGGTCTAAATCAGAGAGCATCGGTCACTAGATTAACCGGAATAAAGGTATTTACCGTCATAAATACTGGAATAAAAGTATTTACCGGAATATATACCTGAATAAAAGAAATTACCGGAATATTTGTGTAATACCAAAATAAAACAAAGATTTTATCTCTTTTCAAAAAGATTTTGGCTTAGTTTTATTAAAGCAATGTAAACGTAGAGACGAGTTAAATTTTATGCATTTATAAGCAACATTGGGGTTTTGTTTGCAACTCAAACAATTGCAGTAAAGGGTGATCGATATTTAACTTAAATTACATTAAGGCAGATATAGGGATGTAATTTATCCGCAATTGAATTCTTTTACAAATAAATTATATAAATTTGAACAAACTATGGATTCAAACATTCCGTTGAGACTTAAATATATTCATCCAAGTAGCAGCTGTTTCTTCATGTACAATGACTTTTTGAGTGGTCGGTTCCAAATAGTTTCGGCTATATTATTGATTACAGTAGACAGGCAAATTATCACCAGGAAAAATAAATTCTGTCGGAAAATTATATGGGAAAACCAAATTTCATATGGATATCTACTGCAATAAATAAAGTTATGAAACACAGAAGTAACATGGAATTTCATTTTCTTCATGTGCATTAATTAACTCTTATTATATAGACATTTTCAGTAGAAGGAAATTCTAGAAAACAGGCTTCATTTTAAACTTCATACATTCATAGTTTTAACAGAGGTATTTGAAAATTTCAAAACAATTCTGTGTAGGTCTTTCCAAGCTCTTTCATATTATTTCAATGTTAATAATATATGTATATACGTATAGCATGTTTAAAAATCAACTGGGGTAACTAACACACACACACACCTTTTGTAAATACCGTTTTTATTACAGCACAACTGGTCAATGATATGCACTCAATATTCTTGAGTTTTTTTTAATCATAATGAAATGTTTACCTTTCTTCAACTGTGAATGATAGCATGCATTCCGCTTTCCCATACCATATTCCTTTCAACATAATTTGATGTGAATTATGTTATGTTAGATTGTTTTACATTTAAAGTGAATGTACAGTATTTTTATTTAGTAATATCGTATTTATATTTGATTAGTGTCTTCCTAGAAAGTCAATAATACTAGCTTTTATTTCCTTTGTATATTATACACGTATCTGAATTTGTATTATTGTGTACTTGATTTAACTTAATTCATAATAAATGGAATCAAATAATCAGCTGTTTGTCTTTTTTTCAGCAGAATTTGGCGGTAAAATACAATTAACATTTATACTGAATACTATATAAGGTGAATTTGAGTGGTGAAAAAAAAACTAGCATGCTCTGAATCTTTACTGACCAAAAGGGTACTCATTCTAAGACATCGCTTCTGCAATACTGAACACGAAGGTGTCAACAAAATTGACTGCAAATTAAATTAAACTGACAAGACAAATAAATATAATATGACCACGCTTTTTGAACGATTCGGTATCGGTTTTAATTTTCATATTTTTTTATTGCAGCATGTAATTCACCTTTCCCGTAAAATGCACTCAATATCAGATTTTTTAAAAGCATGTCTTTAGACTGTACCTACTGTATTATCAATATGTAATTTAGGTTAAATATCGGTCACCATTTACTGCAAATGTTTGAGTTGCAAACAGAACCCCTATTTCGCTTATAAACGCATAAAATTTAACTCTTAAATCTTCGTTTTATTTTGGTATAAAACAAGTATTCCGAGAAGTACTTCTATTCTGACATTTATTCCGGTAAATTCCTTTATTCCGGTTACTCAAGTGACCCGCATTCCCTGAAGAACTTAAAAACTTTGCACACGGCACACACTTATCAGATTCCCAAAGCTTGGGATTTCCGTTTCGCAAATAAATCTGCTGCAACAGGCTATAAAACAAAGAATGATTGTAAAAATGTGTTGCACATCATTCAATTTGGTTCATTATCCATGATGTAGAAAGTACTTGTTATTCCGCTTTTATTTTCCGTATGATTCATTAGGGTATGGTTGTGTTACTAAAAATAGAATATATGCACCAGGATTTTTTTTCACAACTGCCATTATGAAAACCATTCAATGAACAGACTTCTAAGCACAATTACCTGTGCAATTCCTGTACATTTTGCGCTCGAATTCATATTTCGCCCGTTTCTAATTATGGCATGACTTAATATGGATATATTGCCAATAGTATAGCGAGGTCGCAACTAGTCCATAAACTCTCTCTCTCTCTCTCACACACACACACACACACACACAACTTACGTGTCGCCGTCTTCATCCTTTGTTAACCTAATCTCTTCCTCAACCTGACATTGAGAAGAAACAGAATGGTGGGTCTCGTAGTCCTCTGACCGCTCAGATTTGCAAACCTGCTGCTCAGGAAAACTTTGCGTGCAGTATCCCTCATCGTCCTTTATATCCAAACACTTTAATTTATCCAAGTATTCACAGTCAGAAAATGACCTTGAATCTGGGATGTCACTTGAAAATTTCTCTTCTTTACACTTGTCGGAAACGTACGCTCTTGTCTGGGGGTGCTGAGAAAACTTTTCGGCAAGAAGACAAGCTTTTGGGTCATACACAGCATCGGTCTGTAAGTCATTGTCGCCACTCGGGTCTGGTCTGTTGTAGGATTTAATTTTACGCTGAGCCACATCTTGCGAGGAATGATTCCCAGAGAATGGTACGCAATCCACCTCTAATTGCTCGTCAGCACCTAAGTCGTCGTCATCCATGTTGACACACGTCTGTACAGGCACAAAATGGCGTTCACTTCTCAATCAGCTGTTTTATCTATTCACTTCCGAGTTCGTGAGTATATTCTAAATACTGCAGAACCAGGTCAATTTCATGTGATTAAAAGCACATATGGAAAGTTTCCCTATTTTTAACCTAAAATTACGAATCGGTGAACCTATTAGCAAGCTCTAAAACAATCTTGTAACATAACGCTATATTGCACTTTCCAGTGGGGATTCCCCAAAATGGCTGTGACTAAGACACAGTCATATATTCGAACAAAATAAAGATCTGATTCATGTGTTCGGTGAAGTAGAGTCGTGCATGCTCTTCAAATTAATTTCTTTTTCATCTGAAAGTCACACAAATGTTTCATTGTTAAACAAAAATTAATTAAAAGTACAACGACAAAACATAAATAGTATAATTGTCAAATAATACCAAAACTACTCAAATTTGCTGAATATGATTGTACCTAAATGACATATTCATTCTGCTTCTGTTATAAAAGAATGCAGTTCAGCTGGTTTTTCAAAGATGTGTTTGATAACTTCTTTTATTTACGTAAATGTGGAGAATTATAGATACATGCAGTTATACATACAGAAGAATGAAAATAAATAATAGATATTTATATTTAGGTGAACACTTTCAGGTTAAAGTTTAAATTCATCATTAATTTCACTGAATTTCACTGATGATATACTTCTACCTGATAATGTGGATGAAAAAAAGTTTGACTTGACAAGCTTAGCAAAATTGTTTTTGCAAGTGCACATAACACTTGGGTACAGTTTACACTGGACCATAGTTTCATTTTTATGTTGTTGCTCTTCATGTCAAAGTATACCAGTGATACTCGCAGGGGACCAGATTATGAGATTTGACAAAATATTCTGTCAGATTTTAGTAAATTCTGTGAAATCATATTTTTTCCAAGGTCATCTATGTGCATTGATTCCAAATGCAAACTGTCTTTTGGCATGGGACACATTTTACCACATCTTAATAGGTTGCAGATTGTATGGAATATAAAAACAATCTTTAAACTTTGGCAAACTTTGTTGTATGTATACACTGTATACAAGTTCTCTGGTTGTTTACTGTGTTTTTGTGTTTTTGTGTGTGAAAGAAAATGTTTGCATATATTCGTATGCATAATGCTTTGTGTGCCAAATCCATATTCTATTGCTTTTGTGTACACTAATCCTTAATACTTGTATCATTTTTATTTCCCAGCTGCATTTGATATATTTGTACCTATGTAAATAATTATGGTCACAAGAGAGGTAATTTTTGGTACTAATTTTGTCACCCTCATAAAATAAAGACTGTATTATTATTATTATTATTATTATTATTATCTTGACTGATATAAGCCTTGTTTCAGTCCATCAACAGGTTTATTTAAACATTCAATTTATTATTGAAACAACTTCAGGTATGATTTTTTTTCTCCAAATATTACCCAGGAAAAAAATCTTAGCACAATAAATGTTTGGTTCTTAAAAATTAATTTAAAGAGTGAGACTCAGTCTGAACATCCTCTGTCAGGTTGAGAAAGAAACCATGGATGTAATTTGCCACCATTAAGAACTACATATGTATTTGGAACAACTTTTGTTTACCTGGCACAATATGTCAACAGAAGGAGACAAAGTCACAATCAGAACATTATCTGCCTTTTCTGTTGCAACATACGTGGTGCACTCCAATGGAGGCAAATTATCAAACCCATCAAATCTATGTGTATTCCTTCATCTATATCTGAGGTTATTTCTCAACTTGATGAAAATGGCAGAGCAATGTTTTGATTGGATGAAAATGGCAGAGCAATGTTTTGATTGGAGTGAGACTGCAAGATTGTCCAATATTCTGTGAGATTTTCCTCACATAGTGTCAAAGATGAATAAAGCATGCAAACATATGAAAAAAAATGGACAGTTTTCAAAATATTGGAGGGATTTAACAACAAAACCATGGTACGGCTTGCAAACATGATGCACAATTGTTTGAACATTATGTTAATTTGTTGGTGCAATTTTTTTTAAATTAGCATGATACCCTGGTAAAGTTTCAACAGTGTCAAATTAAAATTGATCCTTTACAGCCTTCTTTTAGAGTACATTCAACTAGTTAAAAATAATATATTGTTAAAAATAGCATTTTTTTGCAAACTTTTAATAGAAGAATAAACAAGTTAAGATTGCCATATATCCCTCTATCTGCTTTAAAGTTCCTTACTATCCACCTCCCTACCACCTATCTATTTAAGTATATGTTTATCCCATGTAAATGTGCATTAAAATGTATGATTTGCTTTGCTTAACAATAAATCCAAGTTGCACTGTTTCATATGTCTTTGGCAATCAAGCATAGATTGACATATCAAAGAGTACAATATGTAACACTATACCTGTATTTGCTATTATAACAATGGCTGAATTATTAGACAATAGACTTTGTTACTAAACAATGAAATATATGTCTGCTATTGAATTAATATTTTGTGGGGTTCCCTGTCATGTTGTTGTTGAGTAAGATAATTAATTTTTTTCAATTAATAAAATGGACATCATATTTTTTTTTTTGCTGTAAATCAGAGCAAGAATATTTTTGCAAGCTATTTGAGAGCCAGAATCTTTTTAAAAAATAGCTCCCCTCCCCCCACCAATTAAATGGTCAGTCCCTTACTGAAATATTGCAATCTATTTAAGATACAAAAATATACATACATTTTTATTGTCATGCCTGCGATGATGATGCTGTGGGCTTAGGCACACACTACCAAATGACTCCAGTGATCTTGATCTTGGACCTTTTGACCATCCAATTACAAGGGGTGTTTTATCTCTATTAAACTTAAGTATAAAATCTGATAAAAAAAATATGTTCATGAAAACAGAGGGTACGGCCACTTCATAAAACTTTAAACACTTTACCCCATAAACTTACAACAATTCACACAGTGACCTTGACCTTTGACCTTTTTTGTCATCCCAGGGGATGCTCTTTGTACACATGTTTATCTGGTTCTATGGATAGATTATATAAATTACCCTCCCCCCCCCCTTCAAAATTTAACAAAAAAAAAACTTAAACTGACCAATGTGACCTTCACTTTTAACCTTTTGATGCCCAAATACCTAGAGATATTTTAATGTCTGATGACCATTCATTTACAGTAACAGTAGATATTCCCAGATACAAAAACTTTAACCCCTGACTTCCCCCTTGAAATTTAAACAATTATTTGCCCTTGGTGACTTTGAACTTTGATTTCTTTGGCTTTTAATATCTTGGGATGTTCCTCCACATTCCCCCATGCAGGTATTTGCAAAGTGTGATGATGATCAACTGATGTTTACTGACACACTGAACAGTCAGGCTCCTATTAATTTCAAGAGAGTTTAGGCAACAAAATCAACCCAATTGGATCACAAGTGATATACTGAATGCCATTAAGACAAGTAATAGATTTCATATATTGAAAGATACTAACAATTACAGAGTCAAGTCAATGATTCAAAAGGCAAGGAAAACTTACTATTCCACTGAAATATCAGATAGTATTACAAAAAAGAACCATAGTAAATTGCTGAAAACCTTCAATGACTTAAAAGGTAAATCTGTCAATAACCTGCCATTTTGTTAGATGTATTAGTGATGAAAATGGTAACATTCAGCAAGAACCTCTTGAAATTCCAAATGCACCCAATGATTACTTTGTGAACATAAATAAAAAACTTCTGGATCTCACAGCTCATAAAAGATTCTAAAGTGATGAATTAAATGAGCATATTTCCTCAAAACTTAGCAAAGAAAACTACTTCAAAATACCTAAAATAAGTATAGAATTAATTTTAAATGAATGAGACATACTTGATGTCAGAACAGCTATATGTCTAGATGGTATAAGTGCTAAATTCCTAAAACTCTCATCACAAGTGATTGCACTTTCACTTATGTATATATTCAATCTAAGTATTTCTGCAGGTAATTTTCCAAACTGCCTAAAACTGGCAAAAGTAACTCCAATACACAATAAGGGTGATCTTCCTGATATAGACCTATATCAGTTTTATCATCACTTTCAAAGATATTAGAAAGACATGTTTCTAATGAATTTCGAAACTACCTGGAATCTTTTAATTTACTACATTCATAACAATCTGGCTTTTGTGAATGACATTCATGCCAGACTACACTAACTAGAATGGTGTATGATTGGTTAATAGGAATTAATCAAGGTAACCTGGTAGGTACATTGTTTCTTGACCTTAAAAAGGCTTTTGACCTTGTTAATCACAAAATCCTGCTGGAAAAACTCAGCATATATCAAGTTAACCATGAAAGTTTAATTTGGTTTCAATCCTATCTTGAAGGCAGACAACAACAAGTTTCTATTTTAAATAAGCTTTCAGATAAGAAACTCATAAAGTCAGGTATTCAGCAAGGATCAGTTCTATGACCATTACTCTTCCTGCTGTACATCAATGATTTACCGTATCACATTGAGCTATCCACCACCAACACGTTCACAGATGACACAACATTATATAACTCTGGATCAACTGGCCATGACCTTAGCACTAAATTAAATCAGGATTTGGTTAAAGTAAATAATTGGTGTGGCACAATGGTATGAGGTAAATGCAGCCAAGTCAAAAGTCATGATCATAAGTAGTCAAGCCAAAGTAAAAGCTTAGAAAGATGACTTCAAAGTAATGCTAAAAGGAATAGATATAGAACAGTCCAAAAATGAAAAACTACCTGGCATTATGATAGACAATATCTTGTGCTGGAAAATGCAAGTTTATAAGGTCATTAAAAAAGTAAACTCACTGCTTTATCTCTTGCACAGAATAAAATCTTATCTCTCTCAAGAACATAGAAAGATATTCTACAATGACTACATCATGCAACATCTAGAATATTGCTGTTCTGTCTGGGGTAATAGTGATACAGAAAATCAAGAAAGACTACTGAAATTTCAAAAAAGAGCAGCTAGAGTTATTCTTGATGCTGATTTAGATACACCATCAACAAATCTTTTTAAAACCCTTAAGTGGCTTCCATTTCAACAGAGAACTCAGCTTCAAAAGGATTTACTAGTCTACAAATCCTTACATGGGTTGGCTCCTGATTTTCTTCAATGTAATTTTAAAATTTGTGGCAAATGTACATATGTATGAAACAAGATCCATCTCAAACCACAATTTATATTTTACTAAACCAAATTCAGAGTTTTATAGAAAGAGTTTTGCTTTTTCTGGAGCCAAACTACAGAATTCCATTCCAGCCTATATAAGGTCAGCTGACTCCTCACTAGATTTTAGGAAGCTTCTTAGTCAACATTTACAGAAACAATCATTTGTATGATTTTGTGTAATTCAGTACTACTCTTCTTTAAAACAATGTTCTTTATGTACTCGCCTGTAATGTTTTACACAGGTTCAGTACTAATCTTTGTATGAATCCTGTATGTACTCATCTTTAATGCCTTGTACACATTTTATAGTAGCAGTAGATCAATTATCTAGTTTTTAATAGCATTGTTGTCTAAAGACATCACAACTTTTAAAAATTGTACAACATCTTCATGTAATTGTAGAAGGCAACATGGAAGATTGGTCAGTTGACCAATTAAGCTTTTTCTTTAAATAAAGTCATTATTATTATTATTATTATTATTATTATTATTATAGAAATATGAGATATTGCCCTTTCACTAGAAACTTTAACCAAGACTTGACACACGAGAGATGATATACAAATTGACATTGTAAGTACCTAAGACTTACCTTTTGCAACATTTCCTGCAGGCCAGAAAAAAAACAGTTTTGACCCATTAGTTAAAACAGAAGATTTAATCATTTAATAAGGCCTAATTGTAATAAAAACAAGAACAAGAGGTCCACATTGGCCTGATATCCCTTATCTGGCTAATTTTACTGCAGTTGACCAAAATTTTATTAAATATATTTAGAACTTCAGTCTCAAGGATGGTAACAAACACAGGTAATCAGAGGACATATTAGCTTATTAATATGCAGATATGTTGGTCATAATCAAACTTTTTTTATAGTTAGATAATTTAAGGATCAGTATATATCAAGTTTGATCGAAATCTGTTCACAAATAAAACCTCTATAAATGTACCCAGAAATATTTTGCAGATGTTGGATTGCATACCCAAAGCTCACAGGGCCTAAATTTGTTCACAAATGAAGCTTGCAGGCAGTGGGCTGCTATCAAGCTCCAATAAATCTGAGCCTATATGCCTCACTAACATCGAGTTTTCTGAGATGTGTTTAATATAGACACAGGAGCAGGTTTTGCTCAAATCAAGGAATAAAGACTATAGGGTGCTATATCACAAGGTCAGCCAATCATGCCCATCTCATTTTTAAAATACAATACACCCAAAATGGATTGACGATGTTACAATCGTGCTGGTGTATGGTGTTGCTGACTAAAGCTCTGAGACAACATGCTGGTGGAATTCTGGCACTTGTTGTACCACCCTCAACATGTGTAAACTACCCTCAACTTCAACGGCACTATAATGCCAATATTTATTACCTTGTTTGTTTTATAACTAGATTCTTATCCCTCAAGGACTCAAGTCTGTTACACCCTACAGCACAGTGGAGCCTAGACTTGGCTACACCTGTAACACATGTATATTACACAGTGTTGTATGGTGTACATAAGTGACAGGTACACAGGCACAAGTGGAAAAAGGTGTGTGAATTGTATGTGCAGTTTTTGATGATTATCAAAAGTGTCAAAAAATAATTTTTCATTTAAGTCTTAGTAGCAAGTCATTTTTCTTTTAAGCCTAAGTAGCAAGTTTTGTGAAAATATATGTTCATAAAAAAAAAGCCTCTAAAAAAAACCTCATAATACTCAATACAAGGTCAGAGGCCATAGTTTCTCATTAGTATGCACAAATTTTGTTTCTTAACAACTAGATAATAATTTATTGATACTGTATAAAATTGCATAGGAAGTTTTAATAAAATTAGTATATAAATGAAGCCTCCAGAGTGGCAACACAGTCAATCTATTAGAATCCACATCAAATCATCAATATACTTGGCTATCAGTTTGTCTGAAACCTTTTTGATATACAGAAAACCATAAAAGCAAGTTTCATCAAAATCTGTTCATTAAAAAAGATTTATAGAGCATCCACATGACCAGCCGATCAGAATCATGTTCGTCTGTTTAATATGCATGCATGGAATTCACTGGCTAACTCATTCCTGTAACCCAGTTTGTAGGTTGTTGCCAGTCCCAAGCCTAGATGAAGGAGGGTGTGCTAACAACTTAGCCATGTAAAAACCTACCCATTACAGAAACTGCAACAAACACCACTGTGACCTTTTATCCCAGAAGGAATGAAGAGACTTAAGTGTTAGTAAGTAGTAATTCACTTGCTATTGAACTCATCTGAGGTCTAAATTTTTTAGATATAAGCTTATAAAGCATCCTTTACCAAATTAGTTTTATTTAATTAGTGTCACAATATATGCCTAGATCACCACATTAAGATGTCACAAGTTGCATACATGTCAGTGTTACATGTAGTAACATTTGGGAGATATTATAATGCACTACATGCTGGGAACTTCATTTGTCCTAGGTAGAAGAAGTCTTTCATAGAAGATTAACAAAACTCTAGAAAAATGATTCTATGGAAATTCACATTTGGAAAAACCTTTTGTAAATGAGTAAAAATACTGTATGATAATAAAATACTGTATAATAATAAAATACTGTATAATAATATCTACTCCGGAGTAAAAGTAAATGGAGCCTATACAAAACCTTTTAAATTAGAAAAATCAGTCTGACAAGGATGTTCACTCTCAATGCTTTTATATGTGATTGCAATAGAACTCGTAAGAATTAAAATAATAAATAACAAAAGTATCAATGGGATAAACATTCCATGCAGTAGAAGAAATAAAGATGTTTCAACATGCTGATGATTGCACAAACTTCATCAAGGATAAATCTTCATTTTTACATTTACAAAAAGAATACAAATCATTTGGTAAAGCTTTGGGATCACAAATCAACCACTCAAAAACAGAAATACTTCTAATGAGAAATTGGAGAGGAAATCTTCTAGGCCTCCCACCAGAATATATAAAAACTTATGTCAAAGCTTTAGGCATTTATTATGGTAACGGATCACAGGAAAAAAACTATCAACATAGATTATCTAAAATTAAATCGAACATAAATTTATGGAAAAACCAAAATTTGAATAAAGTAGATAAAATACAGATAATAAACTCCTATATACATAGTCAGATATGGTATGTTTTTAACACTAATTTTATCCAATGAAATGTTCATGGAATTGGAGCAAATAGTAATAGGTTTCTTTTGGAAGGGATTACACCACATAAATAAAGAAACACTTATGAAAGGGAAAGAATACAGAGAATTTCATTTGCCAAATTGAAGAATTTTAAGGCAAATGCTATATTACTAAATCGAATAAATAAGATAGAAGAAAATACTGATTTCCCATGGGAAAAACTATCCATATATTGGTTTGGATATAGAAAAGAAACCGAAAGTATATCTAATAATAGCCTGTCCAAAATTATTGAAATTACCCGTAAGTCATACGAAATATAAAGATTTGACTATACAATTTTTGGAACATAAAGAAATATGGAGAACTACATCCATGCAAAGAATATATAATTTAATGAGAAATATAAATATTGAAACAAATAAGATAGAGAGAAAAATGCCACATTTAAATTGGGTAGAAATATGGAAACTGAAACTATGGGGAACACTAACAAATAAAAATAAAATATACCTATACTTAAGCAATGCATGGCTAACAGGAGAAGTTGCAAAAAGGACAAATATTATTCCATTTATACCAATTTGTTTTGAATATTTATATGGACAAATTACAAAATCACACTTAATCTTAGATTGCAAAATGTATGAAAAAGAAAGAGAAGAAATAAAATTGGACATAATTAATAGAGATGGGAAAGTCGAAAATGATAATTTATTACATCTAAGTAACATGAGATATTATTTATTATTAAAAAAATACAACATTTAATTGTGAAAATAATGGATAGCCATTCAAGGAAATTGAAAGAGCATCGAGGTTAAAATAGTAGAGGAAAACAATTATAACAAAAGTATTCATATATTAACTGTAACAAAATAATAAAAAATTGGAAATATATGGATAAACCAGCTAGATCTCTCCCATGGCAGATAGAGGTACGCATATGCGGGCTGGATATATTCAAACTAAAATATATAAAATATATCATAAATATCATAAATACATAAAAGACATATGCTCAAACATGAGAGAAGAATTGTGAATATTTCCTCAAAAATTAAATCAAAATGGAGTCAAAACTTTGATGTGAGCACAGTCAGCACCCATATAATAATTGAAATTGTAATATTATGTTGGCTTCCTTGAGGAGCCTATTACAACCACTGTGGAGAGGAAGACCAGTTAGACCTGTCCCTTTAGGGAAGCAGGTTCGCGTATGTGGGCTAGATCCTACTCATCCACATGTTGGAAAGGAATACCTCAGAATAAGGACTTTGTCTAATAATGACATGTAAAATATAACAAAATTCGTAATATAAACACTTAAAATGTAAAGATAAAGTCCTATATTTGGAATTTCACTTCTCTAATGCAAATAATGAATGAGGGGACAAAGGGGCTCCCCATTCTCCCAACAATCAGACTGCTTATAGAAAAGAGGAGGTAAAACAAATAAGAAAAGAAGTAACTATATATCTGAAATCTTTGAGCATATGTCATAATATAAAGACTAACATATAATACTAAAAAGAACTAATAAAACAAAAAATGTAACAAAAAAAATTAATAAAAGGGAAATATTATATTAAGATAGAATTAACAATATATAGGTATAAAGAAAGTTGAACAAATGGGAACAGGGAACCATGCAACCCAGTAAGTAAGGGGTGTAGGTAGATCCTGCGGGGCTATGCTACTGAGCTAATGCGAGGTAGACAGGCCTGCTGGGGAGCCTCAGAAAACAGGGGTGTATGCGAAATGGACAAACAATACATGTAAACAATAGGGAAACATACAAAATAATGCTAACAATATTTCCCTGCCTCAAATACATACAAAAACTGTTGACTTCTCAAATATATTTAAAGACAACTAGATACTGTATCTGGAATGTAATGTACAAGTAATACATAATAAGGACATTAGGATGTTTTCAAATACACGTGGAAATTTTAGATCCATTCTATATAAATATTCTGAACAACACAGCCAATAGCATGATTTCAATCACGTTTGCGCAATTGAAAATTTTGATCCGGCCATAGAAGGGACAAATTTTAATATTCGGGGACTAAGGGACTTTTGGGACTTTTATCAAGACTTGAGATGTTTAATTATTTGTTTACCGAGTGGGAACAACTGGAATACTAGCAGTATAATATATCTAGCCATATATATAAATATGATATGAAATGAAATGTTACAAATGAATTATTGATGTAAATGTTATATCAATTGAAGACACGACATATTCTATTTAATTAAATGAATATAAAAAAAACTTAAAACACACAACATACATACACTAAGAAACAAAAACATACACCTTCCTAGTTTCTCTTTTATTGTTAATTTTTTTATTTTTATGTTAGCCTTTTTTTCCCTCTGTTTCTTTTCTTCCAAGGTCCATCTTCTGTTTAATTGACCAAAAACATTTGAGAAAAAAAAAGAAAGTAAAATACATGGTTAGGTCAAGTCAAGTGCAGGGGAGGGAGACATGTATGCTTATCCCAAAAAGGGGTGGGCACGTACACCACAAGATCCTCCCCAACCCCCACACATGCAGGAAATACCTTAACTAAAACATGGTGGAAATACCATATTTAAAAGAGATTGGTGGAGTACATAGTATAGCCTCTGTGACAGAGATAAATGGGTATACCATACCCATTAGGGCTAACGGTCATCAGGATGGCACCCATCCATCTCTGTCACAAGCTCAAAAATGTTGCACCCCCTACCTCACCTATACTCTTTCTTTTATTGAAATCTTAACATTTTTAGTTTGTTTTTCTAATTTTTTAAAATAAATATTATTTTATGACCACAAAAAGATTTGATCTATAACAGCCTGTCCAAACAAATACACATGGTTATAGCATATGACACAACATATATAGCATACTCACGTAAAGCACACACTGGACAGAAATGAATCTGTGGCAAGGATCACCATAAATTACATATCTAACATGGCAAGGAAACCAGCCAAAAGATCTAATGCCTGAGGAGGGGAGTACGAGCCATAGTGTAACTTCTTTTTATGCCAGGGGGTGGAACGAATGGGAACCTGGACACGGGAACCTAAACAAGTACACCCCCATCAAAATAGAAACATCAGAGGAACCCTATTCAAAAACTTAATAATATAAATACATTTTTGTACCCAAATTCTTTTTGACTTTTTATGAACATACCCACAATAACAGACTATGGGGGAAAAACATACAGATGTAAAATTCTTTATAAACTTTCGGCTAAAAAGGGGGTTGCCTTAATGGTCTACTAGCTTATCATAGTTAGAGGTCGGAGAGGTGTCCACAAACAAAAAAGGTAGAAAAAACAATCATGGCTCACCAGATTTGATGTCCAACAAAACTTCAACATAGTTGTCACAAGAGATCAAGAAATCATTATAATTCAACATACTTGTGACACTAAATCAAGAAGTCATTGAAGATCAGAGATCAGAATCTATTTCCACAATTTCATGCACCATTCACCATACATTAAAAGTATTATTTGATTGTTTACTGGAATCACTCATTTCACTAATCAACACTTTTTTGTACACATTTTCCTTTTTTTTTCTTGTTCTTTTTATTACACCTTAAAATCACCTAGTCAAGCCAACATGGCAACTCCAAATGCTACCGCTCCTGTTGAAGCTCACAAACTGAGTACATATATTTTTAAAATCATATTGAGGCTGAGGGAGAGAATAGAGCAATAAGGTTCTTGGTAGCAGAAAAAAAGAGGGAGTGCAAACCATAAACATTCGTGTTCTACCCAGAGGGGTAGTTGAGAGGGGTGGAAATCCTCATAGGCCTAGAAGCCAGAGGTCTCCATGACACGAAGGCCTACAACACATAGGGAATGGTAATTCCCTGCTAGTCCCTAAAGAAAACAAAGAACTTCTCCCACTAGGCCCAATGGTTAATAATCGGAAAAGGTGTTGAGACTGAAATGGCATTGCTGATATGAAGGAAAATTGGATGGAAATATACCACCATACATATCTCTGGCTTCCCAATGAAAATACTGGATATGGCCTTGATTGACAAAATTGAAACCAAATTCAACACAACCATTTATAATCACACCTTTGGATCCTACAAATCCTACCCCAAAATAATCAATGGGGTACGTCTTTTTCAAATACCAAAGAGAGAGGAAAAAAATATCCCCCCCTTCTATTTGTTGCATGGGCTTTATTGTACAAACATGGTACCCAGGCAGTATCTAACATCATCCATGCTTTAACAGAAGTCAGACTGGACATATTCCCTCTGAGCGCACAACTCAACAACAGCAACAACAAAAAAAATAAAAATGGAACTAGGCACAAGTAGTTCAATCAAGTTTAAATACAAATGAAGAAGAAGATAGAGATGATAATTTTAAGAAGATGAATACCAAGAAATATTAAATTTGGGACTAACAAGAGCCCACACAGATAAATCTGAAACCATGACCACTCCGGGTCAAAAAAGCGTGGAAGAATTTTTCACACCTGCCCAAGATGGATCCTCTACTACCTCAGGCATACAGTGTTGGTCAGAGCCACTGTCACTATCAACAGATTCAGAATTCATAACACCCCAAAAGACAGTGCCAATATCCTGGGGCAAAGATAAATTTGAATGGCCCTTACAAGTATCACTAATTCCTTTCAAGCTCTGAGCTCTTAGCAAGCCAGAAGATGAGTCTAAAGAAGGAGAGAAAGAGGACAAAATAAAGAACCCACCAAAAGAAACAAAAAATTAAAAAGATCATAGTAGGAAAACCAGCTCCACAAATAGACAAGGGAAAAATGTATAAGAACAAAAAAGACACAAAACTGAACAAGAAAAAGAAATAATAATACAAAAAGAAGGAACTAGAGAAGAGTTCCTCCATAGAATGAGGGAAGATTCAAATACAAAAAAACAAAGAAGGATAAATAACAGAAAGTGAAGGGGAGAGCCCAGACTTCAAAAGGAAAGTGGACCCCCTTTAATATGAAAACCACAAATCCTGCTTAAAGAGAAACTGAATGAAAATGAAGAGAAAAAGGAAAAAGGCTAGGGCAATTAAGTACAAGAAAGAAAGAAAGCAAGATAGTAAAATGGAAACAAAAATAACCTCAAGTCAAACCCAAGTAATCAAGATAAACAAACAGAAAACAAACAAGAAACAGGGAAAAGTAGGAAAAGCAAAATCATAAATGTACCAACCTCAGAGATGCTCAAAATTAACTCCAGAAAAAGAGAAAAGAACAATACCTAATATATAAGATAGGAAAATACAAGTATAAAGATAGGAAAATTTGTGTTATTTACAACAACAACAAAAAATAAAAAAAATAAAAATGGATTATAAATATAAGATTCTTTTTTATAATATACATAAAATAACCCACAAGATAAATCAGCTAATAAAAATGTAAAAGATAAACCATATGATATGATATTCCTACATAAATTGGAAAAATAACACAAAAGGAAATTAATCATTTAGAACATGAATTAAACGCGACACTTATTGTTAATTTGCAAAATGATAACAGAGGGGGGACAATGACAATCTTATCGAAAATATATATAAATAATCATGGACAAATATAGAAGTTGACCCTCTATTTAAAGGGAGAATGATTCATATAAATTTTCAGGCATGTGATTTTATAAACATATATGCACTGGCTGAATATGCTGAGAAAAAAGCTTTTTTGGGCAGATCTGGGAAAATATTTAAAAATATTAGAATTAAAACATTTAATCATAGGGGAAGATTTAAACCATATATTAACTGACCATGATAAGAATAAAAAGGACTTCAAGAAAGAGATAAATGAGTTGCTAATATAATTACATGTACGACTATCAATGAAATACATAATATAAGTGACATCTTTAGAAAATTAAATCCTATCAATAGAAAATACACATACAAGTATGAGAAAAATGAGGAAAGCAGACTTGATAAATTTTATATTAGTAAAATACTAGAAAAAGAAGTCAAAATATGTAATATATAGGATCATACTTTTTCAGATCATTTCCCTGAGGAACTATATTTATCCATGAGAGAGATCAAGATGGGGAAGAGGAAAATGGAAAATGAATAACACTCTAATAGAAAACAATTGATATCAGGTAAAAAATATGAATATATTAAATAGATTACCAGTTAGCACAGTCATAGTGGAAGATTGTGAAAAACAAAAAGTGAAATTGGAAAATTAAGTAAATGATTTAGTAAAACTAAAAATGATAGGAGAAAAATGCTAGATAAAGAATGTAAAAGATTAATAGAAAATGATAAAGATGAAGATGGAAAAGCAATGGAAACCCTGAAGAAAGTTAACAGTTTTAAAGAAGAAGGAGAACAAATAAGAAGAGGGTGATTTTATTGGCTGAATAAGAGAGGACAAGAAATTTATAAAAGAGAAGAAATGAGAAGAGATGAAGATACAGAATTAACAGAACTTAACATAAAAGGAGAAAAACTACTGAGTAAAGATAGAATTATAAAAGAAATTTATCAATATAGTCAAAACTTATATGCAACACAAAATATACACTTGGAAATAATAGACGAACACTGTGAGAATGTGAACTTTTCAAACACTGATGGGGAAAGGAAAAAATATTGTGAATTTTCATTACACAATCAGAAAAAAAACAAGTGATTATACAACTAAGCAAGTGATAAATCACCAGGAAGTGATAGTATATCAACAAAAATTTATAAAAAAATTCCAATCAGAACTTACTCCAACACTAGAAATGGTTTACCGGTATAACAATATCTTTCTTAATGAGGAAATGATGAAATCAATGAAGAGTCGGAATTATAAGTATTATATACAAGGGGGAAGAGGAAAGGGATAATTTACAAAAACTGGAGACCTATATCACTATCAGATGCTGACTATAAAATATTAAGCAAAATTTCAAATAGAATAAAAAAGCCTTTAGGACAAATCATAAATTAAAACCAATCTGTGGATAAAAAAGACAACAAATACCAAATAATACCCTATCAATAAAGTGTATACTATAATGATACAACAGGTTAACAGGGAGTAATGATTTTAATTGATCAAGAAAGACAAATAATACCAAATAATACCCTATCAATAAAGTGTATACTAGACTATATAGATACAACAGGTTAACCGGGAGTAATGATTTTAATTGATCAAGAAAGACAACAAATACCAAATAATACCCTATCAATAAAGTGTATACTATATAGATACAACAGGTTAACAGGGAGTAATGATTTTAATTGATCAAAAAAAAACTTTTGATATGATTGAACAAAACTACATAAAAAAGGTTTTAAAAAAATTTGCTTTTGGTAAAAATTATTGTAATTAGGTTTAAATACTATATAATAGTACAATTATTGTAATTAGGTAAAAATACTATATAATAATAAAATTTTTGTAATTAAGTTAAAATACTATATAATAATAAAATGATTGTAATAAGGTTAAAATACTATATAATAATAAAATTATTGTAATTAGGTTTAAATACTATATAATAGTACAATTATTGTAATTAGGTTAAAATACTATATAAAAATAAAATGATTGTAATTGGGTTAAAATAATATATAATAATAAAATGATTGTAATTAGGTTAAAATACTATATAATAATATATACTCAAAAGTACAAGTAAATAGGTCCTTGACAAAAGAATTCAAATTAGAAAGATAAGTAAGACATGGCTGTCCTATTAATGCTGCTATATGTGAATAGTGATAGAAGTATGTATAAAAATAAGAAATAATAAAAATATCCGTGTAATAAAATTACCAAACATATCAGAAGAGATAAAAATGTTTCAACATGCAGATGACTGCACAAATGTGATTTTACATAAGTATTTCTTCGCACACTTCCAAAAAGAGTGCGAATCCTTTGGGTTTGCAAATAAATCACTCCAAAACAGAGATTCTTTTCTTTTAATAGAAAACTGGAAAGGAAATCATCCAGGCCTCCCCCCCCCCCCAAATATATAAAAGAAACAGTAACAGATTTAGGCATTTTTTATGACAAAGAGGAAACAGAAAAAAAAAGACCAACATATCCTAACCAAAATGAAAATGAATAGATAAACTATAAATAATAAACACATACATTTTAGTCAATTGTGGTATGTATTAAATACTACAAACCTATCTAAAGCTATTTTAAATGAAATAGATAAACTGCAAATAATAAACACATACATTTTTAGTCAATTGTGGTATGTATTAAATACTACAAACCTATCTAAAGCTATTTTAAATGAATAGATAAACTACAAATAATAAACACATACATTTTAGTCAATTGTGGGATGTATTAAATACTACAAACCTATCTAAAGCTATTTTAAATGAAATAGAAAAACTACTGATAGCCTTTTATGGGAGGGAATACATCATATTAACAAAGGTGCAATAATGAAAGATAAAGAAAAGGGAGGGAATACATCATATTAACAAAGGTGCAATAATGAAAGATAAAGAAAGGGGAGGGAATACATCATATTAACAAAGGTGCAATAATGAAAGATAAAGAAAAGGGAGGGAATACCTCATATTAACAAAGGTACAATAATGAAAGATAAAGAAAAGGGAGGGAATACCTCATATTAACAAAGGTACAATAATGAAAGATAAAGAAAGGGGAGGGAATATATCATATTAACAAAGGTGCAATAATGAAAGATAAAGAAAAGGGAGGGAATACCTCATATTAACAAAGGTACAATAATGAAAGATAAAGAAAGGGGAGGGAATACGTCATATTAACGAAGGTGCAATAATGAAAGATAAAGAAAGGGGAGGGAATACATCATATTAACAAAGGTGCAATAATGAAAGATAAAGAAAGGGGAGGGAATACATCATATTAACAAAGGCACAATAATGAAAGATAAAGAAAAGGGAGGGAATACATCATATTAACAAAGGTACAATAATGAAAGATAAAGAAAAGGGAGGGAATACATCATATTAACAAAACCCGAAATATATTATAAAAACAAATTATCTAAAGCGATAGAAATACCCAAAAGATATAGGAAATATAAAGAAGTTAATATTAGAATTCAGGGATGATTGGGAAATATGGGCAACGAAAAATATGTGAAGGATATATAAAATAATTTGGAATAAAAACACCACAAAAGAACAAACTAGAAATAAAAATGCCACAGCTAAAATGGTCAGAAATATGGAAAAATTGGGGGACAATAAAAAATAAAAATAAAATATACAAAATATTTCTTTATCTACAAGATGCATGGTTAACAGGGGAAGTAGTGAAGAAGAAAAATATAATTCCCTTCATACCAATATGTTTTAACTGTGACAATGGTCAATTAACAAAGGAACAATTAACTTTAGAATGTAAACTGTATGAAAGAGAAAGAAAATAAATAAAGTTAAATATAATTAAAGAGTATGAAGCAGTAGAAAAATGAAAACTTACTGTATCTGAGCAGTATCAGGAATGGAATAGTATTTAGGAATTTAACGAACCTAATTGTGAAAATCATTGATACAAACTGGAGAAAATTCCAATAATTTGAGAATTAATAAAACATACATACAGTGGGACCCCGCTATAACCCGCCCCGCTATAACCCGAATTCGGATATAACCCGGTCGTGGCATGGCTCCCGAAATTTCGGGTAATTTATTACAGTTATTTTTCTCAAAGACAAAAAAAAAAAAAAAAAAAAAAAAAAAAAAAATTTAAGTATGAAAAAAACTAAATACGTCAAGAGTTTAATTATCATTCTCATATTCGTCTAAACTGTGCGAAAAAGAACGTGTAGAAAATGTATTATCAAATTTCTTCTATTTTTGTGCCAAAATAAACGTCGGAAATACGAACCAATTGCTGGGCCTACTGAGAACTTTGATCTTTGTTTATTGTTGAAAAATTACAGCTCATAAGTGTCAATATTATAATTACTGATTCCTGAGTAATGAAGCCATCGTTTCTACTTTGTTTGTCTTGAATGCATTCCGAATACAGTCGTTGCTCAAATAATCTCCGATATATGTTCTCTTAATTTCATACACAACTAAGCAGCAGCCAATGTGGCGGTTGATAAAAGATTCTCACCAGAATGTATAAATCAATTAATTTAAGTACATTGTTTATCATCAAAGTGAACTACCGAGCTATACTTGTTCAAATCATAGGGCAACGATTTATACAGCATCAAAGAAACAAAGCCGCCAGCATGTGCGTAAGGCTTGGCGGTGTTGTTTTATGCAATCTGTTGGCCAGTAAATAATGTCGTAAATTTACTACAAATAAACCCCCATTGTTTAATGACTATTATTCTTGCTGTAGATTTTCAAACCAATAGGATTAAAAGTGTTAATTTGTATACATTTAGAATGGAAAATGGGAAACGCAAACGTAATGCTTTTACTGTTAAAGAAAAGATTGAAGCATTGGACAGGATTAAGTCCGGTGTTAAACAATCGCATGTAGCTAAAGATTTAGGTCTCGATGAATCGACAGTTCGAGGATGGAAGAAAGATGAAGCAAAATTAAGAGAGAGGGTTCTGGATTTGTACGAAAGTGAGGGAATGATGAGGAAAAAAGCAAGACTAGCAGAGAACTTGTTAAAAAGATTGTTTGCGATGAAACCTCAGTCCAGGCGACACTAAAAAGTTTAAATTTGAAAGAAGCAATGTACCTCGGCGGCAAATCTTGGGATGCCATTACGCCACGCTGCATTGAGAACTGCTGGGAGAAAGGACTTGGGGCAGCATTTACTAGTACACAGGAAGACAGAGGCAACATCACCGATGATGACAATAGTTTATTCGATGGATTTTCGGAAAATGATGTGTTCCAGGCTGAGAGGGCATTTGGGGAGCTGATGCAGTCACGTGAACGCGTTGACGAATGGCTTAATTTTGACAATGAATGTCCAGTTGCAGACCACGTTTCGGATGCGGAAATTATTAAAAATATTAAGTCTCAAAACACTAGTGGTGATGCTGACGATGGTGATACTTCTGATGATGACAGCGAAGACACTTCACCTGAGGATAGCCCACCATTAGCTACAGAAGCTGTCAAAGGTTTAGAGTGTGCTTTGAGATGGATGGAGACGCAAGATATTGATTATCTTCGAATTCTGCAACTGAGAACTATTCTTGACTTTGCCAAGAGCAGACGTGATATTAGCAGAAAGCAGCTAAAAATCACAGAGTTTTTTAAAAAAATAATAACTACTAACAGATGAGAAATGTAGTGGTGTAAAATGTATGCGACACCGTTTATTAATCGTCGGACATACATGTACTTTTTCATCATTCATTACATACACCCGTTACGTAATTTTTGTTACTTTCTCTTCATTGTATTAGTCACATAATGATCTGTGACAAAATTATTGAATATTCTACATCCGTGTGTGGATATTTTCGATGGAAATATTTGTATTATGGATTCAATGTATGTTACAAGATTCGCTGGTGAGTACACGGTGTTGATATTCTTTTCATGCAATAGATTATACATGTATATATATAAATTAGACACGTGTATGTACCAATGCATGGTTTTCTGAATAAAGTAATATATTATATCAGCAAATGGTTTTCTCATTTAATATATATTGATCAAAAATGGTAATTGTGCCATGCATTTTCGCACCCGTCTTTATGTAACCCCCCCCCCCCCCCAATTAAATCCAAAAATGTGTTGGTATTGTACATGGTTGCTTATAACACGGTTCGGCTCATAGCCCGGTCGGATTCTATGGCTCCCAACTACCGGGTTATAGCGGGGTCCCACTGTAATATGGTATTAATATATGCTATTTTTTATTCTTGAAACATAACTCAGTTTATGACATTACTGTGTTATTTATGTTAATATACCCATATCATAATTTTCATATATGTAACATAGGTAAAAACACCTCATGACATCACAAATGAAGTCATAACGTCATGCAAAGGAAAGGCATAATGACCAAGGCATCGCAATGTATTTCAAATTCATTTCACTACACTATTCTTCAGTTTGATCAAATAAATCTGTATTTTTTTATTATGTTAAATCTTAAATTTTATTCTAATTTAAAATGAAATTAATGAAACTCATCAAGTAATTTCAATCTTTTGATCTCCAAGGCTCACAAAAGATAGAAATTATTCTACTTGTTTCATTAATTTCATCTGAAATGAGAACTCATGTAAGATTCTCTATATATGGTTCTCTCATTTAAAATGCAGTACATTTTTATGGCTCCCATGAATGGCATTATTTGGAGTACTGTATATATCATTGTACCCAACAATTGGGGCAGTGTTGATCTGATATTATTACTGAACAAGATTTTTGTCACATTAACACAACTTGCCTGTACTGTGTAACAGGTAATATGTGCAATTATAATTTTGGCTATTTTTTTTACACCTATCCTGGTCCTAAAAAAGGAATACATTTCTCATCAACCAATGGACAACTTGTAATTGTTCTCTTTCATAAACAAAACACACTAAATCTTTTTTAAACTCAAATCTGTAAAAACATTATAACTGTGAAAATGATCCCATAGAAAAATATTATGGATGAATAACTTGTATATAACCTACTAGTTACAACAAAACAAAAGAGAGCAAGGCTAGATAGTGACAAACTCCAAGTTCTATTTGACAATGTTAACCTGAATATGATCTCTCATGATAAAATTCCTGGTTTATTTGTAGATAACAATCTAACTTGGTCTATTCACATTAAATGCATTTTAAAAAAAGGTTAATTCTTCTCTTTGGCTACTCAAGAAAATTAGTACATTTATTCCTTTTCAGTATAGGGTCATCTTTTATACAAGTTTTATCCAGCCATATTTGGACTATTGTAATGTAATATGAGGTAATGCATGCCATTCAATTCTAGATCAATGTATAGACAATTTTCTGGATGCAATGAATTATATAAAAATGTTACCAATATATGAAAGAATATTCTTTAGAAAGGCCAAATTTATGTATAAAGTGTCTAGAAAAGCCATTCCTGTCTACCTATGCAATATCTTTCACCAAAGTGATGCTGACGGTACTCCAAATTTAAGGTCTGTTAAAAGTAAAAATTACATTATACCAAAGCCAAAGAAGGAATTTTTTAAAATGAGCTTTCAATATACTGGTCCGCTGGTATGGAACATTATTCCCAGTGACATAAGGCAGGTTCCTAGCATTTCTTCTTTTCATAATTAATGTCTTAAATGGATGAAATCTTAAGACATTCAAACAGGTCTAAGTAATATAAATACCTCCTGTTTTTCTCTGCTTATACACATTTTTCGCATATGAATTTTTTAATACAATTATGATATTTTATTTATTTGTATGTGCTCACTGATGCTTGTGTATTACGAACTTGAAACTTTGTTTGATTTTCAGAATAACTCAATTCTTTTCTGTTAAGCCAAATTGTTATTACATTGTGCTGTATATACTGTATATATTGTACATAACAGAAGGCCTCAAGGTAGATTAGTTCCTGTAACTAATTGAGTTACCTTCCCTAATTAAATTCATTATTATTATTATTATTATTATAAGCTGAATCTGATAATCTTGGACCAACTATAATCTGTATCTGAGGATCTTGGACCATCTATAATCTGCATCTGAGGATCATGGACCATCTATAATCTATCTGAGAATCTTGGACCATCTGTAAGCTGAATCTGACGATCTTACACTGCCTATAAGCTGAATCTGAGGATCCTGAACCATCTATAAGCTGAATCTGATGACCTTGGATCATTTATAAGCTGAATCTGATGACCTTGGATCATTTATAAGTTGAATCTGATGATCCTGGACCATTTATATATTAGCATCGATTCCCTATTTGTTTATTGGGTAAAATACACATGCTACCTGAGAAATCCAGCATCTCAACAATGATTCATGAACATGTTATATTGTTGTCAACAAATGAGTGCAGAGATGTAAGAAGGTCAATTTGACTGACAACACACGCAGGCATACAAACTGAATTAAAGGAATAAACTATATTGAGAATTTTTGTCACTTATAAACATAATTTTCACCTTGGAACACTGTGCTGTTATTTCACTAAAATTGTGCTACGCTATATAATAACAGGAATTTGTTAACAGTGATTGGGAATAGGGCTGACCCACAATTTCTTAACAGTGATTGGGAATGGGGCTAGGCCCATAATCTGTTCACAGTTACTGGAAATGGGGTAAGGGCCCACAATCTATTAACAGTTATTGACAATGGGGCTAGGCCCATAATTTGTTAACAGTGATTGGGAATGGAGCTAGGCCTATAATCTGTTAGCAGTTATTGGGAATGGAGCTAGGCTCATAATCTGTTAGCAGTTATTGGGAATGGGCTTAGGCCCATAATCTGTTCACAGTTACTGGAAATGGGGCTAGGCCCACAATCTATTAACAGTTATTGGCAATGGGGATAGGCCCATAATTTGTTAACAGCAATAGGGAATGGAGATAGGCCCTTAATCTGTTAACAGTAATTGGGAATGAAGCTTGGTCCATAACCATCTATAAGCTGAATCTGATGACCTTGGATCATTTATAAGCTGAATCTGATGACCTTGGATCATTTATAAGCTGAATCTGAGGATCCATGGACCATTTATATATTAGCATCGATTCCCTATTTGTTTATTGGGTAAAATACACATGCTACCTGAGAAATCCAGCATCTCAACAATGATTCATGAACATGTTATATTGTTGTCAACAAATGAGTGCAGAGATGTAAGAAGGTCAATTTGACTGACAACACACGCAGGCATACAAACTGAATTAAAGGAATAAACTATATTGAGAATTTTTGTCACTTATAAACATAATTTTCACCTTGGAACACTGTGCTGTTATTTCACTAAAATTGTGCTACGCTATATAATAACAGGAATTTGTTAACAGTGATTGGGAATAGGGCTGACCCACAATTTCTTAACAGTGATTGGGAATGGGGCTAGGCCCATAATCTGTTCACAGTTACTGGAAATGGGGTAAGGGCCCACAATCCATTAACAGTTATTGACAATGGGGCTAGGCCCATAATTTGTTAACAGTGATTGGGAATGGAGCTAGGCCTATAATCTGTTAGCAGTTATTGGGAATGGAGCTAGGCTCATAATCTGTTAGCAGTTATTGGGAATGGGATTAGGCCCATAATCTGTTCACAGTTACTGGAAATGGGGCTAGGCCCACAATCTATTAACAGTTATTGGCAATGGGAATAGGCCCATAATTTGTTAACAGCAATAGGGAATGGAGATAGGCCCTTAATCTGTTAACAGTAATTGGGAATGAAGCTTGGTCCATAATTTGTTAACAGGACCAACTATAATCTGTATCTGAGGATCTTGGACCATCTGTAAGCTGAGTCTGAGAATCTTGGACCATCTATAATCTGTATCTGAGGATCTTGGACCATCTATAATCTATCTGAGAATCTTGGACCATCTGTAAGCTGAATCTGATGATCTTACACTGCCTATAAGCTGAATCTGAGGATCCTGAACCATCTATAAGCTGAATCTGATGACCTTGGATCATTTATAAGCTGAATCTGATGACCTTGGATCATTTATAAGCTGAATCTGAGGATCCATGGACCATTTATACATTAGCATCGATTCCCTATTTGTTTATTGGGTAAAATACACATGCTACCTGAGAAATCCAGCATCTCAACAATGATTCATGAACATGTTATATTGTTGTCAACAAATGAGTGCAGAGATGTAAGGTCAATTTGACTGACAACACACGCAGGCATACAAACTGAATTGAAGGAATAAACTATATTGAGAATTTTTGTCACTTATAAACATAATTTTCACCTTGGAACACTGTGCTGTTATTT
The DNA here is from genome assembly GCA_029931535.1 of Margaritifera margaritifera. NCBI lineage: Eukaryota > Metazoa > Mollusca > Bivalvia > Unionida > Margaritiferidae > Margaritifera > Margaritifera margaritifera. The sequence goes on from JAQPZY010001289.1 coordinate 1,424,336, forward strand.
CACTAAAATTGTGCTACGCTATATAATAACAGGAATTTGTTAACAGTGATTGGGAATAGGGCTGACCCACAATTTCTTAACAGTGATTGGGAATGGGGCTAGGCCCATAATCTGTTCACAGTTACTGGAAATGGGGTAAGGGCCCACAATCTATTAACAGCTATTGACAATGGGGCTAGGCCCATAATTTGTTAACAGTGATTGGGAATGGAGCTAGGCCTATAATCTGTTAGCAGTTATTGGGAATGGAGCTAGGCCCATAATCTGTTAGCAGTTATTGGGAATGGGCTTAGGCCCATAATCTGTTCACAGTTACTGGAAATGGGGCTAGGCCCACAATCTATTAACAGTTATTGGCAATGGGGATAGGCCCATAATTTGTTAACAGCAATAGGGAATGGAGATAGGCCCTTAATCTGTTAACAGAAATTGGGAATGGAGCTTGGTCCATAATTTGTTAACAGGACCAACTATAATCTGTATCTGAGGATCTTGGACCATTTGTAAGCTGAGTCTGAGAATCTTGGACCATCTATAATCTGTATCTGAGGATCTTGGACCATCTATAATCTATCTGAGAATCTTGGACCATCTGTAAGCTGAATCTGATGATCTTACACCGCCCAAAAGCTTAATCTGAGGATCCTGAACCATCTATAAGCTGAATCTGATGACCTTGGATCATTTATAAGCTGAATCTGATGACCTTGGATCATTTATACATTAGCATCGATTCCCTATTTGTTTATTGGGTAAAATACACATGCTACCTGAGAAATCCAGCATCTCAACAATGATTCATGAACATGTTATACTGTTGTCAACAAATGAGTGCAGAGATGTAAGGTCAATTTGACTGACAACACACGCAGGCATACAAACTGAATTAAAGGAATAAACTATATTGAGAATTTTTGTCACTTATAAACATAATTTTCACCTTGGAACACTGTGGTGTTATTTCACTAAAATTGTGCTAAGCTATATAATTACAGGAATTTGTTAACAGTGATTGGGAATAGGACTGACCCACAATTTCTTAACAGTGATTGGGAATGGGGCTAGGCCCATAATTTGTTAACAGTGATTGGGAATGGAGCTAGGCCCACAATCTGTTAGCAGTTATTGGGAATGGAGCTAGGCCCATAATCTGTTAGCAGTTATTGGAAATGGGCTTAGGCCTATAATCTGTTCACAGTTACTGGAAATGGGGTAAGGGCCCACAATCTATTAACAGTTATTGGCAATGGGGCTAGGCCCATAATTTGTTAACAGTGATTGGGAATGGAGCTAGGCCCATAATCTGTTAGCAGTTATTGGGAATGGAGCTAGGCCCATAATCTGTTAGCAGTTATTGGTAATGGGCTTAGGCCCATAATCTGTTCACAGTTACTGGAAATGGGGCTAGGCCCACAATCTATTAACAGTTATTGGCAATGGGGCTAGGCCCATAATTTGTTAACAGCAATAGGGAATGGAGCTAGGCCCCTAATTTGTTAACATTGACTGGGAATGGAGCTTAGTCCATAATTTGTTAACAGTGACTGGAAATGGTGCTAGGCCCATTATTTGTTAACAGTGCTTCCGAATGGGGCTAGGCCCATAATCTGTTGACAGTGACTGGAAATGGGTCTAGGTCCATAATCTGTTAATAGTTACTGGGAATGGGGCTGGACCCATACTTTGTTAGCAGTGATTGGAAATGGGGTTAAGCCCATAATATGTTAACAGTGATAAGGAATAGAACTAGACCCATAATTCTGTGAACATATCATACCTGATGGGGCAAGATTTTCATGATTGCATGCTAAAATTGGGAATTCAACATGATTCTGAAATATTACTCGTTGGGAAAGGTGCCCTTTAACAATGTAATGATACAAATACACTAGGCCTGTGAATCAATTAAGGATTGAGCTCCCATGGTTATCAGACCCAGTATTCACAAAACTCCTTAACTTCAATGCTCATTCAAACTCAAAATTACCTTTGTCTTATGTCTTATATTTGGAAAAATTGTTACAAAACAAACTATAATATTTAACAGACATCTGTATCTAAATGTATTGTTACTCTGAATTCACTTGTATTTAAATTACTTTATTTATTGCAAGCTATCAAAATTTGAGTCTCAGTGTGCACTCAGGTTGATTTTCATGAATGCAGAGCCAGGTAACAAATATATGTCAGTGTAGCTTAGAGCCATCAGGAGCTAAGTGGCCAACTTCAGCATGTAAACACATCCTGAACTTAGAATAAAATTCAGTCTTTAAAACAGACTTATTCTAATCATTACATGGCATCAGAAGTATCAAGTATAAAGAGTTTGATTGAACACTACTGTAATGACTGAACACCATTGTTAATGATTAGATACTAGTGTTAATGATTGAACACTACTGTTAATGATTAGATACTAGTGTTAATGATTGAACACTACTGTTAAATATTAGATACTACTGTAAATGACTGAACACTACTGTTAAATATTAGATACTACTGTGATTGACTGAACACTACTGTTAAATATTTGATACTACTGTTAATGACTGAACACTACTGTTAATATTATATACTACTGTTAATGACTGAACACTACTGTTAAATATTAGATACTACTGTTTATGACTGAACACTACTGTTAAATATTAGATACTACTGTTAATGATTGAACACTACTGTTAATTATTAGATACTACTGTCAATGATTGAACACTACTGTTAAATATTAGATACTACTGTTTATGACTGAACACTACTGTTAAATATTAGATACTACTGTTTATGATTGAACACTACTGTTAAATATTAGATACTACTGTTTATGACTGAACACTACTGTTAAGGATATAACAATGGCAGAGTAGATTCCAGCCCCAAAGTCACTATATCAGTGATTCTCAAACTGTGTGCCGTGGCACACTAGTGTGCCGCGAGAGATTTGCAGGTGTGCCGTGGGAGTTTTGAAAAATATTTAAAATTGCTAGCGTTTTGAACATATTGAGAAATTAAATGGTAAATCAATGCCGCAAAAGTTAAAAAGTAACATATATAAAAACGCAATGCCTGTCAGTCGGTGGCGCTTCTGGCCAATAATGTAAAAATAAATAAGTTCTTCACCACAAAAATTTTTTAATTTTTTCAGGCGTGCCGTGAAATTTTTTAGATCTTTCTGGTGCGCCGCAAGACAAAAAAGTTTGAGAAACACTGCACTATATTTTGAAAATAATGTATCTGAAAACTGGAGACATTGGTTGTAACAGTATAAACTATACATGTGTGCAAAAGAGAAAGACAAAAAGCTACAGTTACATTCTTAACACTATCCAGCAAGTCAGCTATAAAACTGTACATTTACATTTGAAGAAAATGTGGACAAAACGATCTTTTGCAAATTGGATTAATACTACTCCCCAAGAAAACATGAGACCTATGACAGGCACACTTTTAACAGCTGATTGCAGCAATCTGGAGAAAATTTTGATAAATTTCTTGTGGATTTAAGAATTCTAGCCAAGGACTGCAGATTCAATGATATGAAAGATGGGAAAATATATTTTAAAGATTGTTTCTGATTTGCTGATAGTGGAAACTCAATCTCAGAATGAAGTTCAGTTTTATGATCTCTAGGCTAGATCTGCCATCACATGATGTGTTATCAGATCAAAGTCTTTGATGTTCACTGGAATCATAGATAGAACAAAACCACAAAACCTTTACATTGTTGATACAACTGAAAGTGATAATTTAAATTCACTTGTATTTAAGAGATAGTACCAATTTTTGTGAATTTATTGGTTCCTACAAACCACAAACATAAAGACCTGATGAACAAGAATCCATCTGAGATGACAACAGAACTCAATTTCCAAATGCACAAACAAAAGTAAAGAAAATGTTGTTCTTGGTTTTGTTTTTAAATATTAAATTGATCCTTCATCTAGTGTATCAAATCAAGTAAAAGGGGTATAACAGGGGTGTCAAACATACTCATTATTTATTATTATTATATATTATTATTTATTATTATATATATCAAATCTGGCCCACCATAGCAAATGAGTTTGACACCCCTGGGGTAGAATAATAAAAAGTTCAAATTGACCAATCAAACGCCGTCTTAAATATTATTATGTAAGTAACATAATTAAAGTATCTAACATGAATCAGTAGTTTATCCTACTCATTCACAAATGTGATCAAGGATAGCAAGGGAACCAAGCAAACGGTGTACTCAGTGCATGAAAAGCTTAGTTTCGCAGATAGGGTTCATTATGGAGAAGGGAGTTCCAAAGTTTGTAGTGAGCTTAAAATTCCCGAATTGGCACTCTAAGGTATTCTCAAAGATGAGCAGAAATTTCACTATTACTTGCAATGAAATCACGGCATCATTATATTACTAACAGAACAATAAAAAATCGAGTTTTGATTTTGTTATTACTCAAAACATATGATTTGTCCATCTTTTTTGAAAAAAAGAATATTCATTTGTTCTGAATTAAGAATAATGCTAGAATGTATCCACATCTACATGCAAAATGCAGTGATGTAATACACGTTTTCCCTTTTACACATGTGATATGTGTTGAAACCTCTTGGAGTAATGTTTTTAACGATCCTTCAGAGATTGGTTATCTTAAAAATGAAGGTAATTAAGTGAACAACTTCATTAGAAAAAGCCATTTATTGACAATTATTCCCAACATGATTTTAAGATGAGTATTCAACCATATAACCAGCCCCCCTTCTCACTGTTTCATCTCTTTCTTAAATTTTCAGAGGTCCCTTGGAAACTTGAGCCCTCGCTTATGCTGCAGTCAATGCTTCTGGATCCCATTGTGTGGGAGTTATCGAAGGAGAGGTGTATGTGGAATGGATCAACTATCCTATCAGAAGACACTTTTATATACTGTACATAACAAATCTTGAAATTAACACTAATCCACTCATCCAAGATCAGTAAATTTGCCAACAGATCACTAAAACCTCAGCTCCCACAAATCCACTTTGATCACTAACAATTTATGCCAGCCCCTATTATAAGTTAACAAGTGGTTTTGTTTCAAATGTATTTAATACATGGGATCACATTCCCTTTCATGGTTAATTGATTTGTTTATTGTGTTAATGGAATAACTGCCAATACCCTGCACTTTACAAGGTGCAATGAAAGCCCACAACAGAAAAGGCCATGTGTTCTCCACACATCAGGTAAATAAATGTACTGTCAAAACATTCAGCATGCAACAAAACCACAAAACCACAAAACCTTTACATTGTTGATACAAATGAAAGTGATAGTGTGGATTCACTTGTATTTAAGGGGTAGTACCAATTGTTTTTTAATTTATTGGTTCCTACAAACCACAAATTTAAAGGCCCAATGAACAAGTATCTATCTGCAATGACAACAGAACTCCATTTCCAAATCCACAAACGTAAGTAGGAAAGAAAAGGTTCTTCTTGTTTTTGTTGTTTCTAAACATGAAATTGATCACCCACCCCCCTAAAAATGAATGAATGCACAGTATACAGCTTGCTGTCAGCTAATTCTGACACAAGAATTGAACTATTCTTATAAAACTTATTAAATAGAGGATATTTTCCTTCCCTTCATAAGTACTGGATATATTTCATCATGTAGTACAAAAAATGTGATATTTTAATGAGTGGCAATGCCACGAGTTAAAATATATCATTTTTTGTATTAACAAAACGAAATATATCCAGTATTTATGCATGAAAAGAAAACTTTCTTATTATTATATACCAAACTTGCTCCAGAATCGAAACTAAGAAGATTAAACTCACTTTTCAGTACACTACTCCACCCCCCTTTTCGTACATTCACCTCACTTTCATTGGCTGATCATATAAATATCTGTGACTTAAGAGAGCGATAGGATTGACATAATCTCTTACAGTAAATTACATTTTTTACATGATTTTACTCTATCTGACCAAAAAGCGAGTCCAATTCAACAATGCATCATAGCTGGTTTATCATTGTTGTCAAGGTGGTAAGGGGAAATAACTTCATAGAGATGCAAATCACATCTAGGCAAATTTCTTCAGCAAAAAATAATTTCCATGTCTGTGAGGTAATGCAGTTTCCATTTATTTGTTCTAGCTCACAAAGTGCTCATTTTTCTTGCTGCAGGTATAACTTCTGTAGGCACAAACAATCAAGTCTCACATGACATGATGGGAAATCTTGTATTTTCACATGTGAAAATATAAGGCTATATTTTTCATCTATGAAAATACAGGAATGAAAAAATATGAAAATTATTTCACGAATAATTTTCTGTTTCACACTTAAGTATATTATAAAAAGTTCTATTTATGAAGATTTTCTTGCAAAAATAAAATCATGTTAAGTTTAATTCTAAATTATGATTTTATATTTTCAAAATGGTCCATTTAAGTCAAAGCTAGTTTAAAATTGTACGCTGTGTACAGTATGATTTATTGACTAATAGTGTCTTGTGGAACCCGGTGTCTCAGCTCGTCTGTGTTAATATATAAAATGTAACTGACCTGCACAAACTTGAACATAACAACTGTTATACTGTTGACGATGCCATAAAAATAAAATGAGTAAAGTATATGAGTAAATATGATCACAGTCATTTATCTATCCATTTAAGAAACAAATTTCTGTCAAACTTGGGTTGTATACAATATAAAATAATACCCTGACAACTTTGCTAAATAATTTCAGGATAGAGGAAGCAAAAAGTTAACAACCATAGTTCTTGCTCAATTCCATCAATCTTTTGCAATCTTATGCACTCAAAATTTTGTCTATAATCAGTATAACACATGGATGAATCATTCTTAAGTTTTAAATACAATTCAAAATAACTGTAATAATCATGAAAATTATTACATATACAAAACAAACTTTTGAAATAATGATGGATTCCATTGACTTCAGCCAGCCACTAGATTATGCATAATGATGAAATTTAAGTTTCTGAACACACTTCTCGATTTAAGATTTACCACAATGTCTTCGATGGTAAAATAAATTTACCAAACAGAAGTGACAATGTATATATTATTAAACATACATTACTGATGATTTTGCAACATATCCAATACTGTAGTAATGGACATACATGGCTACACATAGATTGAATGTAACAGTGTTATATTTTATATGGTAGAAATTACCTAACGAGGAAAAATATCAACAAAATTGTATGAACATCAAAAAACAAATATGTTCACTTTATCCCCAGGTATAAGATTATTTCTGCTTTGGAAAAATGAATGTTGAGTTTTGGCTTGATATTGTGGATACATCTCTAATTAAACCAAAAGTCAGAAATTACTCATGAATATCTAGCAATGAATTAGTGTAGATATCTAAAATACAAGTATTCAGATCTTATAGCACAATTTTTAAGACAATATCTTTGAATTCATACTAATTCTACACTGAATACTTATTTAAGTACAACCTTTGGACTATTAAGTATCAATCTAATTCAAAATGCCAACATGAGACAATATCCGTTAAAATTTGTCTAGCAAATGTTAAATAACAAATTTTACAAAAAGTTTTACTCACTTTCACACATTCTATAAGGATATTTGTTATCAACAAATATCACTTATAATAATAATGATGATGATACAGTACAAACATTTATTCCATAAAATGCAAATAATATACAGTCAAACCTGTCCTAACGGTCACCTTTTCACAGCAGCCATTCTAATCCCCCTCCCCAATTTCCTATATAAATGTCCTGTATGTAACAGTCACCTGCCTTCCGCGGTCAGCGGCCAGGTGTTTCCTAACCAAACAATGGTTTCTCCCTGCCTTAAGCGGTCACTGGCACGTATCTACAGCAGTGACCACTCAGGCTTTTGCTTCATGAGGAAGGCATTGTTCAGATAAAGGAATATCGTGTGAATCAATGCGCAAACATTTCTTATCTCGCTTTACTCACCGTACTCCAGCCACGTTGATAGTGTAACTCAAAGGTGTCAATATGTCAAATTCAAAAGCGAGGCAGTTTTTATCATTAGGGTACAGGGTCAAAGCAATTCATTTGCTGGATGGTGGGAAAAGTAGCTGTGTTATAGCAGCAGAAATGGAAGTCACCTTTTGTCCCAGTGTGACAGGTACAGTTAGATATCTTCATCTATTTACCTGTGAATTAAAACAATCTCAGAAGAAAAAAGTTTGTCTTTGAAAAGAGATACGAGATACATCCTCTTTCATTAGGATGAGGGGCCATTGAATATTTAAACTTGTCTGTAAAGGCAGGTGAAGTTTCGCTTCAAGGGTCACAAAGAATAGCCATATATGGCTTCTTTTGATTGCCTATTCATCGCAGGCTTCTCACATAATCTGGGCGAATTGGGCAACTGGCTAAACCATATATTGTTTCTAAAGTGTTACCAAACTTGATGATTTTTTTAAAAGTCAGTATTTGATTTTATTTATAAGATGGATTAAAGTAAGCAGGATACAGTAATCTTGTGTGGAACATAAATTGGGGAGAGAACAACATATACGCGTAATTTATGATTTTGTTGTACAGTGCACATAAAACAATCTTGATAACGTAATAATATAAATACTACTACTACTAATAATAATAATAATAATGATAATGATATCTGGGCCATGGTATTTGTTCAAAAAACAATTTTAAAAGGTGAACCTGTGTACAGCAGTCACCTGTGCGCAATGGCCAATTTTGCCTTTTCTATGAGTGGCCACTAGTGACAGGTTTGACTGTATACGTAACTTCAACCTCATACATTGCACTAAACCTACATAAAGAGACACATCTACATTCATATACCAACACAAATTGAGAAACAGATGCCCAGTACCAATGAACTAAATGCCTGCTCCAGTTTTTAATGTTTATGTCCCAGAGATAATATCACAGGGAAGAGAGCTCCAAAAACTATGGCCAGGAGTTCCATTTTTGTAAATCCTTTGTGCTCATGTATAATTACAGTACCATCTTGGGCCACATGTCGAGAGTGACCACTTGAGATTTCAGGTAATACATGGACTGTGGCCACATATAAAAATGTCCCTGCACTAAACAACATGGCTATACCAGTTGTATGTTGATCATTCAGAGCCTCCATACTTTTCTGAAAAAGAACCATAAATAATTAATTACACAATGTAAAAAGTGCAATTCAAACACATAATTCAGTATAAATAAATAAAGGTTCATATGCTGCTATTGTAAAGCCCCAGTTACTCAGTGACTCTTTGATTTGACTAAGTGCCAGTGATTATGTACAAAAATTATTTACTGGTTCTCTCCCGAAGATGAAATACTCTATACTATCATTAGCCAACTTTCTATCATGTATGTGAGAAGCATGTCTATGTTTCAGGCAAATGAAAAGAAATGAACTGAATTAAATGGAAATTAATGCTTTCAGAGTTAACTTTTTAAAAATATCCACCAGAAGGGTTTAAACAAAGAGAAATTTTAACCTTGGTAGTACTTGGATGGTTTTGCATGACTTTGTCACCTATGCTAAATTGTGTTCAACTGCACCATTTGTGTATGCTAAGTTGATTCAGAACAATTCAGACTTTCTGAGCCAAATCCATATAACTGCTGCAAAACTAGCATGCATGTATGTATGTATGTATGTATGTATGTATGTATGTATGTATGTATGTATGTATGTATGTATGTATGTATGCATGTATTAGAGTTTAACGGCACCTCAGCACAATAATGGCTATATGGTGCCAATTCAAAGTAAAATTCTAAAAATTAGGGTGAAATTGTACCAAGTGATGCATATATGCATGCGGATTGCTAACATGAAAAATGTCAGTGAAATTGATGTGTGTTTGAGGTTACCATAGCAACCAAAAAGGGAAATAGCATGGAAAAATATTTTTGAAAAACAATCAAATATAATTTATACTTTTCCATCCAAGCATCCAAAATGTATGAATAGTCAAACAAAAGAGGAGAAAACAAAGAAAACTAAACTGTTTAATGCCTCTTCTACAAGAAATCTCAATCTTCTTTCCAACAATCTCATCTGCTAGACACAAGTTATTAGACTGGTCCCCCATCTCGGATAGAGATGCCATTAGTCTCCATAACAAAAATCAGAATGAGTTTTGGTCGGATATTATTATGTAAAATGCTAAATTAAACATATTTGGAACATTTCTATGGATTTGTTTTGTTTTTGTATTTCATTATAAATTCATGTTTAACATATGATTTGTTGATTTGTATGTAAATAAAAGGAGTTACTGCCAATCTCATATTGCTTTGCTAAGACCAAAATGGCAGATAAAATCATAATTGTGAATTCTCCAGCTATATTTAAGGCCCCCATCTGCAAATATTTTAGGTTCCTAGGATCCAAAAATAAGAAAGGCTTTGTCCAAAGGTCGCACACAACTTTTAGATAGCAGGATTTCATTAAAAAATAGGCAGGGAAATCAGTTTTCATCAGCTAGAATATGAAAATAATGTTAAGCCTGTATTATCACCAATGGAGCACAATATGTAGTGTATCCCCTGCTAACTGTATGATACATATCGTGGTATCAACCATATTGCAAACCTGCATCGTGATATCATATCACAATCCCAAGCAGGCAATGCACAGCCCTAACAGTAACTACAATGCCTCAGACAAGATGGTACCTATGTTTGTCTTATGTTTTGCAGTCTAGACAATAATTTGTCAAAGGGATGTAAATTTTTTTTTTTTTTTACCCGAGTCAGGCATGCATATGTAAGAAAAGCTCCAATTGGGGCTGCAGCAGCAAATGCAAACAAATGTCTTCTTATCCTTGGTCGGTCAAATCCCTCATGAAGCAGGAAAGACACTAACCCAAATGCTGCAGGTGCCTAGAAAAGACATGAAGCATACAAGTACGTTTAAAGATCCTCATTGTTACATTGTAAAAGTCTCATACATATGATAGTGACAAAATATACATGTAATTACTGATGTTTCCAGAAGAAATACAAAACATTAAAAAATTTCATGAACAGCTAAAAAACCAATTAGAATTAAACAATTGCTGCTTTAGTAACTGCTACTGTACCTGAAAAAAGAAAATCTGTCATGAACAGAAAAATATGTTCTTCTATTGCATTGGTTTTCAGAGACAATAAGGGACTTCTGAACCACTAGTTATCTGCAATGAAGAAAATACGTAGACACTCATTGTCAAGTCATTTGCAGAATTGAAATGGTTAGTCATTTTCCATCCATTAAAAATGAGCAACACAGGACACAGGTATATATCAACAAAAAATATAACTTTTCAAATCATCATTTAGATTCTAGCCTAAAAATATATAAAACTGAACTGGTTTATGCAAATAAAAGTCCGTTGACCTAGTATTACAAGATGTGAGAGTCCCACTCAAATATTGGATGTGCACTCCTGTAATGATGTAGCAATGTTACATGAATCTCACAATCCTACAACAAGAGCATAGAGAATACTTCAGGCCTTTTGGCAGTAGCTTTAAGTGTTAGCCAATAGCAACAGTTGGTCAAAGTGTTTTAAAAAGTTAAAGCTGCTCAGTCAAGAAATCAAGCTGAGATAAACAGCTACTACTTCATTGTCTTTTGTATTATACATCATTTTCAATAAATATTGCTTGTAGCAAAATTATGGGCAAAAACCTGCTTGGAATCAGAAACCAATATCCTGAAAAACATGGTGGATATAAGGTATGTTTTTGCCTCTAATTTTTGTAATAAGCAAGTTTTGGTGAAAACCATTTTTTTCTAGTAAAATATGTTTCTTCAATAATACTTACCCAATCATAATACCTAAGGGGAACTCCTACTACCTCACAAATCCAGTCCTCCCAGGCTAATTTTTTTAAGCTAAGTAAGCTAAAAGTTTCGTGCCCAAATAAGTGGAAAATAGAGTGATCTCCCTTTGATAAGGGATTGGCGCCAAATCCTGTGAATACTTCAGTTACTACTGGAGAGGAATGCACGCTCTCTTAGAATGATGTAAATGCGGGGAGGCTGGAAGGGTGTATCTGATTTATGATTAGGTAAGTATTATCAAAGAAACATATTTTACTAGAACAAATTATCTCTTCTTCAAATACATTACCTGATCATAATACCATAAAAGAATAGGCGAGAAGTGGAGTGAGTTACATCCCCTTACCCCAGAGAGGCCATCTCCGGTCCCCTAAGGTATGTGAGGCAGCTTCTAACTAGATAACCTGGTTGGAGCACCGACTCTATATGCCGAAGTGCAGCTTTTATGAAAGGGAAAAATTTCTCTCCCATAAATCCATCGGAAGCCCCATCCTTTGGAACTACCTGGGAAGGTAACTTCTTGCGCTACGGCAACAGGCCCCACCAGATCTAGCTGAGCATTTTGGGAAGAAAGATCTTTGGAGGTAGAAGTTCGAGAAAGTTGACTCTGACCTCCATCCTACAGCTTGTATAATGTCAGCTAGGGAAGAGTTTTGGTCAAATGTAATGCCTGTTGCAACTGCCTTAACTTTATGAACCGAAATGCATAATAAGTTCATTTAATCTTGGGTTAATTCTCAATTTGCAGAGCAGATAACTGTTTCTCTTCAAGGATCCAAAGACGTAAGTTAGTCATTTGAGGTATTGATGCCTTCAGCAGTGAAATGTGTTCACGCTCACAACATTATTCTCAATTTTCCCTTGTATGTTTTCAAAGTGGAGGGCCTTCTCACTTTAGCAATTCTCTCCATCACTTGTTGAGAGAACTGTTTGTTCTTGACGGCTTGCTTAATATGATCCAGACGTGCAGGTTCAACAACTCCAAATTGGGATGAAATGCCTGCCATCATGGTTGCTTGAGCAGATGAGGAAATATCTCTATTTTCCTTGGGATTTCCACTGCAAGATTTATTAGATTATTTATCCATGATTTTTCCCACTTGAGTGGAGCAATCAGGATGAGGTGACACTCTGATTCTCTTGCTTTCTGTATCACCGTTAGAATAAGAGGTTTTGGAGAGTAAGCATACGTGTTCAAACTGTTCCAATCTACTGAAAGAGAGCTGACTGCCCAGGCCTTCAGATCCAGGACTGGTGAAACAAAGGTTTAGAGCTTTGCATTCCACCTTCTTGCAAATGGATACACCAGTGGTTGATCCCAGCGGGCACATATGGAAGTGAAAACCCGAGGTTCAAAATGATCATTCTGTTTGTATTAGTTGATTTTTCTGTGGCAGCAAGTCCATTAATACATTTAGCCGACCTGGAATATGACAAAGTTGTATGTGAATTTGTCGTTGAAGACACCACCTTAGAAAATCCCAAACAAGAATGCAAAGGCCTTGCCTTCTGAGATAATTCACCACCATGATGTGTTTTTAAGATGAGAATGCCCTTACCATGTTGCTACTCCTGCCACCAATGAAATGCGTTCAGTATGACTTTCATCTCATGGATATCGATGTACAAATGACGATCCAGAGTGGGCCACACTCCACTGGCCTCCCTGGAATGATGGAAGGAGATGTGCACCCCAGCTCTCAGTGCTCACAGTTGTACAAACTGTCATCTCTGGAGGTTGTACCTGCAAGGGAACACCCAATGTGAGCCAACTGAGATTCTCCCATCTTCTAAGATGGAACCTCATATACATAGAGACTGGTACTGGTTGGTCCAAGGGGCAACGTCTTGGCCTCCATTGGGACAACAGAATCATTTGTAATGGTCTCATAAAATGGCGACCTAGGACAATGAGGTCTGCTGCTGCATTGAGCAAATGAAGTTGACAAAGGAATTATTGGGCTAAGAGACTGTCCAGTGTAAGAATTGAAGCCACCACTGAACTGATTTTTGATCTCTGAGTGAGACATACTCTGTTTACATGTGTTTTGAACTCCATACCCAATTGGATAAAATGCTGAGTTGACATGATCTCAGATTTTTTCTTACTGACAAGGAATCCAAGGCTGAGAAGGAGAGTAACAAGGGAGAAAGTGTAGTATATTATGTAGCGATAGCCTTTGAGAGTATTCAGAGTCGAGTCAGCCAACTGCAGAATTGCAGCATTCAAAGGGATGGTACTGCTGACCTTGCACCAGTCCTGAAAATGTACCACTTTCCCTTGTAAGCCTTTAAAGTGGAGGGCCTTCTAACATGTTTGATTCTCTCCACAACTGAAGTTGAAATTCTTTTTTCACAAGGCTCTCCTGACATGAGTAAGGCATGAACGAGAAGCCTTGAACGAGAAGCCTGTCTTGGCAGGGATGAAACACATGAAACAATCGATATTGTGCAAGTTTGGCCTCACCTGGATTTTCGTGAGAACGTCTATTACTAGATCAAATAGATTGTTCACCCATGACTTGTCTCACCGAAGAAAGGCTATCAGAATTACTTTGCAGTTCTGACCCCTCTATTTCTGTGTTATTTTCCATATCAAAACTGGGAGGGGGGTAGGCAAAACCCATCTCAACTGACTGATAGTGCATCCATGGCCCAGGTTTTTGGGTCCAGGCCTGGAGAGACAAAGGTGGACAGTTTATGACGCCACCTGGTCACAAAAAGGTCTATCACTGGATGCCCCCAAAGTGCACTAATCCTATGGAAGATTGACTGCTGAATGGACCATTCGCTGTGAAGAGTCTGGCCCCTTATTGACAGCAAGTCTGCCAGAATACTAAGCCTGTCAGAAATGTGTCAGATCTGGATGGTTATCTTTAGCTGGGAGCATCAGCACAGAAACATCCAAACCAGAATCACAGGTCGGGTGATTTTGCCCCACCCTCAATGCCCCATTTGTAGAGGTAGGTCATCATCCCTGAGTTGTCAGACATGATATTGACCACTTTCCCATAGAGTTGGTCCTCTCCAGAAATGAAAAGTGATGACAATAGCCTTCATTTCCAGAAGGTTGACATGACGTGGTAACTCCTCCAGACCCCACTTGGTACTTACCATGGTTAAGCATGGCAACAGGTGGGCATTCCAACCATGGCATCCATACATACCATAACTTCTGGCTGGGGCTTTTCCAGAGGGACTTCTGCCATGAGCCACAATGTTTGTTTTGCCACTGATGCAGGAATAATACTACTTCAGTTATGATCATAACTAACTGATCGAGTTGACCGGAAATGGCGCGCCACTGGCCAGTGCCATCTGCATAGGACGCAAGAAAAGGCAGCTAAGAAGAATCAAATCTGCTGCCATATTGAGCAAACTGAGGAGCTACAAAACCTCTCTTGCTGAAATCCACTCCCAGTTGGAAGTCAACTCCATGAGTTTGACAATCGCTGCCATGCTTACGCGAGGGAGAGAGATGAGATTGGTCAAAAACTCCATGCACAGGTGTCGTAACAAAATGCTGGGATGGGTTGAGATCTGACTTTTTCCAGTTCACTAAAAGGTCTAGATAACCTAAAAGGGACAGAAGATCGTTCCTGTCCTTCACCAAATTGAACTCACTCTGTGTTATTGGAGGATGGCATCAAGATATGCCGCAGTTGCTGTTGATGAAGCAGACCGGAACAGAGTGATGATGCAGTTGATGATTTTTGTGAACACCGATGTATTGATGTTGAGACTGAATGGGAGTGCACAAAATTGGTATATTTTTCCTTGGTAGGCAAACCAAAGGAACTTAGATGAAGTCAGGTGAATAGAGATGTGAAAATATGGGTTGGTTAGGTCTTTTAGGCAAATTGGTCCCTTTGTATGGAAAGTCTGAGTCACTGTGCCATTTCCATTTTGAACTTTGGCACGGCAATGTATCTATTGTGCTGGCTGTTGTCTAATACAGGCCTGAGTTTTCCACTAGCTCTATGCACTAGAAAAAGCCTGGAGTTTTTTGTGTGCAAACTACCTCCATCGCCAGCTTGTCAAGAAACAACCAGATGTCCTTCTGCAAAATTGTGACTTTCTCTGAATCTGACAGCATGTCTGTCATGAAAGAGTAAGATGAAATGGGAGGGGGCCAGATAAATGAAATCCAAAGCCCCTCCAAAACAACCTTGATCGCCAATTGATTTTGTAAACATAGTTTGATCCAATAATGGTGAAAATGAAGGAGTCTGGTGCCAACCGGTAGGCTGTCTATGGGCAGTCGGGTGGCAAATCAAAAGTGGCTGTTGGGAGGCTTGAGGAAGGAGAAACCTTGTTTTCTATCGCCTTTATTGAACTGCCTCCTGAACTGAGGGGCCTGTTGCTACCTGAAATTTGACTGACGTCGAAACTCTTGCTGTTGGGCAGTATTTGGCCTTATATCTTTGCTGATGATGATCTCTCTATTGAGGCTGAGATTGATTTGGCCTGAATGTTGGTGCAGGGGGCAAGGAAAATTGGAGAGGCAGTTTCTGTGCTCTCTGCCTCCACACCTCCTCTATTCTACTGACCAACAGTAACAGCAACCTCAAGGGTGTAGCCCCTGCCTGATTTTTTTGGCAAGTCGAACAATGGCTAGTGATGCTAGATCTAACATGGAAGATGATGCCTTTTCCCTTACGACTGCCCCATTTAGTGAAGGGAGGGTGAGGAGCTCTAGAAGGAGTCTGGTGATTCAACCATTGTTGGGACCCTGCTTAAACCATTTAGGCAAGGGACCCACCAACCTCTCAGGCTAAGCCTGCCCTGAACCTGTGGCCAAGGCTTGGTGCAGTTGATCTCTCAAATCCTGAGTTGCCACCATGGGGATTAACCCACAGAACAAAGATTCATGTCCAGCTTGGCCATCCTCAACAGTTCTTTACCGTGGTCCATGTTGGCATCCCTAGACTTTTTATGTAGTAGCTCCGCAGACAAATACTACTCCCTTAGAAGATTAAAGGAGTCCACTGAGAAAAAAACAGAGTGTGAGGCTATAGTTACTAAAGCGCATGCCTCAAGTTCCATAGCCTTGAGCATCTTAAATAGATATGCAAGCCCAGGTAACCATGGAAATACCCACCTGAGACACTCTCTAGTCCAGGCCAGGAGGCTTAAGTGGCCAAAAAGGTGAGTGAACCTTGTAACTCCCTGTTGACACCAGTAGCAAAAGGGTGGCAGAGGGAACTGACTAACCCCTCTGTTATCCAGAAGCAAAAGGAGACCGGATCTCTTTTGTGTCCATGAGAGCATCTCAAACTTGAAATTCTTATATCCGAAAACCCAGAAGGTTTCAGACATCTCTAGGAGAAGGCAGGAAACATTGTTGACTGATCCACCAAAAGTCCAAATATCCTCCTCTTTCATCACTTGCCCAGTGTGGGACAGAGATGATGACCCCAAATGAGGTGAAGGTGTCAACTCAGATGGAGTCTCTTTGAAATCATTAGAGTGTACTAAAACAGATAACTCATCATTGTGTCTCTATCGGAATGAAAGAGGACTGTCTGGACCTCTCTTGCCCCAAAGAAGAGAATTGGAATCAATTCTCAATGGAGGAGATGATGAGTGGCAGATCCCCCTCATTTTGATTTTAAAGCCAAAGGGGGAGGATAGGGGGCAAGGAGCAGTCAAATAATGAAGATTGTTGAGAGAAGTCTCCATCCAAGACAACAGATGATTTTGATGCCTTGGATGAGCTGGGTGAAGAAGACCACCCTTTCCTCATGCCTGAACAATGGGACTCTGAGACGCTGTCAACTTCCTAGAAGGTGCATCTGATCCATCTAGTATCAGCAAGGTGCCGACTTTCTTAAGCCAGGAAGTGCCAATGACACCTCCCTTGAATAAAAGAAGAAGAGTCTTCAATCTTCCTACTTTTGTAAGAGTGATGACTCTCAGCATGGTCAAGGTCGAGTCGAATAATGAAGACTCTCGAGAGTAGTCTCTATCCGAGTCAACAGACGATTTTGACACCTTGGATGAGCTTGGTGAAGAATATCACACTTTCCTCATGCTGGTACAATGGAACTGGGATGCTGTCAACTTGCAAGAAGGTGCATCTGATCCCTCGAGGATCGGCGAGGTGCTGACTTTCTTAAGCCAGGAAGTCCCAATGACCCCTCCCTGGAACAAAAGAACAAGAGACTTCAATCTTCAAACTTTTGTAAGAGTGATGGCTGTCAGTATGATCCCTTATTTTGTCTGCTAACAAATGCAAAAGGGGCATCTAAGTGCTCTCACATGCTGCACACTAAGCAGATGGGTCAGTATCCCACTATGCTTTTTTATAACCACACTTGCCAACTTGCTGTGGCATTGCTGCTAGATTGAAAGAAAATGCCAAACAACGAACAAATATCAGAACAAAAATGACATGGGTAAAACTAACCCTTACATAGGTATCAACAGGGATTAAATTTATGGTAGCACCATTAAACTAGAGTTTACAATATACAGTCAAAAATCAATTAAACGACAACAAGGGACACTGATAAAGAAACAAAAATGCAACAACTGGGGATTAAAAGGTCAAAAGCAATGAAAAAAGGATACAATTTAACAAATGTATGGCAAAAGACACTAAGATTAATGACAAATCTTGAGTGCCCAAAGACATGCATGTTACCAATGAAGTCCAAGGAAAAGAAGGATGATATTCCAAATGATCGGAAGTGAAAAAGGCATCAGACAAGGACTATGTTGTTTTTAATCTATACCTCCAATTACTAATTACTAATTGGAGGAGAAGGGAATTTTCACATTGGACTGGGGACTAGCAAAATTAAAAGAGATATCAAAGTAATAATAGCAAGTATTGTATTACTGCTATTAAAAGTACAGAATGAGATGTGCATTCAATAGAGCGACAGATTTTTGTGATTTTGGGGTTTAATGCCATTTTTAGCACATGATAGGCCATATATGGCAGGCTGTATATCTGGTGGAGGAAGTGCCTGGGAAGACCAATGAGAAGAACCACCAACCCACAGAAAGCTACTGGCAAGCTTTCTCACATACCCACATTGCTCGAGTCAAGACTCGAACCTATGCGGACAGAGTTGAGATGTGAGTGATCTGAAAAGGCGAGCCACACAGGGCCCCAGCATGGACAGAAAGACCTTAAGACCCACTGTGAAGACATGTGATGCAAAGAAAGGCAAGGCTTTGCATGTCCGCATCATGATAAAAAACAAATGTACAAGGCTTTTTGGACAAGGACAACAATAATCAACATGTGCCAGGAAAGAAGTACTCAAAGAAAGTTTGGGGAGAACAAAAGCAGTGCAAAGCACTCAATCACAGCATAAAAACTCTTTCAAGAAATTTATATCAGAAAATTCTGATGACAAGATTTCATTTACAACTTTCTGTCACAAAAGACCAAAGAACTACAGTTTAACTAAAACTACCTAAAACAAAATATGTGCTTATGTCAAAGGCACCAAAACATGGCATTACTACTTAAAGCCATGATGGCATCGGGTGCGAGTGTACCTCTGAATACTGATGAATGATTTTCTGTCCAAATTGAATACTGATAAAATTACCTATGAGCAGTGAAAACTAGTTGATTGAAATGATAAAAAGTAGTTGAAAGTAGTCATAAAGCAATCAGATGAGTTTCCACAGCATGTGAATAGCAAAAAGGAATAGTACAAAACAATAAAATATTTAAAAATGAAACTTCAACCAAATCATCTCATTGTGCAGATAGATTTTTTTGAGAATTTTCTTACTCATCTGCTGATGAACTACAGACAGCATATTGGAATGTCTGTCATGTGATGAAGTATCCACGATGAATTGCTGCATCAAAGCTATGTCTTTGTTTGTGATGACCATGGCCACAATCTTGGACCTGTGTAAGC
Organism: Margaritifera margaritifera; assembly: GCA_029931535.1. Taxonomy (NCBI): domain Eukaryota; kingdom Metazoa; phylum Mollusca; class Bivalvia; order Unionida; family Margaritiferidae; genus Margaritifera; species Margaritifera margaritifera. The sequence continues at coordinate 1,444,051 of JAQPZY010001289.1, forward strand.
ATTTCTCCAGGAACTAGTGCCACTCAAACAGCATGATACTTGCAATGTTCAGTGGATTCATTACTGGACAGATGGTCCATCATCCCAGTATAAAAACAGGAGTCCCTCCTAAGGATAGATGCTCTACTGGGCAAAAAGAATTTCCAGGAATTCAAGATAAGACCATTTCTTCCTTTTAACAGCTGTGTGTTGAAACTATCTCTGATATTATTCAGGAATAACAAGATTTTCAAATTAGCTGCTGTGGTGGATATATTGGAAGTCAGATTGGGACCAGTTTCATTCAGAACCAAGTAGACATCATCAGAAATCTTTTGGTCAAAACCCCATGTCAATATAACCACCTATTCTGAGGGAGTAGCAACAGCAATATTTTCAAGAAAGCTATTGTGGCTGCCAAATTTGATGTACAATTAGCACCATTTTTTTATTCAGACCAACTAAGTATCATGAGAAGTCTATTGGTGAAAACCCCATGTTGATATAACCATCCATTTGGGAGGAGTAGTTCTATTTGCATCATTTTCATTTAGAAACAACTACACACCATAAGAACTCTTCTGATGAAAACCCAATGTCAAAATGATTTTCCATTAAAGAGGAATTGCAATAACAAGATATTCAAGATGGTCACCATGGTGGCCATATTGGATGTCAGATCAGTACCATTTTAATTTATGACTAACAAAGACATTATAAGAAGTCTTCTCATGAAAACCCTACGTTGATATGACTTTCCGTTTAGGAGGAGTAACAATAACAAGATTGCTGCAATGATGGTCATATTGGATTTCAGATGCACACCGTTTCCATTTAGGACCAACTAGACATCATAAGAAGTCTTCTGGTGAAAGCACAAAGTCGATATGAACAACCATCTAAGAGAAGTAACGATAATAAGATCTTCCAGAAGGCCCTGCTGGTGGCCATATTAGAGGTCCGATTGGCACCATTTTCATTTAGAACCAACTAGACAGCAGAATAAGTCTTTAAGTGAAAACCCCATGCTGATATGATCATTTAATTTAGGAGAAGAAGTGATAACAAGATCTTCAAGATGGCCACTGTGGTGGTCATATTGGATATCTGTGCAACACTAATTTCATTTATGAACAATTAGACATCATAATAAGTCTTTTTGTAAAAACCCATGTCAATATGACTTTCTGGTCAGGAGTAGTGATAAGGAGATTTTCAAGATGGCAGCCAAGGTGGCCATATTGGGCATCAAATCAGCACCATTTTCATTTAGGACCAAGCAGACTTTATAATAGGTCTTTTAGTGAAAATCCCAAGTTGATATGACCATCCATTCAGGAAAAGTAGCGATAACAAGATTTTCACGATGGTCACTGTGGTGGCCATATAAGACGTCAGATCAGCACCATTTTCATTTAGGACCAACCAGACATCGCAAGAAGTCTCCTGGTGAAAACCCAACTTCAATATGACTTTCTGTTCAGGAGGAGTATCAATTACAAGATTCTGAAGATGGCTGCCATGGTGGCTATATTAGACATCAGACCAGCACCATCTTCATTTAAGACAAACTAGAAATCATAAGAAGTCTTGTAGTGAAACCCATTGTTGATATGGAAATCCATTCTGGAGTATCAGCAATAACAAGATTTCAAGATGGACATTGTGGTGATGATATTAGATATCAGATCTGCACCATTTCCATTTAGGACCAACTAGACATCATAAGAAGTCTTCTGGTGAAAACCCGATGTTAATATAACTTTCCATTCAGGAGAAGTAGCAATAACAAAATTTTCAAGATGGCTGCCATAGTGGCCATATTGGACATCCGAGCAGCACCATTTTTATTTAGGACCAACAAGATCATGTTTTACATCGTATCTCATCACAAGAATTTATTTGGAGTGCAAGGGACATGAAAGTATTTTGAATCAGGACATGGAAAGGGCAGTGGACAGCTAACAGCATGACTGACCTGGCAGTGCATCAGAAAAAATGACAAATTCAGGATACTGAAGACCTTTCAAGTGGGGGAAAAATTATCACACTAGTACTACTTGTGCATTTGTTCAGTGGATGCCAGGAGAAAATTTGATAAACTCACTAATGATATAATACCTTTAAAAGGTACAACAAAAGATTATGCTCTTGTGCCTGTGTGTTATGTGCACCACTGTCACATCATGCTACTGTCAGAGCTGCCTATCTGCTACATACCACAGCAACTGGTTTGTGTTAGACATGAAGAAACCAGTTACAAATGAATATCAGATGATCTGTGGATGCCAGCAGTTCCAGCTGCTCAAGATGTGCAACATGCAACACTCTACATCTTTCAACTGTTCAGTTCCCAACAACTCCAGAAGGAGTTGGCACAGATCTTGCATCTTAGTACAAGTTCAGCCTCAAATTGGTGAGTATGGTGCTGCTGCTTATCAAAAATAGTGGTAAACGGGAAAGACAGAAGATGATGATCCAGAAGACACTCACTGTCTCATCTCTTTCTTACAAAAATGTACTGGAAGGGGAACATCACCTTCAAATGACCACAAACTCCAGACAAAATCTAATTATCTTTCAGGACATACTGTGCATAGCACAACTGCTGTTAACTGTTGAACCAACTGGAAGCACTGAGGATGAAGTGAAGATTATGAATTTGTTTAAAGGACTGTCATCAATTTTATATGTAAAAATGTTCTGCATTAGATGTGAATATGCTTCATATTTTAAAAGGCATTTTTACTGTCATTATTGCAGTGAATCTTAAGATGTACAAAAAGTGAAATCTATGTTATCAGACAAATTCATCATGTTTCTTAGAAATTACTTTTTCCTCCATTCTGAGCAGTTCTTTTCAAGGTTATCAGGATATGTCTATCAAAAACAGATGTTACTGCTGGTTTTTATTCAAACTAAAATGCAAAAATAGGGACTGTGATAAATATTTATGACACTTAATGAAGAGTTTCTTTACTACCAAGTGTATTTCATCATGCACCTGAATTGGGACTACAACTTCTGTTAGAAAATGTTGAATTTTCTTCAGATTTGTGAAAAGATAACAAATTAATCCAATGCAAAGCAATTATTTTTGGCTACGAGTCCAAATGTTTGGCATGACAAAGTCTTGTAGATTACAAGAGAAAATTGTAATGTCTCACTTCAAAGGGTTGTAACTTTTTAACCATGAGAGTCTGAGTGAGTATTCAAATTTGGGGTTTGATTTTTGGGGGTTTTCTGTTTGTCAATGGGTTTACTTAAGTGAGAAAGCATGCTAAGCAGGTGAGACAGGCAATACAGGAACTCGTAGCATATCACAGCATAAACTTTAAACCTATAATGATATTATCAAGGAGTTTCACTTGAATGCAGCAAATGAAGTAGAAACTACGTGACTTTCAAAAACTGTAATGCAAAACTTTAACATTGAAGATGCTGATGGCACCATGGGAGAAGTGACTACTATATCTGGCCATGCTTATTCAGGCCAGACAACAAATACAAAACTTTAACATTGAAGATGCTGATGGTACCATGGGAGAAGTGACTACTATATCTGGCCTTGCTTATTCAGGCCAGACAACAAATACTTAACTGCTTAAAGCTACATTATACCATTCATGCTGTATGATAAAATAAAGTTTTTCAACAACAATATTTACTTTGTGTAGCATAATAGCCAGAAAAACGATCATAGTTAAGTGGGATGAAGACATCTTGACAGCTGCTCCCATGGCAATTCCATCAGCTGGAAGGACAAAGAGAGAGATATAACAGTCTTAATTGAAATAATTGAATTTTGAACTATATTCACACCTGTAAAATATATTTATTTGGGACATATGGTGATTTGCTCTTCATCAGAAGGAGACTGAAAACATGAGTACCATGAACAGCACATTATATGCCTGCCCCGTGTTTAATGGTCCCCTGTGTAGGCACTAGTACAGTATGGTTGACTCTTGAGATTATTGACCAATAAGTCTCAATTACCTCGATCTTTGCTCAATGTATGCAATCTTGAACTAAACTTAATGTGCAGAAACCACTCATTTCTTATCAGACTTACCATAAACATGACCTCTGAAACTGTGACCTTAAATCTATTGGTTTCTTTATTACCCAAAGTGCAGGCCATCCACAAAGTTGGGTAAAGGACCAAGTTATTCTGCAAAACCAATTTTTCTTTGAGCCACAAAGACCTTGACCTTTGACCACCAACTCAATAGGCCTCTTCCATGCTTTAAGTGCAAGCCATCCACAATCTGTGGTTAATATATGTGGTCTCGAACAAAAGTTATTATGCAAAAAACTTTTTGTCTCCAGTCAAAGTGACTTTGACCTTTAACCATTTGACCATAAAATCATTAGGATTCTTTCTTACCCAACATGTAATTCATCCACAAACTTTGGTGGAGGAACACTGTCAATAATTGAAAGTTTTGTGCAGAAACTATGGTTCTTCTTTCAGTCACAGAGACCTTGACATTTGACCCCCAAATTGATAGGTTTCTTCATTACCCCAAGTGTGAGCCATCAACAGTGTTTGGTACCTGTAAATGGTGAAGAACTTGAGTTGTTGTGTGGAAACCATTTTTCTTCTTTCAGTCAATGTGACCTTGACCTTGATGCTTTTGATCCTGAAATCCATAGGGTTCTTCCTTACCCCAAGTTTAAGCCATGCACAAAGTTTGGTAACTGCAGATGGTAGAGAACACAAGTTATTGTGTAAAAACCATCTTTCTACTTTCAGTCACACTGACCTTGACATTTGAAATTTTAACCCCAAAATCGATAGGGTTCTTCCTTACCCCAAGTGCAAAATTTGGCAACTACAGATGGTGGACAACTTGAGCCATTGTGTGGAAATAAAATGGTAACAGACAAATGGATAACATCATAACATAATATGCTCCACTTTATGGTGGGTATATGAAAAATACAAGAGTGTGTTCTGAGATTTGTTTATGTTGATTATACCAGCAGTTAACATAATCTCTTATTTAAGGCAAAAATGTCTACCCCAAAAGTGCATAGACTGAGACCAATGGCTTTAGAGACTTTTAAAATTCTGAATTGGATTGCTCCCCAATGTTTGGATGACCTTCTATGCTTTAAACACAATATAATTTTAGATACTCAAATACTGTAAATGTCTCAATTAAAACTTCAACATGTGGCACATTTCTTTTTAGATATGCAGCTGCCATTTTGTGAAATGAAGTACCAAATCATTATTGTAAAGAATCAAATTTCAATTCATTTAGATCCCTAATTTTATCCTGGAATGGTAAAGACTGTAAATGTAATATCTGCAAATACCCTGCCCCCCCCCCCCCAACTCTCCTGCCATGATGAAGACTGATATATGTGTATCCTTTTGTCTCTGTTTTGTCCAATGTACCATCTACTGCCTTACAATTAACTCTCTTTTCTTTTCTATTTATTATTTTAGGTTTAATTTACACCTTGGTATGTTTCTAATTCTGACTTGTGCTTCCTTTCAAGGTATCTAGACATTAAATTTGTATGTTAATTTTTTAAAGACTTAATTTAAATCTTAGAAAGTTTTATTTTTAAACCGTCTCTTTAAGAGTGGTTTGCATGCTTACATTTTAAGCTCTGTGCTATGTGTTTTGTCTCTTACTGCAATTATGTATTATGCAATGTTTGTATGTAAATCATATTTATGTAATGATTTTATGTTTTATGTAATGTCAGGTAAAAAGCTTATTGAAGGTTATATTTAATTGTTGTTTTAATCATGCAGACTAAATAAATCTTATCTTATTTTATGAATGGAAAACATGTCTCATATTTAGTGCCCACTCCAACATCATAAAAAATTCTTATCACTTGAAAATCATTTATCACCAAGAATGTGTTTCATATTTAACACCAACCCCCAACATCATAAAAAATTCTTATGATTGGAAATCATTTACCACCAAGAATGTGTTTCATATTTAGCACCCACCCCATATCACAGAAAATTCTTATGATTTGAAAATCATTTACCACCAAGAACGTGTCTCATATTTAGCACCCACCTCTACATCATAGAAAATTCTTATGATTGGAAAATCATTTACCACCAAGAGCAGGTCTCATATTTAGCACCCACCCCCACATCAAAGAAAATTGTCATGATTGGAAAATCATTTACCACCAAGAACATGTCTCATATTTTGCACCCACCTCATATCATAGAAAATTCTTACAAATATTATAGCATATTTTTAAGTGTAAAAATAATCTAACATTAAAATTAAATTTCCAGACTGCTATGCATTAAGTTACATTAGTCCAGTAAAATGATAGAATTCAATAGGTAGAAAAGTCAAGGAAACAGTATCACCAAGTGTCCTTAAATTAACTGCTGAATAAGTATTGTAGATGACCTATTTTTCATACTAAGTATATTGAAAATATAAAAGTATGATGCTGTTTACATTTTTCTACTAATTCAAAACACTTTTCTAATATCACAACAGAAATATAAAACAAAATAAAGTCTGTGAAGTTGAATAACGAAGTTCATCAATTTTCATTAATTTCTGGAGGTGATGTATTCTTTGTACCTCATGTTTTCTAGTACAGCAGTGGTAATTATATCTGTAATTGCTATTATCCCAATCTGTATTGATGTTTGTTTTCATTGTTTAATGGCAGGATATAGTTACAAGTTCATTAAAATCATATCAATGGATGTAACATTTAACATAATGATGATGAAGTCATAATTGCATGTATTCATACTTCTATGTCCCCAAGAGAAGAGTTTATATGCTGTAATTAACACAAATACTTATTTGGATAATATCTAATGTTTTTTGTCTATACCTGCTGCATGAACTACTAATCCAAGTGTGGCTGTGATTCTGTTTCGATTCTGCACAGTCTGGGCCCCTGCCTCTGCATCTGAAAAATTAAACTCACAACTTAAATATGGAACAAGTATTGAACCAGTCCTCCTATTGCTTTTTATGTTTGTTTGATAAATACTAATTCTAAACATTATCAGGCCCCGATTTCACTAACATGTCATAATGTTCTGACATCTAGACTTAAGAAATTTTGAATGGTGAAGCTAGATTACCCTGAATTTTATCTTATTAGATTACTGGATTTCAGATTTAAGTCTGGCGAAGCTAGACTGCCCTGAATTTTATCTCATTAGAATACTGGATTTCAGATTTAAGTCTGGTGAAGCTAGACTACCCTGAATTTTATCTTATTAGATTACTGGATTTCAGATTTAAGTCTGGTGAAGCTAGACTACCCTGAATTTTATCTTATTAGATTACTGGATTTCTGATTTAAGTCCAGACTCACGTTCTACTATAATAAATTCATGTCAGGTCTTTGGCTAATGGGTCAGCATCAACCAATGATTTAGTACATGGTAAAGTAAGGTGCTCTTAGGCCCAAATGTACTAATTTCGATATTCAATTAAAAATTAGATCCAAATATTGTTAATAAGTTTCTCCATATGCTTTGCCATTTGCAATGAAAGAATGGCAACTTTTTAACTGATGTTTTGAATAATTTGAGAATAAGTAAGTCTAATGCAGAGAAAATTGTGATGCCCATTGGTACCTAGACATTATATTCCCTTTATTTACTCAGTTATTTGTAGGCAGATAAATCTATTTTGATAATGAGATGTTTATTCTGATGGTCGATAATGACCACCAGAATAAACACCTCGTTATCGAGACATATATTGGTCTAAGTTATTTGATGCCACTTCCTGATTTCTGCCCCCATTACCTAAGGGTGAATGAATCTCATTTGTAAAGGTTCTGTGTATATATCTCACCCCATAATTATGAACTGTCTGATCACAAAAGTAAACTCAGACTCAAAAGCAAAACAATCCAAACAATATGATGGTTCTAAAATGTTTGTGATTATAACCTCATTGAAAATATATTGCTCTTAACTTTCACCTTTAAAATCCTAAAAGCAGCACTGATCTATGAGACAGGGCATCTCTCTATTTAAATCCTGATGAAGCATTTAGGTTAGTAAATACTGTGATTTCATTATTTTCACAGATGTCAATTTTTCACAGCTTTGTAAAAAAACAAAAAAAGACATTTTCATGGGTATTTAAATACAGAGATTTGCCTCTTTCAAAATATGCATATTTATAGGTATTTAATTTCATGGATTAAACTCTACAAACACAGAAAATAGAGAATACACAAATCAAGCACCTGCCAAGATCAACCACATACAAATGGTTGCTCTACATCAAACAGAGCCGATGCAGTCAACAAGACTAAGATGAGCACTTACTTAAGAGTGGTAAGTTCAAGTTATGTGGATAATGTCATCATTCCATATGTGAACCAAATACATGACCAACAGCCCCCTGCTCCATGCAATTAGGAGGCTGTGGAAATCTTTGATGTGTACAAAACCATCAAAATGCAAAGATGCTATCTAAACTGAAAGACAAGAGAAACACTCCTTTGTTTGTGCCTGACTTGTGTACACACAAACTCCATCCATCTCACTTGATAGTAAACAAATACTACCAAGAAGAACTGAAATCACGCTTCCAATGATATGCAAAACAGGTCATTAAGACCATGAGTGGAACAGATGTCACTAATGAAAATCAATGCATTTTATAAGTATATCTTCAAACATTACAAAATTAGCCGATTCATGCTAAATGGATAATCACAGCTCATGAGGAAATGTCTGAGAAATCAGAGCTAATTATCCTTGGCTTTAAGAAAGCTGGGTAATGTTCTGCAATTTCAGGAATTATTTATGTGATAAATGCTTCTGTACCAGGAGACTTGATTGACACAATGTTTATTTGTTGGTTTTGTTTGAAAATCAACAAAGTGTGAATTTTAGCACTGTGCCGTAATTATTATAGTGCTTCAAGAAACAGTTCTAGTATTGTACCATCTTGTTGTTCCTTTGGAAGAAAAATGTGTGGATAAAATGAGATGTGCTTTTGAAAGGATTGATATTTTTAATAGCAAAGTTTGCTACCTGTAATAAGAAGAACTAAAGTTTTGCATTTACCTATGCTTTATGTAGATTATTCATTCACATGGATCATGACTGTGGTAAAATCTTAAATCACTGAGAAATACAGAGAATAAGTATTTTTTTTTTACAACAGTTTCACCTGAATGAAGGAACAATGTAAGTAAGCATTAAATGTAATTTTCGAAGATCGCTTCATTGTCCTTTCATTTTCAATAATACTAGCACTTAAATACTATACACTCTTTCTCTCTTCTCTCAATCCTTATTGATCTCACAACACAGATTTAGACAGTGAGTGGAACCAACAGTTACCGGACACTGTATACTTACTTTTTAAAGGATTCAAATGAAACAAACACATGTAAAAGATAATATTTTATTACAGTAATCATGATGACTTAACAAATAGCTAAGCATTTTTTATCGCTAGGAATGTGTCAGTAAAACAAATCCCTCAAAGGGACTGACACTGTACTGTCCAAAAATTATTTCCAGGAATTCAAGATAAGACCATTTCTTCTTTTTAACTGCTGAGTGTTGAAACCATCTCTGATATTTTTGAGCAATAAAATTTTCAAATTAGCCGCTGTGGCAACCATACAGGATGTAAGATCGGCACCACTGTCATTTAGGACAAACTAGATACCATTAGAAGACTTTTGGTGAAAACCCCGTGCCAATATGACCATCTGTTCTGAAGGATTAGTGACAAGATTTTCAACATGTTCATTGTGGTAGCCATACTGGATGTCTGCAGGGCACAATTTTCATTTAGGACCAACTAGGTATCATAAGAAGCCTTGTGGTGAAAACCCTATGTCAATATGACCATAAATTCCGAAGGAGTAGCAATAACAAGATTTTCAAAAAGGCTGCCACGGTGGCCATACTGGATGTCAGATTGGCATCATTTTCATTCAGAACCAACTAGATACTATAATAAGTCTTCTGGTGAAAACCTCTTGTTGACATGACTTTCCATTTAGGAGGAGTAGCAACAAGAAGATTTTCTAGATGGCTGGCATGGCAGCCATATTTGAGGTCAGATTGGCACCATTATCATTCAGGACCACCTTGATATCATAATAAGGCTTCTGGTGAAAACCCCATGTCGATATGACTTTCAATTTAGGAGCAGTAGCAACAAGAAGATTTTCAAGATGGCTGCCATCTTGACCATATATTTGAGGTCAGATCTGCACAATTTTCATTCAGGACCAACTAGATATCATAATTAGTCTTCTGGTGAAAACCCCATGCTGATATTACTTTCTATTTAGGAAGAGTTGCAATAACAAGATTTCAAGATGGCTGCCAGGTGGCCATACTGGATGTCAGATCAGGACCATTTTCATTAAGTACCAATAAGACACCATAAGAAGTCTTCCGATGAAAATCTCATGCTGATATGAATTTCCATTCAGAAAGAGTAGTAAAAACAATATTTTCAAGATGGCTGCTGCAGTGGCCATATTAGATGTCAGATCGGCACCATTTTCATTTATGACCAACTAAACATCGTAAGATGTCTTTTAGTGAAAACCCCATGTTGAAATATGACCATCCATTCAGGAGCAGTAGTGATAACAAGATTCTCAAGATGGTTGCTGTGTAAGCCATATTAGATATCCATGTGGAACCATTTTAATTTAGGACCAACTAGACATCATAAGAAGTCTCTTGGTGAAAATCTAATGTTTACATAACTTTCCATTCAGGAGGATAAGCGATAACAAGGTTTTCAAGATGTCTGGACATCATAAGAAGTAGTGAAAACCCCACGTTGACATGACCATCCATTCAGGAAGAGTAGCGATAACAAGATTTTCAAGATGGCTGATGTAACTGCCATATTGATGTCTAAGCAGCACCATTTTCCTTTAGGACCAACTAGAACTTGGGATGAATGTGTGTGTAAAGTTTCATGGCAATCCTCAAAGTAGTTTAGGAGAAGTAACAATAACAAACTTGTGCCAATGGATTGACGGACGTCGTCGAACAGACAATAGGCCATCCCATAAGCTCTTTTGGTCTATGACCAGTAGAGCTAAATATGGAGGGCAAGGGTGGGGGGGGAAGGGGGCAGAGGGAAGAGGGCCTTTCTGCATCTCATATTGCTCATTTTTCATTGGGTCTTTAAATTTGTGGTTAAAACCAACCATGAAATCCATAAAAATTGGCACCCCATGAAAAATAGTGAAACCACAGTAACATCCTTTTACCATTATCTTTTTATTTTACATACCTTTTACAGAATTTGAACATCTTTACCTTTTATCTTTATTTTTTAATCCACACCATACAGTCAATAGTGTGCTGAGGTGCTGTTAAACCAAAGAAACATACATGCAGAGTAAATAACATACCTGAAGGAGCATGCATGTGACCACCACCAATCTGGTCCACAAGAAGCATAAAGATGAAGCCTGACACAAGTGTAATTCCAATGATAGTGTGATCATCAAAGGTTGCATGATCATGATTGTGTTCCACCTCTTCCTTTGCAGGATGCTCTTCCACACTTTTCTCACTTCCTTTCACCTCAAGATGGTGATGCCCTGTTAGAAAATACGAAATTCAATAAACTGATCTATATAATGGCATTTTATAAATTTAACTTACTGTGCTATAATTAAACCAAAAAACTAAGCTTTCCTGATGATACATCTACTTGACAGCAAGGAAAATTTTGAGATTCTTTTTTTAGTACTACAGACTATGTTTGAAAGCTTAAAGCATTAAGAATAAACTGCAGATAATGTGAGCTATGTAATGTATGTTCTCCAATATTTTGTGAAATATATACACTTTGGAATGAAGTGAAAATTCAGCAGACTGAATATAAATTTGGACCTCAAACTAAATATTAAAATCACAGCCAAGACTCTAACTTTAAGCAATTCTCAGTCTACCGTGGAAAGTCACAGTAAATACTAGTACATTTTGGTAAGCAATTCTCAGTCTACCATGGAAAGTCACAGTAAATACTAGTACATTTTGGTAAGCAGTCTACCATGGAAAGTCACAGTAAATACTAGTACATTTTGGTAAGCAGCTAACATTCACCCCAAAATGTTTGGACACTTCAAGTCTGTGACAAAAGGTGAAACCCTGCATTGAAAATATAGCCTGGCCATGATCAAATGTCAGTGATCATAAACAATGTGTCATAGTGACCTAGTCTCCAAGTCAAGTCCTACTAACACTGCAGAGAATTCAGATCCAAACGGGCAGATCTCCTCAGTCACTTGAAGAAAAATCTGACAACTCTACCACTTTTTATTTTGACTTACCACCTTACAGCCGACCTCAGATTGTTTACACATGTTAAGACAGTAGTTACATGTAGTGAGGACACAGTGTAATTCTTTCTTGTACAGTGGTCCCTCTCTTATAAGGCCACTACTTCTGCAGCAGGAAAGTGGCCTTATAAGAGGGGTGGCCTTTCTAGAGGGGGATCACACAGATGTGAGTAATAACTTTCAATAAAGTATGAAAGGCATAACTAACTTTAATGTATTTAATATTTTCATTTAATAATCACAGGAATATTATCAGGCTATGGACTTAATGTGATAAAACTAATATCAATGATATTTTTAAAAAAAATATGAATAATCATCAATCATGGTGCAAAACCACCTTGTCAGTAAAATCTGGGCACAAACATTTGGTTGTAACTATCCCTGTACGTCTGATTCCGTCTTCCCACTCACTGCAGTTGGATGTATATTAACAATGTTTATTTGAATCTTTCTGACATCAAATTTCTCAGTAATAATCAAAGGACTTTCCCTCGTTTCATTTAGTCTAATTGCTTTCACTTTTCGTTCTAAACTGAAAATGTCTGATGACAACTTATTCCTTTGTGGGCAATATATTATCACATGAGATGCTCAGTGTTTACAAAGGAAGTGAGCTTGTCACGTGATGGATTTTTTTTTTTTTTTCAAGTCTGGTACCTGGTTAAGTACATTTCATAATCTATGAGAGGGAAGCCAGAATGGCTAACATACCATTGTACTATCTGGCGACTGGATGTCATGCTGACTTGAGCTGAACAATACTGTGCTTCTCAGTGGTTAGCTTTTGTCATCTTGATAATTATCAGTGGTAATAATAACCAGTAATTATCAAAGTGACAAAAGCTAACATCTAAGGAACACATGGCAGTAAGGATAATCGGATTACATACCTTTTTGTATGGATTAAAGTTACTTTATCGGCATGCTGGAACAAATGTCCATGAGTTGAGTTGAGAAATTAAAAAATATTAGTGAGATTTTATTTTGCAAACGACCATTATGTGGCCGCTTGTGAGGGGTAAATTTGACAGTTTTTGCACTAAAATGCTGGCCGCCAGTCACGTTAGAGGGGTTGCCATCCTTGACGGGTACTTTTGAACCCAAACTCGTCAGTGCCAAGGGATTCTGGCCATATAAAAAGGGTGGCCACTGGTCACGGGGGCTGTTCAAGAGGGAGACCATTGTAGTTATGAGTGTCCACAGTAATGTTGAAGACAAGTTTTCATGTTTATGATAATAATGTTTCCATTAAAATTCCATCTTTATTAGCTTTCTATCAGTTTGCAGACATTCCATTTAATAACTAACTCAATGAACAATGAAAATGACAAGATTAGAAATTTGGTCTGACAAATAGAATAATCTGACTTTTGATTGATGTCATCAATACATCCAGGCAAAAAGTTTACCATTGCCTATGAACTTATCATCTTTTCTCATCCTATTTAACACGGTTAGGTTTCATTTACCTTAGAAATTTATACCACTCCTTATCAAACCCATCCAAAATCATAATGATACAAGCTTATATTTCAAGTTTGATCAACACTGGATCCGAAATATGACTTCTAGAGTGGCAACATGCTCAGTCAATCAGACGCAAGAGTACCTCATTAATATAGGTGGGTCTCACTCATTATCGAACTTGTCCAAGATCTTGACGATATAAGTATATATTCCAAGTCTGATCAGATGCAAGATTACCTCATAAGCATGCATGGATCTCACTCTTTATTTAACTCATTAGGGATCTTAATTATATAAGCATATATTCCAAATCTGATCAAAAATTGGTTCAAAAATACAGCTCATAGAATGATAACAAGGTCAGCCTGACAGAGACAAGATTACCTCATTACTATGCATTTATCTCACTCTTTATCGAACCCATCCAAGATTTTGATGATATAAGCCTATATTTCAAGTTTGATCAAATTCAAATCAGAAATATGGCTTACAGAGAGGTAAAAAACTCAGCCAATCAGATGCAAGATCACCTAATTAGGATGTGTGGATCTCACTCATTACATAACTCATCTGAAATCTTAAAGATGTAAGCATATGTTCCAAGTTTGCTCAAAACTGGATCAGAAATGTGGCCTCTAGAGTGGTAACAAGCTCAGTCAATCAGATGCAAGATAATCCCATAAATACCCATGGATCTCACTCATTATCAAACTCATCTGAGATCCTAATGATATAAGCATCTATTCCAAGATTGATCAAAATCAAATCATAAATATGACTTCAAGCATGGTAGCAAGGTTAACCAATCAGATGCAAGATCACCTCATTAACCTGCATGGATCTCGCTCATTATTAAACTCTTACAAGACTCTTATGATATAAGCCCATATTCCAAATTTGATTGGAATCAGATCAGAAATATGGACTCCATAGTGGTAACAAGCAATTGTTGATGGATGGACGCTGCATGCTGGACACCACATCTTACGGCCAGATGAGCTAGAAATTAATGGAAATCCCTGCATACTGGTTAAAGATCATAAGTAACCCAATACCTTAAACAAACAATTAGGGCCAAATAAAAGAGTCAGGCTTAAATTAATGGGTTTGAGGAGGTCTACTCCTTTGGAACTGAATCCTGCAAAGTTTGTAGGATTGAGTGTTGATGTGTTCCAATCAAGATTATCCATATATTGAAATTAACATATTAATGTTATTATTTTGGAGAAAATTATTTAGAACCATTTACAATGCATAGGCATGTATTTGCTGATGCATGGTGAGCTATGACTAACCTGAAGAGTGTTCCCCCACACTCAATATTATATTTTATTACATCAGCAACTCAATCTGATTAAAACTGAGATCTCTGACATAATGGAGACCTCAAGTGGACTGGGAATTTATCAGTGCAAGTCAGATCTACTTATCATGAGTAGATCTCAATTTCTGAGATCTCTGACATAACAGAGACTAAAAGTGGATTGGGAATTTATCAGTGCCTGTTAGATCTACTTATTATGAGTAGATCTCTGACATAATAGAGACCTGAAGAGGACTGGGAATTTATATGTGCCTGTCAGATCCACTTATTATGAGTGGATCTCTGACATTAATAGAGACCTGTAGTGGTCTGTGAATTTGTCAGTGTCTGTCAGATCTACTTATCATGAGCAGATCTCAATTTTAATCAGATTGATCAGCAACTGTACCAAACAAAATTCCCCTATCCAAATGGAAAGTACATACCAACTTTCATTAAAATCTGTGAAATAGATTTTGAGTTACCTTCCAGTGCTGTGGAGAACATTGCATGAATCCCCTCAGGAATTATAACTGCTAATGCTGCACCCACTAAGAGACCCGCGCCTAAGACTGTAACCAGTTTCAACTTGTCCTGCAAAACAATTAAAAATATTAGTTCATTAAAAATGTTGGCTATGAAATGATATGTAAAATTCTGCTTAAGCTTCACCTTAAATAAATTTCTGAAGGATAATTATGTATGCCTTAGGTATCATTTCACTACTGAAGGATAATTATGTATGGCTTAAGGATAATTATGTATGCCTTAGGTATCATTTCACTACTGAAGGATAATTATGTATGCCTTAAGGATAATTATGTATGCCTTAGGTATCATTTCACTACTGAAGGATAATTATGTATGCCTTAGGTATCATTTCACTACTGAAGGATAATTATGTATGCCTTAGGTATCATTTCACTACTGTTCCACGATGTACAGGGTTGGAAAAATTTATCATTATTCATTACAGTAGATTTTGACATGAGTTTTAAAAAAATATTTAAAATGTGCCTATTTTCAGCATCCCATGTAATAACAGTTTCTCTGACAACCATGAATTCAGGAAAGGCTTAAAAAAGGACAACAGCAATTTCATAGCAAAGGTCAAGGTAATTTAGTACTGAAAGGATATTGAAGGACGTTACTTAAGTGGTATTTTTCTGTCATTTTCATTGCCAGTCTATAAATATATTGTAAACATGACTTATAGTATGTACCAGGGATGGTGCTGGCTTTAAAAAAGTTGTCGCCAAAAAAATCGCAAATCTTAATATTTTGTCGCCAATTTTAAAAAAGTGTCGCCAAGCAAGGAGTAAGTATTTTTCCATGTCTTTTAATGTGGTAGGCAATGAAAATTGAAAAAGATGGAGTATTTATCACTTTATTTTAATTTTCATGTATCATTCATTATTCTGCATTTTATATCTGTGTTTCTGTTTCTTTCACATTGCATTCATAATTTCATTTGCATTCATTCTACATTTTGTTTGCTTTCATTCTGCATTCCGCTTTCTTTTTACCTGGTAAAATAACCAGTTTAAAGGTATGTAATTACTGATTAAAATACCTAAATAAAACTGTTCTGGCCTTAACACAAAAAACAAGCTATTTTATCATGTTAAGTTTTTAGGTCTTCAACTCTATCAATGCCACTGTTCTCTATTTCTATTTTATATTCACAAAATCATTTTGTTTCATTTTTCAAATACAATGGTCCACAATCTATTACAAAAGTTAAATATTTCCTTATATAATATTCAGGGATTATTCTATGATTTTCGTTTTCTGGGATAGTGTTCCAATTTGCTCTTAACCATAATCTCTGATTCCAGTTACTTCCCCTCATCATGCTTTCCTGGTTTGCAAGAGAATGTCAATTCAATAGCAGCTGTACAGGTTCATTCCACTGGATAAATTGTTTAAACACCATGCACATTGCTTGTTTATACCTTACTGAAGGCATTAATAAGATCTAAAAACTTTTGCTAATCAGGATATTCATTTGAATGAGACAAATGTACAACTGTTTGAGAACACAGACACATTGTTAAGAATCCATAATTTACTATGACATCATCACTGACATTCAATCAATCAAAACCAGCTGATTGATTTGAATAGGTGAATGACTCAATTTTTATCGGTCTAGGCCTCTGACTTTCATAGTTTACAAAATCCTTCTAGACTGCCATTTTTGTTTTAGAACAAAATATTTGTTGTCACCGGTGATCATGTCATCACATCAATAGTAGTTGTTAGAACAATTTTACATCTTGCAGGTAGTGAAAAATTGCTTGTCAGTGTAAAAAATAAAGAATCTGATTATTTGTTGGCATTTCAACCAAATATGACATATTGTGCATGCTGAAAACCTGATTTTCAGTCAACCAATAAGTAGGCTGAGCTGAGTATTCCATTCAGTGCATTGTATTTGCATATTAGGCAGCCACGATCATGACCATGTCGACTGGTAGCATGGGAAAATGGTCTGGCATTCTTTAAAGGTGTTGTAGTAAGTCAAACTTTGTGCAGGCATAAAAGTTGAATGCCCGAGCTAAACAACGGTTCCAAATTTATTACACTATGCGAAGTGCAGGGAGAGTAGTGTCCACCCTTGTAGTATTATAGTACATGTATGATTTATAGGTAAATTGTAAGCAACGATACGAGCCCCTGTGATTACAGCTATAACAAAACAGAACGGATGGCCTACTTTTTGTGTGCTCCACTGCTACATAAAATGATTTTACTACTTCAGACTGATTAATGCTAAGCTCATTAAACTGTCATAATTACACTGTAAACTACACAACAGAAGAAGAAGAAGAAAAAAAAAACGAAACAAAAAAAAATATAAATGAAACAATTTGTGATGACATCCTTGCGGGGGGTGGGGGTGGGGGCGGCCAAAACAACCCTCTAGCTATAGTTTGAATTATTCAGATCATTTATCTACCTCAGATAAGTTGATAACCAGTGGAATGATACCCGACAAGTAACATCCCACAAGCATGGCCAAAGACAACAGTATTAACGTCCAGATGTCGTCCATCCTTAACTGATTAAGTGTCAATCATAACATACACAAGTACATGCCATGTAGACATCAGACTGCTTTACATTTTAAAGGAAATGAAGATTGTAAACTTGCGAGAACTAGTCTATAAAATAGACGGTGGTATCAAGTTGATATAGTCCCGGAACACAGTTAAATTTCAACCCGGAAAGCTACATTGAGACTCACAGTTTCGGAAACATTATGTAGTTCTTCTGGTTAGACTACACCTTTATCACCCTTACAGAGAGAGAATTAGACGATTATGTAAGATGCTAAACGAGAATTAATTATTGAGCGCTGTTGGAAGAGGAACGTTTGTCAATTTATTTCATAAGGTTTATATCATGTTGCAAGGTGAAATGATCAAACCAAGATGATAATAACTGTAGTTGTACATAACTGTTGCGAATCGGCCTCTCCTTCCTCATCTGAAAATTTCTCCAAGCATACTCTTTGGTAATAAATGAAATCCGTGTCTGCATGTTTTGATACATGCTGAATTTTCACCAAGAAAACGATATTTGCCTGACATTATATTCGTTAGTTTCGGGGACACAAGTTATTTGATAATTCAGTCATCTCAGACGATAGATCCACCGAGTCATCTACCCATTGATTCGTATAATCATCTATCAATCATTCAAACGATCAACCCACTCATCCATTCATCAACTAATCGATCGACTAATACGCAGTTAGTTCAATGAAGTTCCTTAGTTGTCTATAAATGTTATCGATAAGACGAACAGGCATTTTATCTTACAAGTAGTAGAAGACAGAACTACTTTAAAACCAAATACGATGTTTACACAACAGTTAATTTAACTACTATTCGAAAATCAATATATTCCCTTGTCTTAAAGATCTATCCTTTCAAAGGTTTTAAAATGTACATCACTGTATTAATCCCGCCATTTTATGGCAAATACCACAGTCAAACAAGAAGTTTAAACTGGTAAAAAATTTAGCCAGGTATCTGGTCACTCCATATGGTAAAATTTGTAGGTCGGTGTCTGGTCACTCCATACGGTATGATACTTGTTAGTTGTCATCATTGCATTGCTTCTTACACTGATGTTATTGCGCATATGCTAATCTTGTGTTCACAAACACATTGAATGAGGAATCGATTTGGGTCTCATATTATCAAAACCTCTGATATTCCCCAATTGAGCTTTGTTTGTTGGTTTGTTGTTCTTCTTGTAAAGTGTTGTTGTTGTTGTTAAATCTCAGACAAGGCGAACTAAAGAAATGATGATGTATGAACGAATGACCTAAAAATTATCCAGCCTGGTTGCAGAACAGATAAGATAAATTCATGGCAATGATTATGTAGCTTATGTAACTGTTCCATAATTTTGATGTATTATTTATCCTAGTTGTTACAACTCTAGATCTTAAAATAATGTAACAGAAAGAAAGTGAAATCAACAATGTATGTAAATTCAACAAACAATTAATTTTTTTGCAATTAAAATGAAAATTCAAAAGACACTTACAATTTGTGAATCAGATTCCAAATAATCCTAAATGTTCTAGACACAAGTCAGGAATTATAGAATGTTCCGAATGAATGAATAGTTTTTAATGTCCCGATATATAACAGCGATACAATCCAGAATATCTTTGAGAATGTCCACAAATATCCAAAAGGCCTCTCTCTCTCTCTCTCTCTCTCTCTCTCTCTCTCTCTCTCTCTCTATATATATATATATATATATATATATATATATATATATATATATATATATATATATATATAAGGTTAATGAGCACTTAATGTTATACCAATGAATGTTCAAATAAATAATTCCTTTTCGAATTATGTCTACAGTACTGATCATAAACATGTTCCCATGGACTGATTTTAAAACAGGAATGATTTTAAAACAGGATTTAAAACAGGAATGAATAAATGCGTAACAAGTCCTATTATATATACATCTTATAATGATCCACAATGCAATGGGACGTGCGTCATTCTTCTGGAAAACCCCCAAACTAGTTGTGAATAATTGTCAACAAGACTGGCCTTGAAATCATATGCTGTCATCAAGGTGTTTACCAATTGACCAGAACTTTAAAGTGCGACTTACTATCATAGACAAGGTTAAACACACATACCTTGGAAATTGTATCATGTATTTCACAATGCTAAAATTGCGAACCTGACACGGAATTTAGCGTAGACTATATTTTTCTAATATAAAAATGACTGAGACTAAAAGTAATAGTAAAATTACGAAACTGACACGGACATTAGCGTAAACTAAACAACCCTGGAACATTATATTAAGATGGCAGAGACTAACAGTTATATAAAGAATTCGAAAATGACTACCAAAATTCCTACATAATATATTAACATATGACATAGACTAAAAGTAATACTAAAATTACGGAATTTAAGAGCGACTAAAAAAACAAACAACCTGGAACATTATATTAAAATGGCCAAGGCTAATAGTAATATATGTTTTCGAAACGGACATGGACTTTAGCGAAACTACAAAAAACCCACATAATATATTAGAAATATGGGATAGCCTAAAACTAACGTTTAAATTAGAAAACTATCACAGAATTTAGCTGAGACTAAAAAAGCACAAGACATTGTATAAAACTAGAGCCTAGATTAAAAGTAATCCTAAAATTCCGAACAAAGGACTTTAATTCAGACTAAAATCGATGCTGAAAAGGTTTTAAAATTGTAAAAAGAGGCTTTAAAATCTTAAAGAAATGTCAAATTGTTTTTTTCTAAAAAAAAGCACAACCAAAAATAATTACAATTAAAACATTTTTAACAATTCCTAAAATCAAAACAAAATACTTAAAGAAAAAGAAAAATTTTAAAAATAACAATATCAAAAAATTTATTAAAATTGCAACCAAATTAGAAGAAAATACAATTTACAAAAAAATTTAAGAAAAGAATGAACAAAAAACTATTACAAAAGTAGAAGTATTTCAAACAAAAAATTTTAAAAAATTAATTTAAAAAGAAATATATATATATATATATATATATATATATATATATATATATATATATATATATATATATTACAAATATAAAAGATACAATTTAAAAAAGAAATTTCAAAAATAATACTTTAACTCAAAATAAAAAAACGAAAATTTCACACGAAATTATAAAAGATAAAATTACAGCAAAAATGTACAAGAGACTAATGGAAAAAATAAAGATATAGGCAAAAATTTAAATGTTTGAAAATTTAATTTTGAAAAATATGTTTTTAGAAATGTACAAAATATCTTTACAAATGGTTAATAATTTAATACAAAATATTTACAACACAAATAAAAAATAAAAAATGTAAAAAAAGAAACATTAAGAAAAATACGTAAAAAATTAGTTTTTACAGTATAAACAAGTATATAATTTACAAATTGTATATTAAAGTGAAGAAATTAGTAACAAAAAAAAATTATAAAAATTTATTTTGTTTTATAAAATTGTACAATTAAATATAAACATTTTGCAAATATTTTAAAAATTGTAAGAAAGTCATTAAATTTGTAAGAAATTGTAGACAGTGTTTTAAAATTTAAAAGTAATTATATTCATCGATAAATGAAATAAATTGAAAATTGTGCCGAAAACATTAATAGATTGCAAAATATATTTTTAAAAGTGTGCAATTTGTAAAGAAAATAAAAAATATGGCAAAGAAATTAATATAATAGTAAAAGATGAAAAAGTTCTTTTTTTTAAAGACGTAAAAAATGTAAAATATTGCACAGAAAATGAGAAAAAAAAAAGGTAAAATAATTATCAAATTGTCAATCGAATTACACAATTGAACAAAAAGGTAACACATTGTGAACAAAATTGAACAAATGCACAAAAAAATTAAACAGTCGTAAGGAAAATTCAAAAATTACAAAATGTGACAAAATACTATTAAAAAGGCCCTTTCTTCTACTTCACTGGGTTTATGCAATGGTATATGCGATTGTATATAGATGTGTGTTACATATTTTACAATTATGCGAGCCAACACTGACTTGACCTAGGCTAACACAATGTTACATTTGTCGTCCGAGATTTAATACGAGGAGTGAAATTGTGGATGTTTGGCGAGAGCAGTTGCCGATTTTACCAATTAACTGGCAGCAGATTATGTTACAAAAATATTCAATGTCAAAATTGTGACTAACTTTGTTTATCTTCCTATAAATATGACATAGGAGATGTGTTAGATTTGTCACATTGTTAAATTAAGTCAGAATTTTTCCGTGGAGCTAAGATTTTCTTGTAAAGTTAAGGCTTTTTTTTTGTATTCAAGTTTGAAAATAGGACAGCTAAGATTTTCTTGTAAGGTTGTGAGTTTGTGTCCGTTGAAAAGGGCAGACCCCAAGTCAGTTCATTTTATGACACATGAAACTTAGGAAAATATTTTCGCCAAACAGAGAGAGAGAGAGAGAGAAAAAAAACCCATTTAAGAATGTTTTCGCAAAAACCAGTAAAGGCCATTTTTTTCTAAATTAATATTTATTTAATAAGCCTCGCTTATGCCACTTGAGACCCAAATGGGAAATTAACAGAAAGTACAACTGTTATTCCGATTCTAGTTTTGACTATCAACTATGCGACATCCAACCCTGTAATGTATATTTAGATCTTTGAAAGTACTAGAGTTTTTCCTATTCTATTTTCATCGACCTGTATGTAGTCTATAGGTAATATGCCACCATTATGAGGATTTATAGGGACAAGGGGAAATGTAATGTTAAAAATGTCAATAGATTTAACATGTGGGGACTGTCTGGGGACAATTAGAATTTAACATAGGAATGGCATCATGGTCTCTAACGGAATTTAACATAGTTGGGCTCTCTGGACCCTAACGGGACACGTAATGTTAAAAACTTCAATAAGTTTAACATACAGTGTGACTCACCAATACCATATGTAACAGTTTTTAACATTTGCCCGGCGTTTCAGTTCCTATGTATGTATGTATATAGGTATGTGTGCATGTGGGTAGTTAGGAAGGTCAGATAACGTGAGGGTGGTACGTAGGTAAGTAGGTAGATAAGTAAGTAGGTAGGAATGCGGGTCAGTAGATAAATAGATAAGTCACCCATCAAATAGGAGAAATATTGCCCATCAGTCGTGGCAATCAGACGCCTGACGTTAGTTGCTGATAGATGGGAGGGGGGGGGGGAGACCCTC
This sequence comes from Margaritifera margaritifera, assembly GCA_029931535.1. Lineage (NCBI taxonomy): Eukaryota > Metazoa > Mollusca > Bivalvia > Unionida > Margaritiferidae > Margaritifera > Margaritifera margaritifera. The sequence goes on from JAQPZY010001289.1 coordinate 1,467,394, forward strand.
TGTTTCATCTCTCTCACGGTGGACAGTGGTGGCAGCTATCACTACCACTACAGCAACTCGGACGTGGAAAAAAGGTGTAAGGCAGTTACAGCTGATGTTGTCAAGTACATTTTTTTTCTTCAAAACCCAAATGCCATTTCCAGAGCCCCAGAGCCCACCTAGACATCTTGCAAAAGAGATTCTACTCAAATGATTGCCAAATTAAACAAAAAACCAAATCCCTTCGTTATGAAATGTGTGCGTGTGTGTATGAATATCTTATCTATATTTATACCTCACCCCCCACCCCCCCAAAAAAAAAAAAAAAAATCAAGACATAGAGACACTTACGTCGTTTTTGGTATATTCTGGTGAATATAAATCACAACGAATTTTTTTTTAAATCACAAAAGAGCACATAAGTCCATTTATTGTTCTTATTTTTACTGTCGTTATTTATTTTATTTTTTTATTTCTTCACTGGAATGGATTCTTCTGCTGTTTCTTCAGGTTGTCTTGCTTTAAATTTCTATGCGGCACGGGTTTTTCTTCTATTTCTTCTTCTTCTGCATCTGAAATTTCCTCTTTTTGCTCTTTTTGCACTTTCTTGCGACAATCTGTTGAACAATGTCCTTTTTTGATAATGATAACAGGTAACTTTATGTTTATAACTATTTTCTCCTGTCATTGAGGTTCCTTTTCTTTGACGTTGTGGACATTATTATGGAGCCCATTGTCGTTTCTCTTGACAGACATAACAAGTATCTTGACTTTTATCTTAAGAGGAGTCATCTGGAGTTCCTCCATAAGTCTTTCTGGAAGTGCTTTTTCGAATGACTCTTTGTAAACCTCTGACCAGAAGTGTCATCTGTTGTGGGTCTTCCATCTTCACAGATTGAAACTGCACGAGTGTATTCTCTTAGGTCGAGGGGGTCTCAATAATAACAGAAATCGTTGCATGGCAAGTCTTATTACGGGTTTTGTATTCACACTTGTTCAATCTCTGTCTTTTTAAAGCGTTCAGATACCCTTCGTTCATAATTATGTCCCAGACGTTTTCCAAGGTCGACTATAATATAACAAAAGCTGACAAAAGTACAATTTTGTGAGGATCTACTGTTTTGACACGAAAGTCTTGATCTCGACCTGACTTTAAGTACACATTTTGTATTTTGTATTTTCTAAACCTGCGAACGTTTGCAGCACCCAGTTTATAGAACGCGATGATTGAAATGTATGAACAACAAACAAGCTCGGTGTAAGATCGGTACACTTTTGTATCAAAATAGGGAGTTCCAGCGAAGAATAGGAGTGCTTACACACACTATACCCACTAGTATATAAATATATACCATCACACAAGAGAGGTAAGAAGATTAAGTTTCTTCACTAAATTGTGTGCTACTGCAACAGTAAACGTAAGTTCCTTCACTAAAAATGTGTGCTACTGAACCAGTAAAAATCAATTTCTTCACTAAAATGGGTTCTATTGTAACAGTAAAAATCAGTTATTTTTCAGTAAAATGTATGCTACTAAAACAATAAGAGTCAATTTTATTCACTAAAATGTTTGCTACTGCAACAGTAAAAGTCACTTTTTTTATTAAAATGTGTGCTACTACGGTAATAAAAGTCAGTTTCTTTACTAAATTGTGTGCTGCTGCAATAGTAAAATGATACATATCACATTTTGTATTTGTCAGTTTCTTCACTAAAATGTGTGCTACTGGAACTGTAAGAGTCAGTGTTTTCACTAAATTATGTGCTACTGCAACAGTAAAAGTAACTTTTTCTTCTCTACAATGTGTGCTGCTGCACTAGTAAAAATCAGTTTCTTCACTAAAGTGGGGATAAGGGTTTAAGTTGTTTTATTTGTATTCTGTGGAAGACATAGACAGACACAAACATAAAGCACCCAACATTGATGCTCTGACCTTAACTCTCGAATTTGTGTTTGGAATTTTGAGATTACATAATCGATACAAGACATTGTATATAATTTATCCACGTTTAATTTTGTTCATGGTACAAAAATTATTTGCATTAAAACAGTTCATGTTTTCTTCATAGCACAACAAATTCACATTAAAAAAAAAACCAGTTCGTGCTTTTCTTTCCTGGTGCAACAAATTTACATTAAAAAAAAACAAAAATCGTGTTTTCTATCTTTCATCATTCACAAAAACTAAGTTCATGTTTTCTTTGTTTCGCCAGTCACACAAAATGTCTTTGGCATAAACAGTCACCTCTTGTTTCCATGTGTCGAATCCAAGACTTTTCCAGTCACGTGTATTCTTCCAGTCGTAAATATATTGGTGTATCCAACTTGCTATGCACACTTCTTGGTAAGTATGAAGAGTAGATAAAGTGCGACGAATGTCTTCCTAACACGGAGGTACAGAAGTTGTATTCATCACTATTCGTAGCACTTTTAACACAATGTGTTTTTTGTCCAAACAGCACCCCCCTCTCTCTCTCTCTCTCAGACACACACGAAAGGCGTCCGATTGCCACGGTTGATGGGTAAAATCGCTCTTATTTGATGGATGACTTATCTATCTATCAACCCCCACACGTACATATATACGTACATAGGAACTGAAACACGGGCAAATGTTAAAGACTTTCACATATGGTATTGGTGAGTCACAGTGTATGTTAAACCTATTAAACCTATGGAGGTTTTTAACATTACGTTCCCCGTTAGAGTTCAGATAGACCCACTATGTTAAATTGTCGTTAGAGGCCATAGTACCATCCCCATGTTAAATTCCCATTGTCCACAGACAGTCCCTACATGTTAAACCCTTGGACCTTTTTAACATTACATCCCCTTGTCGCTATCAATCCTCAAAATGGTGACATATTACCGGTAGACTATCTACAGGTCTATGACAATAGATTAGGAAAAATCTATGTACTTTCCAGGTTCTAAAAATACCCTATAGGGCTGGGTGTTAAAGAGGGTGAGAATAGTAGATAACTGGAAAAAGAATTAGAATATGGGTCCAGAATATAATTTGTGGGTCTAGAGTGCCATATTTGAAACCAAATATTTTAGCCTCAATGTTGACTATCCATTAGAGGCCAAACACACGCATAATGTTACAATGTTACATTTCATGCCAAATAGACCCAGTAACATACGCAGCATTGTTTCCCCCCCCCCTCTCTCTTTCTCTCTCTCTCTCTCTCTCTCTCTCTCTCTCTCTCTCTCTCTCTCTCTCTCTCTCTCTCTCTCTCTATCTGGTCAGAAATGTAAAGAGAGTCATTCGAAAAACCTTTTCAGGGCCACACAATTCTATTAAAAACAGAGATACTACTCAGTCATTACCAATCTGTGTTTTTGATGTATGTGAATGTCATAATGATTTCCTGTAGTCAAAATGTCTACATGAACAAAATGTAGAATGGTTGTTTGTTTCGTCTTCTCTCCATCCTGTCTCTTCATGATGTACATTTCACTCATCATATTAAATCTAGAGACAGTTTTGCCGTTTTCAAAAGTTGAATATAAAATGTTGCAAAATAACTCTGGTTTCAAAAACAGTTCATAAGTGATATTTTCAACGCTCGTCTTAAATCAAGGACGACAAATGTATCATTGGGTAAGTCAAGATCAAGTCAGTGTAGGCGAGCAGAACTGTAAAATTCGAAACAAAAATTAAAGAACCAAATCTGGCTCACACCCAGTTCTGCCTATATTTGAAAATGAAGCAAAATAACTCTGGTCTCAACAGCAATAGTTTCAAACCTCGCATTGAGTAAGTTAAAAGGTCAAGTCAGTGCTAGGGTTGGAAAATTTCTAACATTTGTAAAACAAAAAAATGATGAATGAAATATTTGCGTGGCTTGATACTCAATATTTTTGAAATACAACTTGCTGCCATTAACATACATAATTTTTAGTGACAATCTTAAATTTAGGATAGCCAAAGTTCTAACCCCCCCCCCTTTTGTGCTTCATACAGGGTTTATAAAGGATAAACTCATGGATATTTATAACATATATAACATAGGATTTCCCCTCGTCCCCAGAATCGCACAAAAATGGAGGCCTAATATTTATTTCACATTGTCCCTCAAGTGCCGCAAAACAAAACAAAAAACAAAAACAATGACGGCCTAATGTTTAATTTTCCCTTATGCCCCAGAATATGCAGACCCTTTTTTAACGCTAGATTCCACTTGACCTAGAGTTTCGTCCTGTACTACTGTTAAATTCCCATAGGGCCCATACTGCCATTCAATATCAATCTTATGGACAATTTTAACATTAGATACCCGTAATGGCCACGCAGTGCCATTTTTCAAGCTGACCGGAGACTGAACTTCCCCGTAAGACGCCATAATGCCTTCTGGGCCTCATAATCACTAACTACTGACGTGCTCTGCACGTGTGCCCCCGACTCAGCTACGCCGTCTCTGACATTAACCATTTAAAATAGTATAAAAACAGCCAGATCATGCTATATGATTGGCAAATTGTCTTTAGGCATTATCAACAAGCCAAAGGGATATCCATCTACAAAGGGAACTTTGTTTTTAAAAATGTGCAACATTTCTTCGATCCTTTCAAGCGCATGAATTTGTATAAAATTTTGTCACTGCTACGGTTGATTAAAAAATAACCACTTTATATACCGAGTCACCATCTACTATTTAAAATCGAACTTTGTTTTCCATAAATTCTATGTCTGTTTCTGTCGAATCGTTTTGGATTGACCTTGGAAAGTTCATGAGATCTTCAAAATGGACTGTAAATTTATTCGTATACCATTTGATATATTTATCAACATCAAATACGCTATTTATTCCTTCTTCATTCTGCACCGTTTTAAACAATTTGAAATTATTTTGTGTTGTACTTTTGCACAAGGCTGTTGTCCATCCTGGTAACATCGCCACATGCGATGGCGTTTTGTATCCGTCCATCCTGGTAATTACGCCACCTGCGATGGCGTTTTGTGCTAGCACAGCTTCGTGGTAGAATATCTAACTAATTTCAAATTTACACATGTGTTCGGGGTGTTCTCGTTGTACCTTCGCTACAAGAGTTGTTGTGAAGATCCTTGTTGTACCACTACACGAGATAGTAATAATGAAAATGTACAAGTTTGCTCTCGCTGTTAATATTCAGAACCGGTACAGCAAGTAGTAGATAATATATAACAGTGGGGTAATTTGCATTTATCAATGAAACCGTTGGCATTTTTATTTATTATGCATAGGCTGCGTCAAAAATTTAGACTATTTAAAATTTACATGTCTACTTTCATTGTCCTGTGCATACTACTGAATCACACTGCACACTGGGAAACTGGACGAAGTACTTGTCTCGAATTTTCTTTAACCATTTCGATATTAAAAGAAAAATCCTTTCGCGGCCAAAAATTACATTTAGAAACATTTTAAATTATTTATAGTTTATTGGCAAGTAATATTTAAATAATTCTGTTTCTTATTAGACTTAGTTTTTACCGCATACTTGTTTATCGGAATGGAGTGTGAGCTATGGCACCATTCCGGTTTCATTCTACCGTTGATGAATATTTTATGTCCTCCATTAAACCAGACTCGTAATTACAAATTTAACTGTTATTTTTATTATTAAAAGCTGTTTCTTCTCATCCGGTTTTTGTTAAAAAACTTGTTATTATGCATTTGCTTTTAAAAGTAATGAATTATGCTGCAATTTGTTTTTTTAGAAACGCGTGATATTCGGACTGCCTCTACACATTTCCTACATTCTCTTGCACAGCACGCCATTGAATTTGTTGTAGCTGGGAGAATATCTTCGTGCCTGATAACTTGCATCCAAAAATGGTATGAAAGAAAGATTTTCATCACTGTTATTAAATTTAAATTATGTACTGACGCTCAGGAATAAATGCCCATAGAAAGTTCGTAAAGAGAAAAATAATTGTGTTAGTCAAAATATCATTGGTTCGATGCAACTTTTTGGCAGACCCCATTTTGCACGAAGAATGTTGATTGTTCATAGATATTTGTTTCTTTTTGTATCTTTAACTTGCATATATCGATAGTATATTATCTTCTGACAAAATTTTGATGTGGCGGAAAGCAACTGTAGCGAGATATTCATTGGTGGATGGTCAGACCCATAAAGTAGAAATTCGAGCGGCGCGCAACAAACAGCAAGCCAGATAACTCTTTTATTGATCTTTTGCATGATATCTTTTTTAAACACTCACTCTTTATTATCAGTTTATCTGAATCGACCATACATCAGTGCGACGGGTGATCGGTATGTTGATACACCCAAAGTAACCTTAATAGAGATGCAGGTGATGCAAAGGAGAAATAGTCCTACAATGTAATACATCGACTCTGATATGTATGATGTGTTGGGTGCAACACCTTACTTGCAACACAAACGGTGTTATGTATCATGTTCCCCGGTCGACGGACCAGGGAACAAGAGGCTACATTTTCAAGAATATCTCACACGCTTGGCAGCCCATATTGACACTGTTGTGCAGATCAAAAGTCTAAGTGCTTTAGTCGGACTATACTTACTCTGATGTTTTTTTCCTTATGGAATCAAAATTCTGACACAAGCAAGTGGATGGATTGTCAAATTCCATTGACAAACATTTCACTTGTTTGAAATGTGATAGCTGAGGATTGCCAAAGTTAGCTGAAGTAGGGGTAAGTTTATTTAACAAAATGAAGCTATCAAATCACTTTTGTCAGCATTAGTGTGCATTTCATTTCATTAAATAAACTTACCCCTACTTAACTGACTTCTGCATTCCTCGGCTACCATCGCATTTCAACCAAGCGAAATGTGTGACAACAGAACTTGAAAATGCATCCACTTGCTTATATCAGAATTTTTTTCAATAAGGAAAAAAAGAAAGAACCCTTAAACAAGACTCACAAATGTTTGTCTTTTGTCTTTTGTCAAAACATCAACATATGGTAGCGGTTTCTTTTATCTTTGGCTTGACACACTAAATACCCATGATCTAGTAACATATATTATGCTGTCTCATTGGTCTTTTAAAGAAATGGGCACTCGCTGTAGAGCATGTGACAGTTGCTTCTATTGGGTAACTCTTAGCTAAAGGAATATGGCATGCTACATTGGCTTGTGTGGTAATGGCTAAACTAAATTTCACATGGAAAGTTAACAGCTTCCTGAGAGTTTTGACATTGAATTAACAGGTGAGATTAACAATACCGAGATCTGTAATGATGTAAACTCAGATAAACATAAATTGTGTTTAAGTTCCTGTGCAGGGGTGACCCATTATTAAAAAGCTGATAGACAACAAAACCCTGTAAGAAAAAGGAAATTGTTTGATTATCTTTTATTTGTTGATCTCAGATAGATTAAATTGTGTAACACTTCCATTAGCAGGACCAATGGTGAATGCAAGAATTGTGTGCAATTAGGACTATATACAGTAGGACCCCGCTATAGCACGATGGTCAGGGTCCACAAAACGGGATTGTGCTATGTCCCGAACCATGCTATAACCAACCTAGACAAAACCAAGTCATTTAGCTGAAGAAAATGATGCATGCACCAAAAAAATGGGTGGGGGGGGGGGTTTAATTGTGGACTCAAAACAATGTGCTTCATTGGCACAGTTACCATCTTAAATCAATGCATAATAAACGATAAATACACATGCAGTGAAAACAGAGATTGCACATATAATATTTTACTTTATTCAGAGTAGCATGCATTGGTACATTTATATGTACATGTCTATTGTATAGCATGAATATTTGCCGGCCTATAAGTCGATACTTTTTGACCTGGAAGTCTGGGCTTCGTCTTATACTCCGAATCGACTTATATATGAATTATGTCATTGAAATTGCTTTACCGTAAAAAAAAATGTAAAAAATATTGAAAGTACGAAAAGTATGGTGTAGAAAAAAAAATATCATTTTTGGGAAGAGATCGTGTGCAGAAAAATATAGGATCCAACATGGAGAAGGATTCTGAAATATTTACGTGATTGTCAGTATTAAATTCACGTGCATCAGACGTAATTGCGCTAAAGCAGCATGCACTAGTAATATATGTTGTTTAAGTTTGCTTACATGTGTGTGTAGTAGAATAGACAAGTTAGAAAACGGATAACCATGACATGGACATGGGTATTCCATTGCACATATTTCTGATTGCATCTTGTGATCGAAATAAAAGAGAGACAGACAGACAGATTTCAGCCCTTCTTCATGCTATTTTGCTTAATGTACCTTACTGACCCCTTTTAGCTGAAGCTTTTGTCAAAGAGAGAAAACAGTAATGAAATAGTCAATGGAAATTAAAACAATGCATACCATACTCCTTCAGTTTCAAAGATATATAATTTATATTTAAATATTCACAATATTTATATTCATATAGACTCCATTTAGTTTAAATTCCAAGATGACCATTTAGCATGCTGTGTTGTTTTTTTTTGTTGCAAATACAATGAACTCCTTATTCCCACGAAATAAAATTACCCTTTATCAGTAAGTGCATGTACACTTCCTGTAGTTAGGCGGCATTTAGGTTTGATCTTTGCTCATGAATTCAAAGCTCTGATGCTTCTGTCAGCGAGATCAAAAGATGTCACTGGTTGAGAAACTTACATGAGCAAGCACCTGGCATTACAGGTCATTACACAGTCCTGCATACATTAACATGCTTTACAGGATCGATTACAATACCTTATGGGTAGCCTCATTTCCCTATTGGTAGCCTCACTAATTTGATCACATCTACTGCAGGTGTCAACTGGAATGACCTGGCCAAAGCTGTAGGCATATTTAATTAGAATGTAAATAACACTGCAAAGCCAGTTGGTTTTTTATGATAATGGATATAAAAACAAGAATGAACTGTTTATTCAGAGATATTAATTGATAATGGAATACAGTAATGCTCCTGTACATTAGTAAGATCACAATCATCAGGTAACTCAACAATACATATTACAATCGTCCTGTAACCTCTCTCTCTCTCTCTCTCTCTCTCCAAAAGCTACAAGTAAAAACTGCTCTGAATGCATACGTTCTTACACACTGACATAGCATTGTTTCATCCTATCTCTCTCTCTCACACACACACACAGACATACATACACGCATTCACTAAAAACAACAAGTCTTAATCGAGTTCTTTTAGTTTTTATTGTACATATAATTTGATAATGAGGTTACTGTTGCTCTAAGAATACAAGTTGTACTTATTTTTTTACAACAGGAGTTCATATCATTGCGTACAATGTACCAATAAATAATACGTGTACAGACCATCTTAATCATTTTCCCAATTAATCTGGAATAGCATAATGATACCATTGATATTCATGAAACCAGAAGTTACTAGCGAAAGTGACGAAGCCAAGGTGTTGATCTGGCTTCGTCTTATACTCCGCATCGACTTATATATGGATGAAGGATTGAAAATTGACAAAATTAGCGAATTCGACTTATACTCCGCATCGACTTATAGGCCGGCAAATGCGGTAGTTAAAGGATCAACGCTTGTACTCACCAGCCAATCTCATGGCATGCGTAGGAGTGAGTCTATAATAATTCCATCAAAAATATGCACACAGAAGTATAATATCATTGTCTAATAAAGTTCTGAAATCCTACATCGTTGTCTAGTCATTGTAAATTGTCGTCGTCTAGTCATCGTAAATCGCGTCCAACTTCGATTCCTCAGCTGTACTGTCATATGCGGGTGCTTATGCAGAGACTGAGCTTGGGCTCTTGCAAGTAACACTTTGATCATAAAGTCTGAAATCTATAAAAGGCTGCAACTGGACACGTGTCAATTGTGCGGCAAGATCACAGGGAGTTCAAATAACCACCCTCTGTTACTTGGCACTGAACAAGTATCAAACTTGCGGCTTGATCAAAAGGTTGTCACGTGGGAAAACAAAGAGTGTGGTGCCTTTACAAGCTAAGGTATTAAGGTCAAAGTATATGCACAGGAAGTTGTAGAACTCTACTTGAAAACAAAGTGAGTGCTTTTACAAGCCAGAGGCTTATCGGTCCACATGCACTGGCAGATAACTTGGGAAATATCACTTGGGAATTAAATCTGACTTGTGGAAACACCAGACTTAATCCTGTCCATGGCTTCAAGCTTCTCTTTAACAGAAAAAGCTTAACGTTTCCGTGTTCTGTTATCCATTGTAAATAACTACTAATTTAAACTCGTGACACCTATTTGTTTGAATGACTACAGCAAGAATAATTGTTAATCAACAATGGGGTCATTTTTATAGGGAATGTACAATATTATTCACTGGTCAACTGATTGCGTGGCGATTGTCTAACAACACTACCAAGCCACGTGTGCATGTTGGTGGCTTTTTCGTTTTTTTTTGTTTTATAAATCATTGCCACATGGTTTGAACAACTTTTAGCTGTGAGATTGACTATGATTATTGTCAGTGACTTAAATTGATTGATTTATAAATTCAGGTGCGAATCTTTTATCAACCACCGCATTGTTTGGTGCTTGGCTGTGTATGCAGTTGAATGAGCAAACATATGTCGGCTATTGTTTGAGCAACGATTGTACACAAAGAAGACTTAATGACTTTATTGTTCATGTATCAGTAATAATAAGATTAACACTTATCAGCTTTAAAATGAGCTGACATCTTTCACAAATAAACTAAGATCAAAGTGCAGTGATTGACTACTGACACATTTGAAATGAACTTTCACAAATAGAAATGTTCAGCATCTTTATTCATATAATGAAAGATGCAATCATACGACACTTTTTCTTCAAGAATACAATACAGCTTGCCAAATTATTAAATCAAACTCTTGTTTATTTTGGCACAAAACTTTGCAGTAGTTCAAGAAATTGGCGAAATTATTGTAAAATTTCGGTAGCCACGCCACGATTGTGTTATATCCAAATTCATACACGATCTCTTCCCCAAAATGATAATTAATTTTTTACACATTATTTTCCGTACTTTGAACAAATATATTTTTTTTCATGTACGAAAAAATAAATGAAATTTCGGAAGCCATGCCACGATCGTGTTATATCCCAATTCGTGCTATAATGAAGCGTACTATAGCGAGGTCCTACTGTATATATACACACACACACACAGACACAAGGCTCACAGGGACCCAAGCTTCCGTATTAGATACATTTGAAATTCTTAGAGCATGCATCTTTTCTCTGTGTAATGTGACCCCATGACATGCCTCATTTCCTCCCTGAGTCTCCCCTTTTTATATTTTAGTCAGCTATGGCCAATCTGTGGAATAGCTAATGGCTAAACTAGACTTAGGCAAACAGGCATGAAGCCAGTGTGACCAATTAACAGTTCATCCTTCTCTGATGTGACTTCAAAGAAACCGATGTTCTGTTGAGTGTGCATTTTAGCACCTGCGATTGTTCAGCAATAAACGATCCTTTTTGTTTGTTTTAACTGTGTTTAAATTGGTGATGACACATATATAAATCATGAAAGTAATCAAAGCTTTTTCAGAGTTTGAGTTGGACAATATTGTCAAATCATCGATGGGCCATATTAATATTAATAACTACTGCTTCAGTACATGTGATTTAGACTAGGGCAGTATCAGTAGACACTTTTTAAAAGAGTGAACAAATACTTGAGTTGTAAAATTGAGTCATCAAAATCTTTTCTCATTTTTGGTAAATGGACTTGTGATGAAATGTTACTAATGCTAATAAAAGGCAAAAAATAGACGGAAGTGAGAGCACAAGTGAAGACAACAAAGAGAACTTGAACTTGGAATGAATATTTTATTCTGACTCAGTCTCGACTAAAGTTAAGGACGCCTATAAAAATGGCAGCAAAAAAACGAACGCGAGAACTTGGAGACCTGAGTAGGAGAAGCATTTCTCATGGTTGAATAAAGGGGAATTGTTTGGTACATTAAAAGCAATTTGTGAGTGGTGTAAGACTGATGGAAAGCAAATTCCTTTCACTTGAAATAGAAATACTAACTTGCAGCTATCAGCCTTTAGCCATCATGAATTTAAACTGGATCATTTATTTGTTGTTGAAGGTTGGCATGCTATGCAAAAAAGACATACAATCCCGTATGCTGTTGAGAAAATTCTTGAAATTAGCAGGAAAAATGATGACTGCACAGTTCTGTTCAATGAAACTGTGAATAAATTCATCAGAATAATGGAGGAGCATCATGTATTTGACGACTTCGATAACCAGAATGTCATACAAAATTTTCTTAAGTCAAAGAACAGGAAAAGATGAAGAAACTAACTCATTTGTAAACCTAGTTTGTAGATGGCAGAGTGCAGTATGATATATAAAAAAAAAAATTGAACAATTACTGAAAAATAGTTTCTTTCCAATGCGATCTTATGAGGCTGAGAATTTTAATCCAGATATGTAATAAAATAATGATCATGTTCTTTTTCATTTTCCTTTCTGTACTTTTGAAAGTGAGGGGATTGTGAGTTTATGAGAAGTTGGTAAAAAACAATGTTGATTACAGCAATCTTGGGGGCCACTGCATTAATTTACCATGCAACCCAAAAATTTTCAAAGCTGGTTGCTCGGGGACAACCATGGATTTTCAGAATTTTCCTACCTACGAAGGAATTTACAGGTCCCAAATGGAACTGAACAGACCCAAATGGGTCCTTTCATTCTCATCATCAGCGTTCAGAACAATGCTAAAAATGTTCTGGGCCTAAACTTAATGTAAACCGAATTCATGTCATGGAGCTGTAGGCTTCATCATAAAAATGACACTATAAGAGAAAAACAGTAACAGATTTATTCCTCTGATTCTGCTGTCTTGGAAAGGCAAATATCAGTATTCCAGGTTGTGATTAAAGTGTTCCCATTTGCGACTAAAACTTCGGAAGTGGTGAGTGCAAATGGTCAGCTGGTTGCACTCTGGCAACCTTCAGAATCATACTGCAGCATGTAGAAAAGGACATGAACACTTTATAATTACAAGTATATACCACGTTGCTGAAAACATTTGGCAGATGCAATTTAATTCACAGCATAATCCCTTTTGATTGTGAGACTGTTGGTTCCTGCAATAACTCTCCGTCTTTCTATGGGGCCCTGGGTGGCCGAGTGGTCTAAGGCGCTTACCTTTACAGATCACTGACATCTCACCTCTGTCCGCATGGGTTCGAGTCTCAGGCTTGGCCAATGTGGGTATATGAAAAAGCTTCCAAGTAGCTTCACGTGGGTCGGTGGTTCTTCCCGGGGTTTTCTTGGGTTCTTCCTCCACTAAATATACTGGCCGCCATGTATAGCCTATCATGTGCTGAAAAATGGCGTTAAACCGATAACAACCAACCAATGAACCGTCTTTCTATGTGACTAATCTGGCTTGCAGACTATTTAAAGTGACCAGTCTCATACATAACCTGTTCAGTCAACCTCATTTTGCTAAGAAGTGTGTCACACTTCCTATGTTCATGATAATGGCTTGCCAGTTTAAGCAGATACCAGCTAATCTGCCACAGTTAATGGTAGGGATTCAAAAAATTGCAGTTATGGAGACCTGTGGAAAATTTAATTAGCAATAGATTTACTCTCAGTCGAACTACCATAAATGCAGATATGGCTAAGGCTTTATTTATATAAACTTTCTGCAGAAGAAAATGAAGGTTAAGGCTCTTGAATTATCAGTGAATTTGAGTCTTGGCAATAGGTTGAGAGATGGTTTTGATAACCTCACATAATGAATTTTAATGGCTGTCCAGAGGTTGAAGCAGATAATGACTGTTGACAGTTCTGTCAGAAAGAGCTAGGTATACTGTTAAAATTATCTTGATGCATTTTATAATTACTCTATAATTTGCCCTAACAAAATCACTTTTTGCCATCATTAATTTCCCCACTCAATGGTTTTCTGTTCCCTATGTCTTGGGTGATCAAATTGTTAGGCTTGACAACCAAAATTTTGAAATGGCCACTAAAATTTTAAAGTAGCGTTCCATGCTTACTTTGATGGGTCTGTATATCATTATCATAATCAGCAGCAGAAAACATATGATCTCCGTGCACCTATAGAGGGTTAACAGTATATTTTGTTAACATAAAACATAAGCCAGTCTTTAAGTTCAACCTGCCATCTCTGTTGAAATTTTAGTGGCTTCCGCTTATTTTGCTCATAGTTCTATTGCTGAGCCTTCTTTTCCTCCAGAGTTTTCTTGGAATTTAAATGGGACCCATTTCTGACATGTGGAAATTCCAACTTGTGTGTTTTTATGATTTGGGCTGGAGCATCATTCTTAATTATACTTGATAAACCTCCAGATTAAATTCCTACTGAGTATGCGCTGTCCATGATAAATTTACAGTATGTGACAGTGATTGACATTTGCTCAACTACTGTTTACACCTTATCGACGAATAATATGGCACCTATGTAAAATCAACATGAACTGGGCGGAGATAACAGGTCACTGATGTCACATGCATAATCTAATCAAGGTTAGATTGTTTTGAGATTATTTTTCACGTTTATGAAAGAGGAAGAGAAAAATATTTGAATGGATTAACTTTTGATCCAATATCGGCATTGTCTGATTGGTCATCAAACTATAATCAATTAGACAAAACTGTGGAACATAAGTTGGCTCACAAAGCCAGTTGTCAAAGGCATGTGGACAAACTATAATTATGTTTTATTGGCGATTGATTTGCATCAATTGGCAAAACATTTACAAACTTGGGTGTTTTAATTAATGTATCATTCAGTAAAAATTGACCGGACATTATGCTCAGTGAATACATCTGAATTTTTAAATCACAATGGTGCAAAGAAGTATATTTTCTTTTCTGTCTCGGTCTCAGAAATGACCTGACAGTGATGAATTTTTTGACCCTCAGACTCCAAAGAAACTGAAAGTTTGTGTCAACTTTGAGGGAAAAGAGTGTAAATCTCCTAAAGTTGTTGGAAAATTTAAGGAAAAGTGAATTTCCACCGGTGAAAGATGTTTTTAAAGATGGAAATGGAGTCAATGACATGTGAGTGATGTAGAGACGCTGGTAAGTCAAACCCATTTGCCAATGAGGGCAGTTCCAATCTTAAAAAAAGTGCCCCCAGTTGTCATAAAAAAAAGCCCTGACATTAGATTTTTGTTGAAACTCACAGGGCAAAGACAAAACACCAGACTGTAGCTCATCTAATAGAAGAACAGGTTGAAAAATTTATTATAGAGGGTAAAGAGTTCAAGATTGCACAGTTCGAGACACTCTGTTTCATGGTGAAGGAGAAACACTTATACTAAAAAAAGTAATGACCATGTCAGTCTCATTGTCAGCTTCTTTCATTAAAAACTGTACAAGTATTTCTCTGTATTCAACATTAGACCCGAAATATTGCTCCACAAATAACGAATAATTCCAGCAATGAGTTCATGACTCGAAAACAAATGACTCTTGAGATTTCAATTTTGACTCGTGAGATTTTCTTTTGACTCTTGAGATTTTGGGGTCAAGGCTCAAATGACTCATCAGTTTTTAAATCTATTGAGAACCCTGATTTGGGTCTCTGTTTTCTTCAGTTTGGGTCCATTAGATTTCAGTTGGATCCATTTCAGTCTATGTTCGAGTCAAATTGGTTCCATTTTATGCCTGTTTAGTGCCCTTTGGGTCCATCTGAGTCTCCATTTGGCTCTGTTTGGGTGAATTGCCATGCCTGCTGATAAATTATTATGCAAACTGATAATTAACGCATGCGAACCATCCACTATTGAATTTACCACTGTATTGTTGTTCACTGCCATAGCTAATAATGTCTAGAAATAATAAAAAGTGGCAGTGAGCAACTTGTTGGTCTATCATTTTACATATCAAGTTTAAAAACTCTAAGAATGTGATTTGACCCATTCATCACTTTTCTTTTATTGCCAAAAAAAATTGCTAAATGTGAAGATTGGTGCTGATATTTCTAGTGAAGTAGATCAATATCTGATAGATTATATGTGGGCATGGAGGTGTTATATGTATGTTTATTATCTTTCAGCAAAAGAAAAGTGATGAACCGGTGGAATCATTCTTAAATATTCGAAACTTGGTATGTATAAAGATATGTCCGTTTTACTGGACAACAAAATTTGTTGTATGCCTTCTAGATTCCACTCATGTATAACCGAAAGGTCCCTCTCGTTTTCTCGCCATAACATTTTGCAGTGCATGAGAGAGATTTGTGGCCATGAATATACAGAACTGTTTACTGCAACAATTTCAACATAGTTTGTGTGGAATATTTCACAAAAATATGGGCAGTCTTTTTCTGCAGAGATGTTGCATGCCAGAGTTCTGTTTAGTTTCTAGGTTCCTTAGCTCTACGACTAAGGTGCTTGATATTTCCTATACTGCACTCAGTTCAAGCATCTGTATGATTGTAAGAGAAACCATTACTTTTGAATCCAATGAGTTCGATGCTGTTATAAAATCCTGACATAAAATAGTGGGCTTTGGGATAACTCTAAACAACAGATGAGATAGTCTTAATAGAGATAAAAATATGCATGAAGAATTGTGACCTTGCATCATCCATTATATGGAAACTAATGGCGGGAGTATCAGCTAATTAGAGGATCGGTGACACTTTAAACAGCTACATCAGGGTTCAACCTGTTAATCAGGGATATGGGGCAGATGGCCCCATTACATTTTCTAAAGGGGCCAGATCAGATTTTGATGGGTCAAAATATTGCATGGTTTCTTTTTCTATAGAAACGTGCTTTTTACTTTTTAGTAATTTCACACTACAATTTAAAATATTAAATGTAATAAATTAGTATCTCCAGTGTTTGCTCTGAATTAAATTTACTTCAAGTAAATAAATAAATAAAATGGGGTAAAATTTTTATGGAGTAGCATCCCTTTGCTGTAGTGGCATGCTAATTATTTTTGTTTTTTCTTCTGCATTTGTACCTATTTATGCTGTGATAAACAAAGTAACATATGGAGAAAATTTAATTTACTTTAAAAAAAAACAATACTCCTTGAAAACTTTCGAAGTCATTGCAAATCTCTTGACATCAAATCTCTCCGGTGCTGTACAAACCATACATGTATTTACTCCTGTGCAGCCAGTATGCTGTGGTCATTGCTTACTGCTGATGTGTTCTCTTTACTTAAAGTGTTTTGTATAGCAATCTGAATCATTACAAAACAAACATAATGACATGTTAATGAAAATCACTTGATGAGTATCTGTTCATATTGTGGTAATTTTAAAATTACCACTACTTTGTTGCACTGTCTTTATCCTGCGCAAGACAGAGATACAATTTTGACACTGACAATGTTCTTACCATGGTTGAAACAAGCCATGATACTGTGATCCTGCCTTTATTTATTACCTCTACTTTCCAAATGCTAATTTTATTCAGTTCTAATGGTGGACTTGGATGAAGAGAGGGTGCCTTTTAAGACATTTCCAATGGATGGTATCACATTGATTTATTAATTTAGGTATTTTTCTGTGAAAAAAATGGCAACATGTTTGCGAATCACCTTTCATGATGATGTGTGTTTGCATATTGTTTGACTGGCTACCACTTATTGTTGTATTAAATATGATGCCACTAGCATATTGCAGTGTAACCAGACAGCTAAACCATCGGTTTCTGTCAATCAGATGCTCATCTACATACCATGCATCACACTGGTAAAGGGCTAAATTCACATTTAGCAACATGACCGGCCAGGTGACATGCAGAATTTGCTCGAATGACTTTGACTGTGTTTCTTGTGATGTGTCTTTCATATTTGAGTGGGTCATTGATGATTTTTGGCCAATGCATAAAATGCAACCTAGCTCAGGGATTCCGTTAACAGATGTTTTGGCATATTATGTGCCCTACTACTCTCCAGGATGTCCAGATTTCTACCACTGGATGGCCTAGGGATTTCCCTTTCTTCTGCTTATATGCCCAAATAATTAAACCCTGTCATCCCAACTATTCTGAAATGCAACTTATCTCTGCCACATAATCAGTTGAAATGTGTCTATTAATTGATTTACAATGCCCAACAAAGTTAATAATCCCAGCTCGTGTGTCATTTCCTACCTAGTCATTATTACCGTGTCAGTGTATTGCGGACTTTGATAAGTGTATCATCAAGTCCAAGGTGTTAGTCACAATTCATTCTAAGCTGCACCCTTTCACTAGTAACCCTTATTTTTCATCTTTGACTCACACAAGTTTCATTTTGACTTGAGCCTGAATTGAGTGCTTTCCTAACGTACTGAACAGAGTGTGCTCATTGCCCAAGAATCGATAGACAATCAATTTCGTTGGCTGACAGAAATATCTTACTGCTTTAGATTAGCATAGACTCCAATTGAGAGCACATAGTGGGTAATTGATAGAAAACATAAAGAAGGAAGAAAGGATGAAATCTCCAGCAAAAACAGTGCTGCATTTATTTCCAAAGTAGTGTACAGCGTGGAAAAATGGTCGACTCTAATGTCCAAAATAAATTCTAGATGGGAATGGTTATCAGAGCATGATGAATTCAATTCCCTGTATGGAAAGCTCGTGATGGGTAGTTGATGATTATCACAGCACACCTGTTGTGGATTTATTTATTTCTGCAATAAATATTAGTTTTTCCAGCATTATATACTTTGAATCAGTTGAGTTGGACTATGGCACAGTTTGCTACAGTTTCCTTGTCAACTAAAATAACAATGTCCTGAACAGTGAACATGGTTATTTTAGTGGCTAAAGAAATTGTAGAAAACTGTGCTGTAGTCTGACTCCACAACGACTAATTCAAAGCATATAAGGCTGGAAAATTGAATCTTTTTTGCAGAAATTAATAAATCCATGACAAGAGTGCCTGTGATGATATGTGTTGGAATGTCTTCAATAAACAAGAAACAGGTGAGAGTATTTATGACCCGTTTTTTTTTTCAACATGACCCACTTTTCGACATGGTAGGGTCCAGTGGGCCTCTTTTTTTCCATTTCTGGAATGAACACTGTAAATTAGTAATTCATTTATGCATATCTCAGCAAATTACAAGTACAAATTGTGTATGGTTCTAGACGGTCTATTTACTGGCACTAGCACACAACAGAAACATTGCAAGCTTCTTGCTAAAGAATGTGTGCTGGACCTCAGAGCTCAAACACCAATTGCTGACAACTAAATAAGTATATTTTACAACTATACTGGGTGGCACTCTTCAGAGGGTATACTAGTTACTCTGACCTCTACTGGTACTGCACAGCCTTGCCGAGTGCTATACTGTGCATACCCTGAGAAGACAACCTCACCAATTTTATAAAGGAGTAGATCTTAACTGTACAAGGTTGTGTTGGTACATTGTAACAAAATTCCATAACTGCAGAGACTTTTGATGAAAAACTAGGAACACACTAAATTGACCTTGGAAAGCAGTCCTGGAGCCACCATATATACATGTATTCATGACTGTAAACAATGTATATTTGGTAAAATAGATGGCCTTGATTAACTAGGAACTTTATTAGGTATCTTATTTATGGTCTTCAGATTTATCAGTTGTACAAACCTTTCGATCATCAAAACAGTACATAATCTCTATCTCCATTTATATTCAATACAGCCTGTACATATCATTAAAGTGCTATTTCTAAATCTGAAACTAACAAGTTTATACTGCCCTGTCTAAATAGGCATTAATCATAGTAACAAAATGCAGTTCATAAATGCTACACAATTAATATTTGGTTTGGTGTTCTGTTAATGATAAAAGAATTTTCCCAAAAGTATTCTCAATATTGCTAAAATATATTTAAAAAAGTTTTTTTTTTCTAATATATTTTTTTAGAAATGTACTTTAGTTTTACTTTGCATTCTAATATCTTTTATTGCATACACTTGACTAAAATTTAAATTGATTCATACAAGTTTTCCGGCAAGTGTGATAATTGAACTTCCAGGTTTTAGGTATGGGACTTTCCAATTTCCATCCATTGAAGGCAGGGACTTCAAAAAATCAAAAATTAATGGAACCCATGTAGATTAAACCCTGCCACATGCATGCTTTTGTTGAGTTTCTTCAAAACTGTTGATGTTTGAACAGCTGTCAGTGTTGGTGTGGAAAACTACAGACAGGTGCTAAAATTATGGATTGGATTTTGGGAAATTACTGATAGACATCTGTTAGGGTAAACAGGTAGGAAAAAAAACGAAACAACACTTCAGCTACCATTGTGACAAAAGCTTGCTCTTTTCACATAGAAGAGCTTCAGAGATCAGAGGTTATTTGAGGTAAAACTGTCTTGATTAAGAAGTGATTTTTGCAATTGCATGCTGAATTACAGCAGAATTTGAGGTCTGTTGTGTAAAGGTTTTTGTTTGCTGTGAAAGGAAACTGAATTCTGGCATACTTTGTACATTTGTAATCTTTCTTGTGCATTCAGATAAATGCTTCTTTGAGTGTAATGCATTTTTATCTCAGATGACCTCTGACCCATAGCAAAGGGACATATTCAAGTATCTCCCTGGAGCTGACATGCAGGATAAGCCTGTTTTAGTCTTTGCATCTCTTTACTACCAGTAAACTCAACCACTTCTTGTAAATAGTTTTACATTAGATAGTTTTTACTTTTTGCAAGCATACAGTGCACAGCAAATAAACTTTGAAATAAAGGCTTGATGTCAGCATAAAAATAAAGAAGAATGTATAGATGGGGTCTGTTAGTTGCCTCCTTTATGTTGTGTTTCATCCAAGAATTTCAGCTGCCATGAAGAGTTTTCTTATGCCCATTATCATGGGTGATGCTATGATGTGATCACATCCCTAAATTTTTAACCTGTTTCTTTGATGATTCAGTAATAAAGTCATGTATCTTAGTTTTCAGTGCATCTGACTGTGAATCCAATGGACATTACCTTAAGATTAGTGTTTTAAAATGTTTGTAGTTTAATACATTTAAATAGAGCACATTTCTTATAGTTTATAATCAATTTTCCATGTTCATTTTGGCATTTTTATATTTTTTTATTTACAAAAAAATAAATTCTTATTTTATTTTTTTTTAACACAAATTTAAGTATCATAATCAAGCCTTCATCAAACACATACTAACAAACTTGACAAATGTGGTAAGTTGTGATATGATTGAGATAAAAGTTACATTAAAAAACAATACAAAAGTAATACATATGTTTCCAATTTAGTTATAATTGAGATATAAGTTGAGTTTTCAAAATATTAAAAAAGAAGTGTGTTAAAGTAAAACGAGTACATCTGTGCATCCCAGTTTCAAAACTACCTATGTAATAAAAAAAACTTTTAAAGAGAACCTGTGTTAAAGTATATTAAAGAGATAAAAGTAAAGTTTCAGAAACAAAAAAAAACTTTAAAAGTATGTTGGAGTAATAAATCTATCCTTTTTTTTTGCTAGAAGTGTACATACTTGTTGGCCTATGAAATGAAAGACATGGAAAGAAAACATGTGTCTTTCTTCAGCACTGATATGTGATCCGGTGATCATGCATAAGAACTGTACTTTGAAATGTCTCTTCTCCTTGATTGAACTGCAGTAGATATTAATTTTAATTATTTTATTGTAAATTTGTAATCCCAACATTCCCATCTCATTTGAACCTTTCGGGATAAAAAATTTTGAAAAAAGTTGGAGTGCAGAGCAGGCAAAATTTCCCTAGCTCCAGCTCTGGGCAAAAACCTGCTGCTCCACTGCTCTGTGCTCCAGCTTCACTCCATGCTCCAAAGCCCTGTTTACCCAAAAAACTAGGGAAAACACCAATAAATCCATTCTGGTAAGAAATCAATCTAAATAGCAGTAAAATATGAAAGTAGATGAGGACACCAGGCCATATGTTGACTTCTTGAGTGCTCCAGACAAAGTTGTCTCACACACAGGTCAAGTGTAAGTATCTTTTGAAAAATCATATGATCCATGTAAAAATCTAATTGCTCTGAATAATTTTTGTGTACTATTTCTCAAAGTTAACAGGCCCCTTGCGTAAATTGCACTTAGAGGAAGAGAGGCTACATGTAAGATTTAGATGGGCCCTATGTGCAAGTTGCACTCTAAGGTAGAGGGGCCTCGTGAGATTTAGGCAGGCTCCTTGGGCAAGTTGCACGCAGAGGAAGAGGGGTCCAATATAAGAATAAGGTATCCCCCACGTAAGATTTAGACAGGCCCCAGGCATAAGGCTATCCTGTTTCTGAAAACTCTTCTCTTTTGAGAAAATCTCATAATTATTATGTTCTCAAATATTCATTGCATACTATTTCAGAATCCTTCAGTTATCATGTCAGTAAACTGAAAATACAGAATATTCTCCAATTACTTTCAGTCTCACACAATCCTGCTTGTGCAGCCCAACCCCCGCCCAGACACCAGGACCTACTCGGACTATGAATCTCTCAATGAATGCTTGGAAGGTTGGTATTC
The DNA here is from genome assembly GCA_029931535.1 of Margaritifera margaritifera. NCBI lineage: Eukaryota > Metazoa > Mollusca > Bivalvia > Unionida > Margaritiferidae > Margaritifera > Margaritifera margaritifera. Next base: position 1,489,793 of record JAQPZY010001289.1, read on the forward strand.
TTTTCTGCAATACATATTATTTAAAGTTTTATATTTTGTTTACTCTATGTTCATGGTGTAACAAGTACTGATGAATTGGGGTAAATATTTCGGATGATGTTGCCAGGTTGTGGTGTGAGGTGTTCCAGATGTGGTGCAAGTCAGAAGAAAACACGCTTAAAACCACAGACCCATGTGTGTATGATGCTCAGAGGAGGTTGGTTGGTTGTTTTTTAACTGCACTTGCAGCACGTTACTGAATATATCATGCCAAGGAAATGGCAGCAAAGTACCTTTTCCAAAGACATACTGAGGCAGCTGACCCTGCATGGGTATCAAACCTGAGACCCATGGATTATGGGTCTGATGGTCTACCAAGTGAACTACCACGGCTGAGGAGAGGAAACCGGAGACTTCACAGAAATGAGCATGCAGGTAACTGCACCATGTAAGCCCATACAGATTACTGAAATCTGTAGTAAAAAGAAAATGCTTGTGTAGATTTTTATTACATGCTAATTACAGTACCGGTGAACTGGACTTTTATGCAAATTCTGACATAAAATGGTCACATTATGGTTCCAGATTTTTAAACACAGCGGAGTATTATTTTATGATGTCTGTCCATCCATCTGTCTGTTACCAATTTTGTTTCTGAACAAAAGCTCTCCACCATCCACAGTTATCGAAGTTTGTTAATGGCTATCACTTGGGGTACATTTGAAGTCCGAGGTCAAGGTAACTGTAACTGAAAGAAGAAAGCCGGTTTCCACACAATAACATTAGTTCTACATCATATACCTGGACCAAACTTTGTGGATGGCCTGCACTTTGGGTAAGAAAGAAGCCTATTGATTTGGAGGTCAAAGATCAAGGTCACTGTGATTGAAAAATGACAAATGGTTTCAACACAATAAAATTCGTTCTACGTTACAGACCTGGACCAAACTTTTGTGGATGACTTGCACTTTGGATAAGGAAAAAGTCTATTGGGTCAAAAGTTTAAGGGTCAAGGTCACTGATTGAAAGGAAAGTTTCTGCAACAAAATTTCAGTTATCAACCATGTACTTTCACCAAAGTTTGTGGATGACTTGTACATTGGGTAAGAAAGAAGCCTATTTATATTGGGGTCAAAAGGTCAGGGTCACTGTGGTTCTAAGAAAAAATATGTTTTTTGTGTAACAACTTCAGTTGTAGACCATGTACTTTGATTAAAGTTTGTGGAGGACTTGCACTTTAGGCGTGGAAGAGGCTTATAAATTTGAGGGGAAAAGGTCAAAGGTCATGGTCATTGTGACTCGAATAAAAATTGGTTTTGCCAAATAACTTTCATTTTAGAGTAAGTACCTTGACCAAACTTTGTGGATGGCCTGCACTTAAGGTAATAAAGAAACCTATAGATTCTGGGTAAGTTTAGGTAACGACTACATACCTTGACCAAGGTCCAGGTCACTGAGACCTGTTGGTCTATAATCTCCAGAGTCAACCATGCTATACTGGTGTCTACATGGAGGACAATTAAGCACTGGGCAGGTGTATAATGTTCATGGTACTCTTGTTGCATGCAGATTGAAAGAATTTCCTTTCTACATAACAACTGTATATTTATAGCCTTCCAGAATCCAAAAAAGCACTCTGTATGTTAACATTAACATTTCTTTATCTATCATTTTTATATTCCCACCATAAGGTGGAATTTATTGTGTTATGATGTCAGTCCATCTGTCTGTTCCCTGTTTCATTTCTGCACTGTAATAAGAGTTCTCCACCATGTACCATTACCAGACTGTGTGGATGGCGTGCACTTTGAATAAGAAATAAGACTATACATTTTGTGGTCAAATGGGCAAAGATCAAGGTCACTGGAATGTAATATGTTATGATGTCTGTCCATCTGTCTGTTCCCTGTTTCATTTCTACACAGTAACTAGAGTTCTCCACCATGTACCATTACCAGCTTTGTGGCTGGCTTGCACTTGGGTAAGGAAGAAGCCTGTCGATTTTGTGGTCAACAGGTGAAAGGTCAAGGTCACTAACTGAAAGAAGAAAAATTGCTTCTGCACAGCAGCATTAATCCTACATCACAGACCTGGACCAAACTTTTTTTTTTTTTTTGATGGCTTGCACTTGGGCTTAGATGGAAGCCAACAGATTTCATGGTCAAAAGTCAAGATCATTGTTTTTGTACAGTAACAGTAGTTCTACATTGTAGACCTGGATAAAAGTTTGTGGAGGGCTTGCACTTGGGGTAAGGAAAAAGCCTATTAATTTGTGGGTCAAAGGTCAAGGTCACTGAAAGTAAAACAATTATTTCTGCATAATGACTTCAATTCTATATCACAGATATTGGCTAAACTTTGTGGACAGGTTGCACTTGAAGTAAGGTAGAAGATTGTTGATTTTGTGGTCAAAAAGTCAAGGTCACTGTGCCTGAAAAATGAAAAATGATTTCTGTACAAATATTAAAGTTCTCGACCATGTACCTTCACTTTAGTTTGTAGATGAGACACCTTGGGTTAGAAAGAAGCCTATTGATTTAGGTGTTTTAAAAAATATATCAGCTGACCTCATGGCACTATTATTTAAAATTCCAGTAATGATAATGACATATTCAATAATGCATGAAAGATGTCCTGTAAGGTGGGCTGTAGATCTTCACATTTAGTTGTTTTTTATCTGATGTTGCTGGTTTTAATCTACTCACTTGGAGGAGATGTCTAGGAGCTTTTTGGATGAGATGATGGATGAGGGTGCCGTTTACTAAAGTGAGCATTGGCACCGCTTGTAATGTAATTGTTCAAACATTGTATATATGCTTTAGGTATACTGTGAATCACTTCAAATTGTGGGTATCAAATTTCGTGTTTTGGTTAGAAAATGCATATTTGTGGGTACTTAATTTTGTGGCTTAGTCATTTTTGAATACCCCCCAAAAACAAGACAAAATATTGAACGACAATGTATATATCTCTATAAAAGATAATATTTACATTAATTTCCATGTATTTTGAGCAAACAAGCTTACAGCAGTAATTATATTGATTAGGAAAGTTATTTACTTCCAACACTTAACATAAATGTGGAGATATAAATCAAAGAATATGCCGACATCCTTTTGCTTTCTTGTGCAAACAAATAAGCCTAATTGCACAGCTTTATTTAAGAAATTAAGATTGCAGTTAGGTTTTTCAGTGTTCTTAAAGATCACTATCAAAACATAAAGTTCTTGACAATTAGGGATTAGCCACTAAAACAAAGCCAATGACAGGAAATAAAGCTTTTTATGAACAAAACATATCTTTTCCATATGTAAACAGTTCTGTCAAAATTGAGTTTCACTCAGAACTATCACAATGCCATTGACACAATGGACAAAAGTGGGAAACTTAAAATGTAAAATTTCCCACTGTTGCAGGCCTGTCTGACCCTAAGTAGTCCTGTTTGTTGACCAGATTTTGATTTTCACTGTACTTGAATCAGTTATTAGAAGGTGGTGATGCTCTTTTATGTATTAAAAGCACATAACAGGGAGAGGCTGCTGTCTCATATAAGGGAAAATGTCATATTAACACTGTTTGTGCCAGATGCATGCATGCAAGCCCCAGACTTATATTCCATGGCCCAGGCTATTGCTTAATTCAGTGAAAAGGAGGAAAGGTGAGATTTACTCTTAGTTAAGGTCAATATCAACCTGACGAGTCGGAAGTGGATTATCTCCACACATGACAAAGAGTCACCTTGGATGGATGTGATTAAAATGGGCTTTGACAAAGCAGAACTGATATGCTAATTGTTTATTCAGCAGTTATATATATGAAACATGTTTACTTATGACATATGTACTCGTGTATTCCATTTGCTCACTGGGATAGTGGACAGTACTTGTGATCAACAACATTAAAAATGCAGTGAAAACATTTTTGTGTCTTTACAAAGTGACTAATATTTGAATCATATATATATATATGGTACAGAATTCGATGTCATAAAATAAGCCTTATGGCAGTATTTCCTGAAGTAGTCAACAAAACTTGAAGTGGTTCTTCTGTCATTTGCAGTCAACAATGAAGAGACAAGATTGATATATATTTAATTGACCATTATTAAGATAAATTTAAAAACAAATTTTCAAGCAAAATGTTAAGGACATTCCCAAGTTTTATCATGTTTGCAATGAGGGTGTCATCATTAAATGCCGTCATAATGCCCAGCTGTTCAGTAACAGGGTAGTTGTTAGCATTCAATTTACTGAGAAAGCATAACTATATACATTCAAAATCATGCAGAGTTCCTCAGAATGAAAGAAATAAAAATTTATCCAATTAATCTTCACTATGTTTAGACTTTAAATCTGATAAATTGTATGCCAATCTCATAAGTTTCTGACCGTGTTTGACCTTGCAAGGAAAGTACATGTGTTAATCTAATTCATGATACAAGTTGTAAAAGATTGCACCAGTACAATTTCTGGCACAGTTTGTGGAATTTTATAAATCAGCTTGGTGTCAGAATGTTGCATCTTGGATTCTTACGAAATATTGGCAGCAACTGGAAAAATAGCTGACATTGTTGACATCAAGCAGTGTTTTTTTTTTACGTCTATATGCAACCTATTTGCAATAGCTTGACATATAAAGCACATGTCTTTTTTGTTGTTTGGCAGATGAAAGGGAAGTATGCCTACTTTCTTGCCACAGTTGCGTCTATGTAAACATCTGTTTGTGTATGCAATTTTTGCTCCATAAAGATCAAAAATGGTATCAGTAGTTGAAAATTGGGGAACAAAGTTCAATTTGCAAGGTATTTTGCTTTAAATTAATTAAAAAACAGTGTTGCAACTGATTTTTGAGAACATTAGTTTTTCCAGCCTCTGTTCCTGCTGGATAACCAGTTTTGTTAGTGTCCATTGTTATGTACTTGTTAGATTTCAAGTTTCTATAACACTTTTTGAAATTGGATGAAGGATGTTTTCATAACTGGAGTTGTTTCAGGAAAAAAAAGAAGATAGTTGTCGCATGCAATCAATACGAGTAAAAATATCCTGTTAAGGGCATTTTGGATAACCACAGTGTAACATGCACCCCACTATCCCCAATCACAGGAGTGATAAAGTGTAAGTTGGTTTGGCATCAAATTTCTTCCAACAAACATGTGAAAAGTACTGACTTATCTGTAAGGATAACAGAAAATGGAGGGAAAAAATGACCCATCATACATTGTGTTAGATGATGTAATGAAACCATTGGTGATTCCAAGAATGTCAAATGGGAAAGAAAAATCCTTTTGTGGATGTAACAAAGGACACAAAAATTTAAATTATACAAATTTAAAATATTAACCCAATAAAGCTACGAAACCAGGATGTAAAAAAATTCTGTCAACATAAGTCTTTCAAGTTCATGATTATTTATTTGGAGAGTCCTCTAATGTATTTCATGCTCTTTGGCGAAAATGCAAAAATGGCATTCTGTTACATCTCCAACATTGATGATTATAGTTTTCATATATTGATGCAAATGTTCAGTATAGTAAGTAAGAGTGGTTCTTTGGTGTCTCTGTTATCACACAATCACAGCATCAGTTGGCTATTTTCAGTGTTGAGAATATTGTAGGACAAAGATTCCATTGGTGCCTTACATTACATCTTTTTCTGAAGCAGAAAAAGTTAATTTTTTACACAGTACCTATGAGGAACTATCTTCATTCATATGGAAATAAATTGCCCCTAATCTGGTGTTTCAGAATTAATTAACATGGGCAACTTAAAATAAGTATGAAATGTTTGGATAACCTTGTCTGAGATGTAACACTTATTTTATGACATATATATTCCACATGGAAAAGTGTATTTGTGTATTTAAAGTGCTGAGAACTATATATATCATTATACATTTATGAAAGATGGGCACCAATGAAAATTTACTGATATGATTTAATTCACATGCAAACTTTCAATAGCTTGAAAGTTCAAGATATACTAAAGTAATGACTATCTGATGGTATAGTAATAAATGCACAATTACTCAAGTTTATGTCCTTCTTTACTTCCCAGAGCACATATTATATCCGTTTATAATAATTAATACTCACTAAACTGTAGGCACTCTAGTGAAATTAGGAAGCATTCGAGAAATGTGACAGCATTAAATTTGAAGAAAATTAAATGTCAATCACAGTTTGGGATTTTTTTAAGCACATGTATCCTTCAATAACATTAGTCACTATGTATCCATTAAAATATCCAACATAATAAATCCATCTATTTTAACTTCTGTTAGGCTGCTGGTATTAAAACAAGCACACAAACTGAGTGATGCTTTACGATCTGATATGGAGGTGGGCACTTTGAATGTCACCTTGGTTCATATTTCGTTGTGACTTTAAATTCATGATCTAGCTTACTCTCGAAGACCACAAAAGTTGGTACCCCACAAATTTAAAGTGATTCACAGTGACAGAAATTTGCCAAATATGAAAAATTCTGGAACAGTGTCCGACACATCTTGTATCCATAGACCAGGGTCTACCAGAATGCTGTGTCTTTGCCACCATTTATTGAAGTCAGTCACGCTGTTGGGCTACTACATGATATTATAAATTAAAACATACCTACAAAATACTTTACAAAGATATGTAATTGTTAATAACATGCAAGAAGTTCAAAGGATAGTTTTGAAGCAAACACTTTTTTATTCAGGTGCCTTCTTTGGGCTACTGAATTTAAGCTGGGCTACCAGGTTCTTTCTCTGGGTAATCCACTGGGCTACCATCAGGTATTACAAGTTGGTAGACTGAAAGTTTGTCACATCAAATTATTGGGATAATGGAAAATAACATTATAGTTAAAATGAGTGATTGTTGTATCAGTGTTTTATCTAAAGTGTGAGATCACAAGAATCCCATGGAAAATAATGAAGTTGACACATTTTCGTGATTCCTTCATGTCCGCAGTGTTGCACATTCAGAAATCTTTCATTATATTGGCAACAGTGTGATTGAGTTAAGGATTAAAAGCATTCCATATAGTTAATATCAGCATATGGTGAGATAGCATGTTTTCAAGTATTTCAGCAGTGTTGAGTTGACTGGGTCCCATCACTGGGCATGAGACCAAACAGTCACAAAACTTTTTTGCAAAGGTCAGGGTATACTGTATCAGACTGTAACTTTATGCTGCTCCCCACTAAAAAAGAGACAGAAAATCAGGTTTTTCGTTTTAAGTAAATACGATCAGAAGTCAAGCTTAAAATGCAAGACACAGCTAGACAGTCTCATTCATCTTATCCCAGGAGTGATGGCAAGTTATTGGTATTGAAGATAAAATGAAAGTCTTGGACACGAAGCACAACTATACCGGTGTTGTTGATTCAAATGTGAATTGAACAAGACCTCTGGCAGATGTGCGCTATACGTAACCATTTTTCTGTTTGAATTTGAAAAACGCCATATGGCAGTGAAATTAATTTTTTTATAAACCACTTGAATCTGATTTTTCTTTTGACTTTTCATTGAAAAATTCAAAGAAATGTTTACGTGTGACGTTGAACAGACAGGGGATAACTGAAGACTGATGGTTCTTATCACAACTGCAGTCGTGCATTTTAGGAGTGTAACAACCACAACTGCAGTCAAGAGTAAGAAGTATAACAATCTGAATGAACTAAACTGATTAAATTAATATCATTCAAAACCTCTGCAAAATATGAGTAAATCTTGAATTCAAGTAGAAATGAAACCCCAGTGCAGTACTCACTGAATAAAACATGTTCACTCTGTTAGTTTGTTTGGTGTTGTTGCATGAGTGTTTATCACTACAAGTGTCTCCAAGTCTTTTGTACATGTGACTCCTATTTTTTCAGTGGGTCGGTCACAAGGGTCTCCAGATTTAGAATTTCTAGATAAAACACTGTTGTATTTTTGAGAGACTTGCATGTTTTATTTATTTCAGGAATCTGTAAGATCTATGAGGAACATCTGAAAAGGCTCAACCCAGACTGCCCTTCAATTACATATGACATCAGCCAGCTGTTTGACTTTGTAGATCAACTCACTGACCTTAGCTGCTTGGTGTATGTATTTTTCTGTCTTTCTTTCCATCTGACATTTAGTCTGTTTCTCTTTCAAAGATATTCATACACACAATCATATCCAGTCATCAACAAAGTCAGAATTGCATTATGGCTACTATTTTCAACATGTACTTTTTATTAAAAAAAATTCACAAGTGCATTAATAAAACATGAGTATTTTAGGGCTTCTGTTGAAGTAAATGTCCAGTCTTTGAGCTCATCCAGGAATTTGAATTTTGATCATTCCAATTGATATTAGGTATTCACGTTTGTCATACTACATGCTTAAAAAGATATACATGTGTAGCTGCTTTTCATTAACTTTACATTTAATTGTCAAAAATAATAGTAGAAACTTGTTTACATTTGTTGTCATTGGGCATGAGAGGGTTTGACTATTTCATACCTTCTATCATGTGTAAGGAAAGGTTTACATCCCATCCAGGCTTTGAATAATACATAAAACTCTCAAATTACCCAGATATGAGTATTTTTCATATGTTAAATTTGGACTTTAATTAAACAATCTTCGGAGATTTTTCAGGATCAAGTCTCCTGCTACTTTTTCATTTGTCACAAGCTGCTTGCTGCTCATGTCTGCTACAACCTGCTTTTAAGAATTCTGACTCCAAACACATCACATATTTATCAGATGATTTATCTGACCTTAAATAACACATGTATTTTATTTCTGCCGCTATAAAAATGAAGCCATTTTTCCTTTGCAAATGTTTCTTTTTGTTGATGTTTGGGAGGTTGCAAACTTGGCACACCATATTGGCATGTACTGTACTGAAAGTTTATTACAGACTATTTGCAGTGCAGTAATACAGTTCAGAGATATGCTGATCTGGAAAGGACATGGTATCAGAAAAATGAGGGATGCCAGTCTTACAAATGAAATAGGGATGAATCAAAGGCCAGAAAGTAGTGGTAGGGTGCACAGAGGTGGAGGCAGGGCAAAGTATCCCTCTGTAATTACGTAGCTGGAACACTGAACAAAGATTTCATTACACCGGTTTTTACCAATAAAATTTGCTCCTGTACTGGAAAAAAATGAGACCGTCGGTATTAGTGTACCGAGAAACTGTAAAATGTGTTTTATGTCTTGAAAGATAACTGTTTCAACATCAAAGTCTGTCAGAAGCCAACTTGTTTCATACAATTTCAGTCCCATATCCCTGCCAACTTTGATCAGTGATTGACAACAACAACACAGCACCAAAAGGAGAGTCGGCTTATATCTGTGATGGATTCAGGTGGTGTAATGGTGTATACATACAGTATATTTCTGCCTCCGTAGTCTATTAAAATAGGCAACTTACAATTATGGCTGGAGCTCCCTCAGTTATCAAATTACTGAAACATAGAATTGGATTGCTGCTACCGCTTAACAAGTGAGGGAGCTTAGAAGCCAGTTGCATCATGTGTAGTTTCTCAAAACAAAGCATGAAGCCATCCAAGACATAAGCTGACTCTCCTTCTGGTGCTGTTGTGTGACTAATTGCTGGTGCGTGAAACAATGAAAATCTCCTCCCCCCCCTTTCTACTTCATAGACGTTAATCCAAGCTCAATAAGTCACTTTCTGCTTCATTCCGTTTGTTTTGAATGATCTGTAATCATGGTACAGTGATCAACACATTTATTTTTTTAAAATAGTGATGATAGATCTACGCCAGTTCCCAGTATGAGTGCTGCAGATGAAGATGAACATAACGTTCCAATTTCAAAGGATGACTCGTTAAAGGCTTTTTCTCTTTCTGTAACAGATTTCAAATTTAAGAACTGCTGCAAAGAAATTAAGAACCAAAGAGTACAATGAAGCCTGGGTAGAAGACTTTCAATGGCACAAAAAAGAAGAGTCTGAAGGAAAAACAGTTATTTTGTACAGTTTGCTAAAAAGCAAAGAAAGTAAATGGATTTACAAAAGGATCTAAAAATTGTCAATGATCTGCACTGTTTGACCTTCAAAATAGTTCTAGCCATAAAAGTGCAGTTAACATCTTTAAACAGCAGAAAAGAATGCTCACTTTTGTGGAAAATGTTCAAGACAACAACTGATTTAGAAACAAAAATGAAGGCTGTACTTTGGCTAGCTCAGAAAGATGTTGCAGCTACTTAGTGTCCAAGTCTGGTGAAAATATTAAAAGATTGCGGATGCACATCTCTTGAAAAAGAAAGACCTATTCCCACCTAGACACAGTAGAAGAAACAGAAATTGCCCATGCCAAAGTTGGTTGGTTGTTATGGGTTTGACGCCATTTTTCAGCACATGATAGGCTAAACATGGCGACCAGTATATTTGGTGGAGGAAGAACCCGAGAAAACCCCGGGAAGAACCACCGACCCATGGGAAGCTACTGGCAAGCTTTCTCACATACCCAAATGGCCGAGCCCGAAACTCCAACCCACGCAGACAGAGGTGAGATGTCAGTGATCTGTAAAGGCAAGCGCCTTAGACCACTCTGCCCCCCAGGGCCCCCCGATGCCAAAGTTACCATGGAAGAAATTGATAAGCTGATACAGGAAAGTCTCTATGTAGGTGTAATCATTGATGAAACAGTGAATGTGACGATTGACAAAAAACTGATTGTCTATCTACGTGTGATTTAAATTGATAAAACATAAAACTGTGTTTATTGGAAACTTTACAGTCATTGATGGAAAAGCTGAAACAATTACAGATAAAGTTAATGAAGTATTGGCAGACAGACATATTCCACAGGAAAAAGTTATCGGACTCTCATTTGATGGAACAAGTATCATGACTAAGAGACATACATGCATGGGGTTACGTTTGCAGGAAGACAACCCTTTTCTCATGCACATTCATTGTGCGGCTCATCATGTAGCACTTGCATCTCAAGATGCATCTATAACTGTACAAGAAATTGCAGATTGCAAGAATACAGCCAACCAAGTCTACAAGTTTGATCAGTAATCAACAAGAAACCAGTGCTTAAAGGAACTGCATAATTTGAGCGATGAAGATTTTGTAAGTCTTAAGCAGCCTTGTTCTCTGAAATGGCCGTCCCTTGGAAGAGCTGTTAAATCTCTGAAAGAAACATGGCCTGCAGTTGTGCTTGAGCTTGAAGAAGAAGCCTAGCGACTTAACAATACCATTACTGAAGGACTCATGTGAAAAGTATAAATGTTTTCCTTCATCATGATTACAAACATGCTAGCTGACATTATCGCAGTCATGAACAGACTAAATCTAGTTTTTCAAAAGGAGTCTGTCAATTTGCGTATCATAAAGCCAGTGGTTAGTTTGACAATCCTTGAACTGGGCAATCTTGCACAGAATGTTGGTCCATCAGAAGGCCAGTTCAGAGCTGCAATCACAACTGATTAAAAATACAGGGACATCAAAATGACAAACCACACCCAAGTCAGTATCCTTGCTCATGAGTGAATGAGAATGGAATTCATTCAGAGTCTCACCGGCAGCTGTATAGCAGATTTTCCTGAAAGCGACATAAGACATCATTACCCAAATCAATGATGTGTTGAATGTTTCACATTTCCCAGACGGAGCAGCTGCATTGCGTGATTACAGCAATGAGACTCTTACACGAGTTGCATACTATTTTGGACAACAAAGGACATCGGCAGGCAGGCAGGTAAAACATGCAGTACTTCATGAAGCAGAACTGAAAAATGAATTTCAGTAGATGAAAATGACCCTCAAGTGACATGGCCAGCTGAACTTTGATTCTTCTTGTGAGACATTAATAAGAGACTATTGTAACATCTTTCTTCAGTTTGCAAAACTTGCAGTTATTGGATTGGCTATTCCAGTAACCAGCAGACCGGCTGAGTGTAGTTTCAATGCACAGAATCGAATAAAAACTGCTGGAAAAAGTCATTTGAAGGAAAAAAGGGTGACCAGATTGATACTATTAGCAACAGAAACTCCTGATGTTGTCCAATTTCCATTTTAACAGGTACTTACATATTTAAATTCCATGTGTCGCGTCAACTCTAAATCAGTAACACTCAAGACTTGAAAACCTTCACTGATATTCTCTAAGTTGTGACATAAATGCTTAAATATTTAGATATTTCTTTGTTATATAGTTTATTTCATTTGTATACCATTTGTGCTTTTATTTCTTCTTCTTTAAAAGAAATTAATAACCACATGTTTGTTTGCTGAGGGACCGGCTTGGTTTGGATTTTTCCACTATTAGTTGCGCAACCCTGGCGGAAACACTGGCTAAATATGCATTAACTTGTATGACCTCTTATTTACACAGTAATTTTTTTATTATTTTTCAGATTTCAGAAGAACCTAGGCACCTATGTTCCCCACAACAAGGATTGGTTAAAAGAGAAGATCTACATCATGTTGAGGAAACAGGCTGGTCGATAAACATGCAAAGGACATCTTAAAGCTAAACATTTTCATTGGGGAAAAAAGAAGGAAAAATGAGGATATTTTCTACAGTGGAATATAAGAAGAAAAAGTGAAAGATCGTAAATCTAAATTTATTTGTATAAAGCACCAAACTTGAATGTGGACAGTTTTTTTATGCACTCTATCTTTACATGTTTCCATCATTACCTTTTATTTTCGTCAAAATCATCATGGACAGAAATGCAGGAGAGGAGTTATTTTTTCCATTCACATGAATTTTAGTAGTTCATGTTTACTTTGTAATGGGGAAATGTCTGAAACTACCATAAAAGCAATTTAAGTTTATACTTTACATTTACTGCTTTCTCTGTGGAGTAGTTTTTTTGTAGAACATGTATAAACCTTTTTAAGACATAAATTTGCAAAGTGTTGGATTGACTGTAAAATGAATCATGATGTTTGTGTCTGTAATCTTACAAGATTTTGATATATCAGTAGATGAACTTTAGTATTTCCAAGCAGATGTATCTTTATTGTAAGCCTCAATTTAGCAAAGTCCTAGTTTTACCTTGAACTTAATCAAGATAAACTTTAAGAAGATAATTTTCAGCTGGGCTTTTACATTGTTCTTGAGAAATTATAGACAAAAGTTGATGGTTTATGTGAACAAAATATTAAGACTTTCTTTAAATGAGCAATTGAGATTATGTGCACCTTTCTGCAGTAATTAAAAACTTAAGAGGGAAGTTATATTTTTAAATTTAAAAAATCGGGGAAGTGTTTGCTCTGTTAATTTTGTATGCAAGTTGAAAGTAGTGTCTGATAGCATAAACTGATGTACAAAGATGCAAGATGTAATGGTTTCCTAAAAGCAATCAGTTAAGGTGAACATATAAGAAGGCAGTTTTTACAGAACCTAAAATACAAAGAAAACATATGTAGACCTGGTCTGTATGGGCATTTATATTAGCTACTTTAGTCTAGGGATTTAATGCATATGTTATAAATACTATGGGTTTAACGATTAATCTGTGCATCAGTAATCACAATATTTTGGCCATGATACGATGCCATGTCTCACTACTATCTTCAGCCAACATGCTTGTTTGCATTGAAACTGAATGCATGAGAAAAGAGTTTTGATTGGCTAATGATGGCATGTACTAAAATCCAATTTCATGTCATGGAGCCGGGTCTCAAATTTGAATGTTAGGCTGATGTGCACCATTAAGTTAGTTACATAAATTTTAAATGTTTGTAAGCAAAAAAATCATTTCAGTGCAACTTCATTATAAGTCTCATAGCTTTTTGGAGTTTTTTTTTTGTTCCATCTGTTTATACTACTTTTACAAATTTGCTTGCATGCACTACCATGTTCTGTTGGTAAAATGCAGCACAGCTTGCAGGACATTAAAACACTAGAGAGTGTGGACACAATAAGAATTTTATTAATTGAGTAGTTGAGTCTCTAATATATTCATTACTTTTAGCAGCTACATTTGTATAACAGGCTAAGTGCCATTAAATCATTTAAATACTTTGAAATAAATTTGTTTCAGATAAATAGCAAGTTGATTTTTCTACAAAGTGCATGTTCTTCTCATAGTTGTACTTTAACTTTTAATACAGCAGAACTTCATGATATATATTGTCTTGCAACTCGTGTATCGCAATACATATCGCATCGTGACAACTGCATTGTTCAATCCATAATAAATACATGTCAGACAATTAATGGTAACCGGATTTGAAGGAAGTTTTTTTTTAACCTTTCATATATTAATGGTAACTTGGGGTATCAAATGAATGAAAATTTCAGTGATTTATATTTAAAATATAGAATGTTTCATTGATAAAGCAGATTTGTGCCTAGCAAATGTTGCATTTTTTATTTGTAATGATTCTTTACAGAGTTAAACCATCTGATGATTCTTGTAGATAGCAAGCCAACACACTTAATAAAGTTTCTTGTTCTTATTTGTTGTTTTTATAATTTAGTTTTAATATCACTAATACATTATCTGTCACTATTGTGTTGCTTTTCTTTTCGGGATGGAAATTACCCTCGTCCGTACTAGAAAATTCCATCCTTCCATTAAATGGAAAGGTATAAAAGTCTGGAACTAGAAGAACGCAGACCCAGTTTTGCCCCCACATCATAGGCCCATGCCTAGTAGCCTTCTTCTTTCTTACAGATGTTGTTTGTATTTGGTTGAATTCAGTGACACTCAGAGAAATTTGCCCTTTCTCATGTCCAAGACACATTCAGGCATTCAAATCTGTTTTTCCATATCATTAGAAGTGTTTACACCCTCAGTCTATTGTATATTTAGTCATCAGATAAACTCTTGTGAGCTTTGAGGCAATTTTGAACCATTTTTTCAGAGTGCCTCTCATGTATACCCTCTCCTTTGGCAATTGGGTAGGTCATGTCTGTTCCTATTTTTAATCATTAATCCAATTATTTTTGGATGTTTCCAGACTTCTAGGGTAGTTATTGTCTTCCCATTCATATCCGGAATATTTTATGACCGCCGTTTTTTGTCTATATATTTATTTTATGTAACTGGTTTAATGGTACATTAACTCGTGTTGCATGATGAATCTCCGTCGCTTTCAGAGGGTCTCGCACATTTCTATGTTATATTTCAAGAAGATATTGTCCTACATATACCAACCATAGAACAAATGCAGTTTAAACATAGTACCTCTAAAAAAAAATTTCTTTTTTTTTTTCTTTCTGTCAAATAGCTTACTACTAAATTCATTCAAAAGCATGCACGAAGAACCTACGCCATTTAATTCCGCCTGATTAAGGAAAAATTATGTTTTTAATGGTTTAGCATCGATGGAATTGCTTTCTCGTTTCGTACTGTAATGAGAATACACCTGGACAATTAATTTTCGTTTCAATAAAGTTTAAGTTTTGATTTTAAATGTAAGCAGGCTTTGTGGCTCCATCAAGTGTCTTGGTTTTTGGTCACGTGATCCCGCCTGTTGGGTATATATACGAGCCAGCTCTGGTTGCGATGGTTGTTTGGTAAGGTGTTGTATGGTGTGAAGACGCTCCTTCGAGTGAAACAGTACAAGCCACCCAGCCGGAGCAAGCACATTTGGCCATAGGTCGCCAAACAGGATAAGGCAAAATGGGGGAGTTTTAAAAGGGTTAAGGACTGGTTCTTTCGTCGACCAGAATAAGGGAGCTTCAAGGCCTGTGTAAGAAGCACGGGGATCTTGTTATTACGACCTTGCAAGAATACAGATTTTAACGGAAGACCTCTCTTCTCTCAATATTTCGTCTCTCTGTCGATCTTGAAGGAGAGACGACCACGACTCGGACTACGATACAGTAGGTGACCCAGAAAACGACCTAGTTAGCGAAGTAACATGTACAACATTCATTTTAAAGCACACAAAATGTAAACATTTTGCTTGAATGGACATTTCCTAGCGTCAAAGCACATAATGCTATTCTTGGGAGAAGTGGATTGATCAGGAAAAACTGAGTTGCTGCCATTTTACTTTTCCCCAAATCAAACTGCTTGTAGCCCAGACTATGGCGTGTTTTCCAACCAGTTATTTTCTAATTTTTTAATGTGTTTTATATTTATTTGTTTATTTTATTTTTTTTTTGTCACATGATTGTAGCAGGTAAACTGTATTGACAGTGTTTCGAGTCTACTTTTAGAGATTTGTTAACATTGAAGTATCGAGGCAATATTCCTTGACTGAAACCACAACTCATGAAATATACCCTATTTCTTCGGAGAAGTTGTACAATTGTTTTCCATTAGGGAAACGCGTTCCTGGGGCAGATAAATATCTTGTGCGCAGCGAAGAAGCCTTTCAGAAATGATAGGTGGATTGATAACTTTCTACTTTATTTTGTTGACATAAAGGTGAATCCATTTGGTACAAAAAGACGAAGAGACCCAACCAAAGTAATTCTCTTTACTGTAGGTATGTCTTAAAAATGGTGGAGACAAAAAAGGAAGACAAATATGGTTTCCAATAGTTCAAATGGCAGCAAATAAGAGAAACCGAATAACTACCATATCATCTCCGCTTGAATCCTTGTACTAATTAAATATTATTTTTCAAGTTGGCTTTCTTCCGATTCTCAACATTTCCCGAAAGTTGTCGTCATGGCTTTATCGGACGAGAATAGAACAGTGCCCATAACATATCTAATGCCCCCATCCCGTATTTAATTTCGCACATAATTCTTTTTTTACTGGACGAAAATATAAATGGAAATATATTTTAATCACTCATAATTGTTAATCTACATTGGCTTTAATTGAAGCACCACGTGATTCAACTTTAAGCTTTGGAATCTGACCAACTTTGGGTCATCACAAGTAATGGCTCATTTGTCCTTTAATGAGCATACATTTTTGGAAAAAAAATTTCATCTTTATGTATCAGTAGAAACGGTTATTAGATGAAGAATCTTTTAATTTATATCATACAAGCTCGGACAGCAAGCGATCAGAATGATTATTATTGCTTAGAATCACTAGAATATAATTAGACAGGATATAGGTGACTCCGGTGCAATTTTATTTATTTCATTTTGTACTTTAGTATTCAGTAGCGTGATCTGAAATATTGTTTTGGATTTCACATGTGTCCTATCTTTGCTCGTAAATACCTCTCCTTAATCAAGATACTTTTTTATTTGGAGAAATATCTAATGAATGACAGGATATTTAGTAAATCCCATTTTGAACATTTCTCTCTTAATCGTTCTGGCTTACACCATCTTCGCCCATAATTATTTGTTTACAATCTAATGAGCCTATTTGCTAAAAAAAAAAAAAAATAATTCTAATTGTTTAATATCTCTTTCAATTATTATTTGTTTACCTTCAATAGTAATCATAGCACTGCACATAAAGTACATGTAAATTAATTATATGCACCACAACCTCTGACTGTGTATGGTCTTTTTGGGCGCTAAGGAACGAGGTCTTGGCTGACTCTAGTCGTTAAATCATTTTGTTTCCATTTAAGGGAAAACAAACTCTAATTTGTATGTGTGCCTTGAATGAATATACTAAGTGAATCGAAATATATACCAAAGTTTTATTCAAATCTGCTGGACCGATTAATTTCCAATATTTGCATCGATAGTCTGGGTTACGAGAGTCACCAAGATGGATATGATTGCGACGTCACAATGTCAAATCTGGTCTGTCATCGGTTCATTGGTTGTTGCAATAAGGTTGGGATTTGTTGAAATCACAGGACAAGGATATTCGACTTGTATAGTAAAAAATGAAAATGAATTTAGATATTAGAGATACACGAGGAAACAGTTTATAAACTGTCAAATTTGTGCAACCTACTCGTCGAACCTATTGCTTTTTCACTACGGCAAGATAATTATTGCTGATTTGTTACGGGAACTCAACATTTTAAGACATGTACTTTTAAAATGAAATCAAATTATATCCAAATTGTCTCCACTCGTATTAAAATCTACCAAAACTTTGAGTCACTTCAACCAGCTGGCAACTTGTCACAACTGGAATGGACTTAGGTGGCGCTCTCCAGTTTCGTACTTTGCATAGGGTTAGATTTTTAAAGAAAAAGAATTACCCAGGGTTTCCTCACTGGCTGTCCTGGCTATTTAAAAAAGACCTTGTATATCTTAGGTATTGTTGCAAGAACTTTGAATTCCCTTTATTTTGGTGTATGATTGATGGGTGAAATTTGGGTTATTGAGTATACAGCTTGGTCTTACTTAAGATGTGCACCTCTCAAAAAAAAAAAACTGCTAGCTCCGCTTGGTCATTTTCACTTCCTGGACTTCAAAGGTAAATTTTAAAAAAATAGAGCCCACAACTTTTTTTTACTTTTTATATATTTTGTAATTCATTCATTGCACTTTCAGAGGCTGATATTGCCTATGCTTGCAAAATTCGTTTCCCTGTTTTAATACTGCTGAAAATAGTGTACTTTTGACTAATTCAGGCTGATTTTTCGAGTACTTGGGAGCGGCCATTTCTGTCTGCTGTGTGCTTAGATCATGTCCAATTTCCACAAGTACAATATGTAAAGAACTTTCAGCTACAGTACATGAAAGTAGCATAGAGGTATGCCAACATTCTCTCCATTGTGCATGTTACAAATGCCAACAACTTCATCCTACACCTGTCACTCTCTCAGAAGCACGTATTATCTGTAGAGGGCCCCCAACTACGGAAAAGAACGCGAGTAACTATCCCTTACAGAAGTGCCACTGGAATATATTCAAATTGATTCTGTACGATAAAGACACACACACACACACACACACACACACACACACACATATATATATATATATATATATATATATATATATATATATATATATATATATATATATGTATAACATTCGGATAAATTGCAATCCAGGAGAGAAATTAATATACTCTATTTGCACTTTTGCCAAAATTACTTCATCTGCAGAACGTGCTGCAGTGTGTATTCCAGTATATTTTTGTCATGTACATTTTTATTAGTTTGATTTGGCGGTTAGTGGTGACCAAATTGAGCTGGCTCTACATTTGTTTTTAACTGCAGTAATAAAAGAGTATGGCGAAATACTGTGAACTAAATGCAAACAAACAGTCATCTGAGATACGTTTTCCAAATTAAAAATCCACAATATAATTCGTAACTTCACTACAATCGATTAAGTCTTTAAAAAAATGGTTATTTGATAAACGTCATGCATGAAAAAAAAAAAAAAAAAAAAAAAATGCCGAACTGGCGATTACCAGAAATTTTTTACATAGAATTTTCAAATTTGGATAGGTTGCAAACAAGTCAGCTTGGCACGCGAGTAGTCAGATAGAATATATATTTCTGTGTGAGTAATATTTTTTTTGTTTTTGTTTTTGTTAATCTAAGAACTTTAATAATCATTACATGTTGGTAATATATAAGGCATATATCGTTTTTACTATATCCAGAAGGTATTTCTCTCAGTACTTTGTACATTAATGCCAATATAATTATTGGTCTCTGATAGGATTTGCTCATATCAAAGTCTTTCGCACAAATTGATATAGTTACACTAGATTATATTTTCCCATGTACCTCTACTTGACCGATGTTTTACAATCTCATAGTTTCAATAATTAGTTAATAGGTACGTGAAAAGAAATGTCTGAGTCCCTGGGGTTTAGTCTTTCCACGAAATGAAAGGAAGTACTTGAAACTATCAGCAGCTACTTCAAATCCTTCGCATAAGGACTAATCAATTTATTTTTATTTATAACCTGGTCTAAATAAATAAGCGTAATACGTTCAGTTGATTCACTATCTGCTGCGACCTTGTTACATGAGAACTCTCTGCTTTCCAGGAATTTGTTCAGATTTAATCCAGCTGTATGACAAGCAAGGGCTTACAACCTGCACCATTCTATGGGCTGTTTTGATTTCAACAAACCAATGTCAACAGAGAAACGCAAATATAATTTTGTATATCGTTGCAATGACATTTGATATAACAAATTAAGCCACACATTTAATTTTTCCCTAGAACATGGCACTTGTAGATCAGCCTCGGGCTGTTTTCCAGCTAGTTCTCTTTCTTGTACGTATGATTTAAATTGTGCCATAGTTAATTTTCCTCAATCTAATCAGCGGCGGTCATTACCCTCCAGGACGTCTGCTTTCCAATCCGTCGTGGAACTGCCATAATCACCGTCCTAATATGATTGATTATTAATCAGAAGAATCTTTTAGAAGCTCTGAAATAAACAAGACCACTATCTATATTCTACTGGGATTGTCGTCAAGCAGATGCAATATAGATCCTATTGATATTCTATAAATTGTGCAGTGTGAGATTTTTCCGTCAGTGTTTTTTTTTCTTCAAACTTGGCAATCACACATTTGAATCTTTGGAACATTTCCTCGACCTGTACTTCCAGAACATATGACTACTAAAATACTAGAATATTGCAGAAGAGCTTTTTAATTCGGAAAAGTTACTTAACGGGTCAGTGTGGCACGCGCACAATTGGAATAAACACAATTATTTAGGTGAGTAGATCTGAACCTAAATAATTGTCATACTTTATTATGCTGTAAAAACATTGATTTAGACTTTACATGCCTGTTTTACTTATATAGATAATATTTTTCTGTGTTTAAAAAAAAATCAATGAAGATTTCCGCTCGTTTTTCCTACATTTTCTTTTCTGGTTGTTGTTACCATAATTTGAATGAAGATATTAGTTGAAAAATACGTGATTGCAAAATCGTAGAGTCATTTCTTTATCTATTTGTATTATTCAGCTAAAATAGTAATATTTTCAATTGATATTATCGTACACATAACAGTTTTTGAATACTATGTTAATTACATTACCTAAACAAGTTCCTTATAAAATGGCCATTTTGTTGTGTTGTTGTTGTTGGTACCATCGAAAGAATAAATCTTTTATAACTAAAAATGGCATTCGTAGGCAATTTTAATGGAAGTAAAAATATAGGCGGGGCTAAGAGTGATACTATACATGAGTTACCTTGTGACAAAATGCAGGAAAATAAGGTGAACATTATAGAAATTTCATTGCTTTCCAACCATCCGTTCGCAAATTCCTTCAGTTTCAGGAACAATTTCAAGCGCCATTTTACGCTATCTAGACTATTGTATATCGGCTTACAGTCACCAGTTTATATTGCTTAGTGTGTGACATGATCTCATATTGGGTGTTTATTTGCAAACTTTGTAAGGCAAAAAGCAGATATAGGAATTCAAAGTATATTGACATCTAAAACCCTTTTCACCTGAAGCATATATATGGAAATGGAAACTAAATGATTTCGCTCGCTAAAAGTAGATAAAATGTAGAGAAGAGACAAAAAGATGGTTGCTCGAGAGAAAAAGGAATAATGTTGACGTATACGCCAATGCGATTATTTTCTTTCGTCATATGTTCATATTCAAACGGTGTACTAGCTTCAGTTGTTGATGTTATACAAATACTTAACAAGTCCAATTTCAGTTTCCATGTCTGGAATCAAATAATCAAAATTTAGGGCATCTGTTATCTCTTACGATGAGATCGCTAGATTCTTGATGTGTGACCGGTGACAAAAATGTTAAATTCCTTGATACTGGGTCCTTGGTGGTAATAAGCAGAAGACCGAGATCTACGACATCTTCACCGCTTTACTTCGATAGAGAGAAGACTGTCCTCCAGAGTGTTTAATAACTCTTGAATCACCCATTAAGATGAAAGTGCACCAAGCAATTGACAGTCCCTTTATGACTTAAATAGCATATAGCGTTTCTATTGCATTAAGATGAAAGTGCACCAAGCAATTGACAGTCCCTTTATGACTTAAATAGCATATAACGTTTCTATTGCATTAAGATGAAAGTGCACCAAGCAATTAACAGTCCCTTTATGACTTAAATAGCATATAACGTTTCTATTGCATTAAGATGAAAGTGCACCAAGCAATTGACAGTCCCTTTATGACTTAAATAGCATATAACGTTTCTATTGCATTAAGATGAAAGTGCACCAAGCAACTGACAGTCCCTTTATGACTTAAATAGCATATAACGTTTCTATTGCATTAAGATGAAAGTGCACCAAGCAATTGACAGTCCCTTTATGACTTAAATAGCATATAACGTTTCTATTGCATTAAGATGAAAGTGCACCAAGCAATTAACAGTCCCTTTATGACTTAAATAGCATATAACGTTTCTATTGCATTAAGATGAAAGTGCACCAAGCAATTAACAGTCCCTTTATGACTTAAATAGCATATAACGTTTCTATTGCATTAAGATGAAAGTGCACCAAGCAATTGACAGTCCCTTTATGACTTAAATAGCATATAACGTTTCTATTGCATCAAGTTCGGTACCAGCTATTCAAATATATTTTTATGTTATCTTTTAATCGGCTGTCGTCAAACATTTCCATTTTACCAACGACAGCTTCCATGTAGTTTTAACGTAGTTTTGTAGCAAGAAACTCAAAAAAGCTAATGTCAAACTGCTCACAACTGAAGTCATTTTACAGTACTGACGGTACAGAAACGTATGTACTTCGGACTGCAGTCATTCAAATCCTCGAACGAAATAAAAGTTTAATTTGTTCATTTTGAAAAAGATGAATAATTTTTGCACCGTTCGATTGCTTTCTGACAGCGAAAATGTTTAATTGGTATCTAATAACTCCCTGATAATTGTGTAAACTAATTCAATCAAGTAATTTTGTTCAATTAGAACTTCCAAATCGAACTAATTCGGCGTGCAACCAAGATTTCAGATATGTCTAAATTCACAAATGCAAATACTTCCTGGATTATTCGCGACAAAATGATCGATAAGAGGAAGGAATTTTTGTGTTCCTGCCACTCTTCCCATCTATCTGTAGTCATAAACTGGTTTTTTGTTTCATCCATGAAATACAGGAACTACACTTCGCTGAATGCTATTATGTCTCATGGAAAATTCGCAGTGTCTGCCAAAAGTAATGAATTTTTTTTCTGTTTTTAAGTATAAGTGTTCTTGTTATACTTCTTAACCAAACACAAAGTTTTCAAGAGAAAATCATGAGCTGTGTTTTCAGTGCCTGGGGTAACTTGTTGATATTAAATTAGTTTTTTCCATTTCGGCTTTGTATAGTGCAGTCGGGATGACAATCATTATGTCGGCTATAGGGAAAAGTGATAAGTCCAACAAAACGGTGCAATTACATCGAAATGAGGTTAACAGATATAGACCATCAAGTAGATGGTATCCGTAACTTTAGCATACGCGCCATAATTCTGTTTCCGTTAGGGAAAACATTCAGTTTGCTCGAACATTATCCACAGTCCCAGGTCAAAACTGTTAACGCTAGTAATTTACGTTTCATTTTGAAATAAAGCTTAGAAATAATTGGGGAATGGCTTTTGTATGCTATAACAAATGATACACACGTCTCGCAAAACAAATGAGTAAAGTTTTCTGATTGAATACACAGTCAAAGTTAAAGGAGTTATAAAGACAGAAGCCGAGTTAGTCACTTGGTCAAATGTACGAATAGCGACTTAGATTGGTTAATACCCGGGATGATGTGAACGACAAAACTAAGGATTGTGTAGTTGTCGTCTTGGAACCTTCAATACGAAAACTTTAAAAATCTTAATCGTCTTTTACAGTTCCTTATCCGAAAGAGACAAGGGGACATCCACAAAATGAAGGAGTTGAAACTGAAATGTAACTATCAAAAGAGACAGGGGACATCCACAAAATGTAGGAGTTGCAACTGAAAATGTAACTGTCAAAAGAGACAAGGGGACATCCACAAAATGAAGGAGTTGCAACTGAAATGTAACTGTCAAAAGAGACAAGGGGACATCCACAAAATGAAGGAGTTGCAACTGAAAATGAAACTGTCAAAAGAGACAAGGGGATATCCACAAAATGAAGGAGTTGCAACTGAAATGTAACTGTCAAAAGAGACAAGGGGACATCCACAAAATGAAGGAGTTGCAACTGAAAATGAAACTGTCAAAAGAGACAATGGGACATCCACAAAATTAAGGAGTTGCAATTGAAAATGTAACTGTCAAAAGAGACAAGGGGACATCCACAAAATGAAGGAGTTGCAACTGAAATGTAACTATCAAAACAACACAAGTTTTGTCGTCCATACATATACCAGGCACCTCTATATAGTAGAGAAGAGATAATCTTGATTTTTGAAGTAGATTATAATTAATTAACTTCAAAGTACAGTCAAAACAGTCTTTAAGCAGCCACCTCGAACTTGTAAGACAGGTAGTTGCCTAATATAGATCCTTTCTACAATAATTTGTTGATGAGTTCCTGAAAAAAAGTGGTTGTTGATGAAAGGTGATTGTGTCATACGATGTTGTTTAAGGCAAACTTGACTGTATTTACAATCTTGCTTTAAAGGATCTGTCAGCCGCCGTCTATATCGTCCCATATATTTTTTTATCTCGGAGTTGTGCCGAATTTTGCGAATTAGGTCATATTATTCTGATAGGATTTTTTCCAATACAATCATCTGTTGCAAATTACTATTGTTGCACTGTTGTTTACAGATCAGTTCATTAACACGCAGACTGGTAGATGTTGCCCATAATCAACCTCGTTCGAGATCTTGGTTATATGACTATACACACTAAGTTTAATCAAAGTCTAATCAGAAATAAAATGATAATAAGCTCATCCCATCAGATTCGATATCACCTCCTTAGTATGCGTCAATCTTGTTTATAATCAAACTCATTGAAGAGTTTGATGATAGAATATAAAGCAAGCTTGGTTAAAACTATGTTCACATGTGGCAGTTACTCAAAAAGTAACGTTGATTTCCTTTATGATTACTTACTTACCTCAGTTTCTACCGTGTGGGCTAATGATGTACCAAATGACAAATCATTTTCATTCCAATCACTGAAATACGAATGAAAAACAAAATTAAAAAGGAACAGGAACTCCCATATTCTCACACCCACCATATATATCTCATAGAAAAGGTAGATACTCTTTTAACATGTCTTCCATGAAGAGTTCAGTAATCATGGTTAATCATCGACTGCGCGTTTAGACTATAGTTGATTTGCTACATTTGGATCAATCTTCTTCTGTCTTTGTACGAAAATACAGTGGACGTGTATTTTACTGGTATGGACAAACAATACCAACTATTATTTCAGTCATATAAAATTGCTGTATTTATTGGTTTTAACGGAAGAATTCATCGATTGAACCTATGAGTTTGAAATATTACTTATGTTGTCAGAACGAGTGATATCTTGATTCCCTGTTTGCATACACGTAGTCTTGGGAAAAGTTTACTCGGCTGAATGAGTATTAGCAGCTATCAAAATGATAGAAGAGATTTCTATTCATATAAGTAACATGATTCATTAATGTGGCTCGCAAGCAATCGGAACAACCAGTATTGTATCAGAAAGTAGTGAAAATCCGATAACGCGGAACGTTAAGTTCATCATGGTTGTACTTCCATATGTAATAGAGTAACATATAGTATGATTTGTACTTTATAGGTAGTTGATATGCTAGATGAGATTTTTCTCATTTACGTCTCTAATCGAGATTTATATGTAGTTCATATGCTAGCTGAGATATCTCTCATTTTCGTCTCTAATCGAGATTTATAGGTAGTTCATATCCTAGCTGAGATATCTCTCATTTTCGTCTCTAATCGAGATTTATAGGTAGCTCATATCCTAGCTGAGATTTCAAATCGAAAAGAAGAGAATTCCTCACCAAGTATTTTCATAAATATCGGTGTACTATAAGGTTAATTTGCGTAAATAAAACAGTTTTCAGTTGTGGTGGGAGACATCTAAAGTCTGAAGATTTTCCTCCATGATGATTTGAAGATTTATGCACACTGTAAAATGTTCTGTCATTTTACCGAACCTTGGAACCTATTCATCTTGTGTAGAATTACGTTTCGAGTACTTCATGAACGGCATTCTGAACCAATAGCATACCTTTCTTCCAAAGAACGAAAGGAGAATTTTACGTGGATTATAAAATAATTCTGGAAACTTGTACTATTAGCTACAAGTTAGCTTACTGGGATGTACGGACTGTTATATGACCGTCTTGAACCCCGTACAATAGCATCAACACTACCTTGAAAATTAATTTAACAAATTTTAACGTAACAAATTAATATAATAGTGAAGTAGGAGGAGTTAGCAGTCTTCCACGGTACGGTCTAGAAGAGTATCTTGTACTCAGTAATAATTTGCTCTCTGACAGCCTAATTTGACAAGAGGGTTTATCAAGCAATTAGAACTAAGTAAAACCTTTTTGCAGCTGAACTTTCTGCAAATCAACGCATAAAGAGAAAGATATATTTATGCCAAGTCTAGAAAAGATAATCGCTGAAATAGCATTTAGTTACGTTACTCCATTTGCAGTTCTCCTAAAATCACATTATTGCTTCGAAGTGTTTGGCACAGAATCTTTCATGAACAATTTGATTAATTGTAGAAGGAATCCATTATCGTTAAGTGGTCAGTGGCAAGAAGAGTGTGTTTGGGTTTCCATCTTTCTTTGCAGTTAAAACTGAAGAGGACCCTGGGGAAAGGCACACTATTTCTTGAGTCACTTGATGTCTTAAGTTTAATGTGAAAAGTACACGGTAAAATGCATACAATATGATGAGTATATTGGCCTTATTTGTGTTTGCAAAACAACTTATTTGGTAAACATAACATTTTAAAAATAATAAAACCACGAACCAGACGTGGAACTACTGGAATATTGTAGAAAACTGTAAGATTTAAGAAAGAGAAAAGCATGACATCATGACATGCAATTTGTTGAATATGTCAAAAGTAACAGAGTTAATGCAACAAAAGAGGTCTTTTTTTAAAAATATTTTTTTATTTAACGCAATAGAATGATCAGCAAGATAACATCATATATTTGTAGCTATAACAGAATATTAAGTGATTACCACTTTCTCTAGTCGCGTTGTTAATTCCAGAATATATTCCTCTCACTGCTCATATTCCAAGAAGATTATCCGTCACCGATATAATTTATTTAAGCTGAAAATTGTTGTGCACGAATAGCCTTAATGACAGTAAATTTAATACGCCAAAGTACTGCCAGTTTAATGGTCATTTATCAATCATGATAATGTCGGTAAAGACATGTGCAAGGTACCTCTAAAAGTACCGTCAAGGTGCTTACAGATAGATTATTTCAGAAATCAATGAGTAAAGGGAATATTAATTTCGATTTCACCAAGATCCCGAACTAAGAAGATTAAATCATTCTGTTGAAATTAATCGTATCGACCCAATTAAATGCCAAGCTGATACTTGCAGTATTTCGTGAGATTTAATCTAAATATTATGGTATGAATAAGTTAACAATTCATACTGTCCATCATCTTTTGATATATCGATATGGATGCCGATTTGATATATCGATATGGATGCCAATTTGATATATCGATATGGATGCCGAAAGAAAAATACAAATACTACTTCTTCTCTGGTTCAAAATGAGAGTCGATGAAAGAAATCATGTCACGTACATTAAATTTCTCCTCAGGTTATAGTGTTCGAAAATCGACTTTCTGGTTCTTTTTCCTACAAGTGTGGCTACTTCGACGTAGAACTTCAGCTCTGTCAGAGTTAGATTTTGCGATTTTCCTTTCTTTCCCCAAACGTTATGGAAACGCAGTTATCACCATTCTATATGAATTGGGATTGCCGTGAATCAGATGCATGTAATAAATTCTGTGTATGAACTATGAACTAAGTATTTGACATTGTTCAAAACTTGGTAACCATTATTGGGATATTTCCTTGATCTAAACGTCCAAACTATATCACTAGAAGATGGCAGTGGAGTTTTAGGTTTTGAAAAGTTACTTAAAACATCAGTTTGGCACGCTTTTTCAACAAATTTACTTATACTGTACACTTCACTTACTTATATATATACATTGTAATGAGAAAACACATGGACAGCAATTTCGTTTCGTTAAAGCTTAAGTTTTGATTTTAAATGTTAGCGGGTTTTGTAGTTCCATCTAGCGTCTTAGTTTTTGGTCACGTGATCCCGCCTGTTGGGTATATATATATACGAGCCAACTGTGGTTGCGATGGTGGTGTGATATGGTTTGATGTAGCCTGAAGACGTCCCTCTGAGCGAAGCAGTATAGCCACCCCGCCGGAGCAAACACATTTGGCCGTAGTTCACCGAACAGGAAAAGGCAATACCGGGATATTCTAAAAGGATAGGAAGGTCTTTCGTCGACCGGAGAAAAGGAGCTTCAAGGCTTTTCTCTTTATTACGTCTTTGTTCGTCTCTCTGTCGATCACGACTGCGATCCAGTCCGCGACCCGGCAGACGACCCAGTCGACGACCACGACTGCGACCCAGTCGGCGATCCAGTAGACGACCACGACTGCGACCCAGTCGGCGACCACGACTGCGACCCAGTCGCGATCCAGTTAACTTGTGCCAGCTCGATGTTGAAAAGGGTCGCCTTTCCCTCGACAAATATGATCGCCTTGTACATTTAAAGGGCAAATAGGATGTGCTCGTATAATTGTCGCCGAAACTGTCAACGTCCCGGCGATGCATGAAGTAATCATTCCTGGCAAATTGGACAGGTTGTCGTCTTCAGAAGTGCCGGAAGTTGGAATGGTAACGCAGCGGCAGAAGTTTAGGGAACGACATGATATCCTAGTTTCGAGGACGCTAATCAGAACCAGGGACCGGAATTTGCCGATACGAATAATGAACGCAACTGCAGATGACCAGACGCTCTATGCGGGGACAAACATCACTATCCTGGAGGCCATCGGAAAAGTCGTCGACTAACAGGGAAGTGCGACTGTTCGTTGTTTCCAGAAAAGAGAGTCGCAGCTTCGGCTACCAGCTCATTTAGAAGAACTGGCTCAGGCATCCAAAGAGTTACTATCCGAAGAACAGGCAAGAAAGGTGGATGAATTTCTCTGTGAATATCAATCACTCTTTGCAGAATCCGATGCTGATCTTGGAAGAACTACGAAGGCGCGACACAAAATTGAAACTGGGAGCTCGAGACCAATAAAACTGCCCCCAAGGAGGGTTCCGATTCACGCCAGGCAAGCAATTGAGAAGCATGTGAATGATATGTTGAAGAAAGGGATAATTTCACCGTCTTCCGGTCCATGGTCGTCGCCAGTGGTTTTTGTAAAGAAGAAGGATGGCACAACGAGGTTTTGCGTCGACTACCGTGCCTTGAACGAAGTGAATGTGAAAGACGCCTACCCTCTACCGCGAATCGATGAGTCTTTTGATTCGTTTTCAGGAGTAACCTGGTTCTCGACCTTAGACCTCATGAGTTGATATTGGCAGGTAGAAATGGAGCTAGAGGATCGGTCAAAGACACCATTCACAACTAGGCAAGGTTTATACTAGTTCAACGTTATGCCGTTTGGGCTCTGTAATGCGCCTGGGACTTTCGAAAGACTGATGGAGACAGTTCTGGCGGGGTTGTAATGGCAAATATGTTTGGAGTACCTCGACGACATAATAATCGTTGGACGGACGTTCGAAGAGGAAGTGGATCGTCTTCGACAGGTCTTTGACAGATTGCTGGAAGCTGGCCTGAAGCTCAAGCCCAAGAAATGTCGCTTGTTCGCAAAAGAGGCCAAGTACTTGGGACACATCGTGTCGAAGGAAGGGATACGTGCAGACCCAGAGATAGTATCCGCCGTCGTCGACTGAAGAAATCTGACGTCGCAGACAGAACTTCGGCGCTTCCTAGGACTATGCTCATACTATCGTCGATTCATAAAGGGTTTGCCGATATCGCAGCTAGCCTGCACCGACTGACAGAGAAAGGGAGACCTTTTGTCTGGACTGAGAATTGTCAGTTTTCTTTCGACGAGGCGAAGAGGCGATTGACGACTGACCCTGTGCTAGCTTTCCTAGACACTGCAAAGCCCATCATTCTTGACACAGACGCGAGTGACAGTGGAAATGAAGCCGTCCTGTTGCAAGTACACAACGGATGCGAGAGGGTTGTAGCTTATGCTGGCCGATCGCTAACGAAAGCCGAAAGAAGATACTGCGTCACAAGAAAGGAGCTATTGGCGGTCGTATTCTTTGTGAAATATTTCAAGCATTACCTGTACGGAAGGCGTTTCTTGATCAGGACAGACCACAGCTCCCTGAGGTGGTTACTGCATTTTAAGAACCCGGAAGGACAACTCGCAAGATGGATTGATGTCCTGTCGCAGTATCAGTTTGAGATTAAGCATCGTCCTGGAAGATTGCATCTCAACGCTGACGCCCTTTCCAGAGGTCCATGTAGACAATGCGGTCTTCAAGTAGTGACACCAACCGGGACAGAGGAAACGAAAGTAAACAGCAATGATCCGGAGACAGACAAAGAACGGAGTGTTGCGACTGATATGCCAGTAGCTGCAATACAGACGTCCTGTGGTAGGCACGAGTTCGCCGAAGCTCAGAAATCTGACCAGGATGTCGCAAAAGGCTGGGTAGAAAGCAGGCAACGACCACCGTGGGAAGAAGTCGCAAGATATGGCGTGTTGGTCAAGAGTCTCTGGAGTCAGTGGGACCAGCTAGAGATAAAAAACGCCATACTCTGTCGTAGGTGTGAGTCGCACGACGGTAGAGAAATTCACAGTCAAGCTATTGTTCCACGAGAAAAGATATATGATGTTCTACGTATGGCACACGATTCGCGCAGTAGAGGACACCTCGGCATTAGGAAAACTCTAGAGAAGATCAGAAAAGGGTATTACTGGGTCGGACTTCAGAAAGATGTGCGACTGTGGTGCCAGAGATGTGAAGCCTGTGCGAAGCGAAAGTCACCAGGACAGAAAAGGCGAGCTCCAATGCAGCTGGCTGCGTCAGGGGTTCCCATGGAACATATAGCTGCTGACATCATAGGGCCACTTTCAAAGACCGAAAATGGAAACGTTTACATTCTCGTGGTCGCTGACTACTTTACTAAATGGACTGAGATATTCCCAATGCCATGCCAGGAAGCTACAGTAGTTGCAAAACTGATAGTAGAGGAAGTCGTCACACGTTTTTGTGTGCCAAGATAAATTAACACGGATCAAGGCTGACAGTTCGAGAGTTAACTTTTTCGTGAAATGTGTCAACTCCTTGGTATCGAGAAAACTAGGATCAGTCCGTACCATGCGCAGGGCAACGGTATGGTGGAAAGGATTAACCGAACGCTAGAAAGCATGCTATCTGCTTTCGTCGAAGAACGACGAAGAGATTGGGACGAGCATCTCCCCTACCTAGCAATGGCATACCGCTCAGCAGCGCATGAAACCTCGGGTTCTCTCCCAATTTCATAATGATGGGAAGGGAGGCTGATTTGCTGTTAGACGTTGTGTTTGGAAGACCACCCGATCAACGTTACAGCAGTTCGCATGAATGGGTTCAAGCATCAGAGAGAAGATTAGGAATTTCCCATCGTTTCGCCAGGGAGAACTTGCAATGCAACATGCAGCGACAGAAGCGCTACTATGATAGCAGGACTGGATGGGAACGATTTCAAGCAGGCGACCTTGTCTGGCTGTTTTCGCCAAAGAGAAGAAGGGGGATTTCGCCGAAATTACAAACATGGTGGTGTGGGCCCTACGAAGTCCTTGACAGGCTGAGTGATGTCAATTATAGGATTAAATGCGGTAGACACGAGAAGCCTCTTGTAGTGCATGTGGATCGCTTGAAAAGGTATCAAGGATGTAATGAAGTTTCTTACGGAGCGAGGGGAATGGATTCTGAGAAGTCGGAAAGTATTGCTAAAATGCAGGGGAACGACGATTCCGGAGCTGCCAGTCTTGTGGCCCCTTACTACATCGACAGCACGACGGAAATTCTTCCAGGGATCAACAACGACAATGGAGAGTCAAGAACAACTGGTGATGAGCGACCTAAGAGACAGAGAAAACTACCCAAGAAGTTGGACGAATTCTATGTTGAATTCTTCTAATCAAAAGCTGAGAATAAGGCGGACCCTGAGGGTGGAAGAATGGTCTGAGCCGTTGCCGGTGCAGCCTTGCAACCAAGAGTGTCCTTGTAGATGTCTTGATGACTGGAAGGAAGTGCTATGAAGTAATCAGTCATTTGAACTGAACATTAATTCTTTTATGATTATTTAATATTGTGTTTTATGTTTGTTTTATTTCACCGTGCTTTCGCGTAATTTTTGTGCGTGCATTCGTATGTGCGTGGAAGCACATAGTCGTGGAGGCGTGGGTTGTGTAATGAGAAAACACATGGACAGTAATTTCGTTTCGTTAAAGCTCAAGTTTTGATTTTAAATGTTAGCGTATTTTGCAGCTCCATCTAGCGTCTTAGTTTTTGGTCACGTGATCCCGCCTGTTTGGTATATATACGAGCCAACTGTGGTTGCGATGGTGGTGTGATATGGTTTGATGTAGCCTGAAGACGTCCCTCTGAGCGAAGCAGTATAGCCACCCCGCCGGAGCAAACACATTTGGCCGTAGTTCACCGAACAGGAAAAGGCAATACCGGGATATTCTAAAAGGATAGTAAGGTCTTTCGTCGACCGGAGAAAAGGAGCTTCAAGGCCCGTTCTAAGAGCACGGGAATTTTGTTATTACGACTTCTCAGGAATACAGATTATAACCGAGGATTCGACTTTTCTCTTTATTACGTCTTTGTTCGTCTCTCTGTAGATCTAGAAGGAGAGACGATCACGACTGCGACCCAGTCGGCGACTAGGTAGACGACCCAGTCGACGACCACGACTGCGACCCTGTCGGCGACCACGACTGCGACTCAGTCGGACAATCCAGTAGACGACGCAGTCGACGACCACGACTGCGACCCAGTCGCGATCCAGTAGACGACCCAGTCGACGACCACGACTGAGATCCAGTAGGCGACCCAGTCGACGACCACGACTGCGACCCAGTCGGCGACCCGGAAGACGATCCAGTCGACGACCTGGTTGGCGACCCGGCGTCAAGAAGAAGCCAGGAATACGACGATATCCCGCTGGGGAGCAATCTGTCACACTCTGGAGTGCCAGTCTTCAGACAAATACAGCGGGGTATCACTCCAATATATAGACCCTATTCCAAAGAACCCGAGAAATCGAGACTCTGGGGTAGTGTAGCCGAGGGAGTTCCGCTAATATATATATATATATATATATATATATATATATATATATATATATATATATATATATATATATATATAGAGAGAGAGAGAGAGAGAGAGAGAGAGAGAGAGAGAGAGAGAGAGAATACGTCCATCCATTCACTTGAATGGACACTTCCAATCGTTATTCTTTACTTCCTGTACTTTCTTTTTGGATTGTTGTTGCCCTATTCTCAACAATGATATAGTAGAAACGTTCATGATTGGAAAAACCTAAGATTCATTCCCATATCTCATTGTATTTCCAATCTAAAGTAATAATAGTTGCAACTGATAGTGTCGTACATGTACAACAGGGTTGTCCAACACATCGCCCGCTAGCCAAAAATCCGGCCCGGCAAAGGTTTATATTCGGCCCGCCAACCTTTCATAGCTCGTGCCGACTGGTAGTGAAAAACTTTATAAACGGTCCCGTGAGTGAGACAAAAAATTACAACGTGGCCACTCACGCGAAAAGCTTGGACACCGCCTATGTATAAGCTATCAGTAATATTATAATTACATCAACGATGCATCATAACATAAGTTGTAATTCAAAGATTGTTTATTGGTCCGTGTTTGTTGTAAATGAATGTATAAATCTCATTTCACTTCAAGAACAAGGCTGGTTTTGATGAGGATTCCTACCTGATAATGACTGAGTGCGTTAGTATGATGTGTATCTTATATTTATAGCTCTAATGACCCGTGTTTGGAATCACCCGTTATTATTTGATAAGTGAACTGTTAAATGTTACATGTGAAAAAATAGAAAAGGAGACAAATGAATTTTGTGGGTTTTGATTCTGATAGAACTATCCATACACGTTAACCATTCAGCTATTCCGAACGGGCCATTTTAGTTCCGAAGTCCCGAAGTTCGTACGGATTTGTTGTTCTGCCTGAGGCAAAAAAGTTTGATGTTTTATGAAAAGGAAAATGTACATAGATTACGAAAATAAAAATCTGACTATTTTGTGTAAGGACGTTTTCGCACAAAATTGAGTTGCTTAACAGGTTATATGAACTCGAAGTACACAAATCTGTAAAGGGGGGTGGAATAGGGTGGGAGTAGGAATGGTTTTTAAAGGCATATCTTGATACTTTATAAAGCACCAAAAAGCTTCTGGTATATAATTACTGGCCATTGCCTGGTATATAATTACTGGTCATTGCCTGGTATATAATTACTAGCCATTGCCTGGTATATAATTACTGGTCATTGCCTGGTGTATAATTACTGGCCATTGCCTAGTATATAATTACTGGCCATTGCCTGGTATATAATTACTGGTCATTGCCTGGTATATAATTACTGGTCATTGCCTGGTATATAATTACTGGACATGGCCCAGGCTCTTGGCTTATTGCAAAAAAAGTTTAAAAATGAGGTTATAGGTCAGAGTGTGCATGACGCCAAAGGTCAACTTAGTGCTTAAAATATAACATAATGGGATATATTGTACGTAATAAAATAACTATACATGTGTTTTCTCTCGAATGTTTGCAGAAAAAGATTTATATTGCTTTTAAAGTTGAAAAATATGATGACCTCCATGAAACTAAGCATTGTCTTATTGTTTTATTACTGATAATTGATACTTTTCTGGTACTTTTTCATGATAGAATACATACAGCTACATATCGCGTCAAATGTGATTACTTTGTGAAGATATGGAAATGACTTGAGCTGACACATTTCAAAGTGCATTTTCTCCTTACTAACTTTATAATAGAAAAGTTGATCTATTTTTAAGAAAAATTTTCATTGTTGTCTCCTTAGACAAACTCACATTTTTTCAACAAAACTTTATGAGCTGTGAGTGCAGAACTTTTGAGCTGTGAGTGCAGAGCTTTACGAGCTGTGAGTACAGAGATTTATGAGCTGCGAGTACAGAGATTTATGAGCTGTGAGTACAGAGCTTTAGACAACTGGTAGATATTCTATATGAGCTGTCAGTACAGAACCTTATTCAACTGGTAGATGCTTTAGACAACTTGCGGATATTCTAGATGAGCAGTGAGTACAAAGATTTAGCCAACTGGTAGGTGTTCTAGATGGCAGTGAATACATAGATTTAGACAACTGGTATGAGTACATATTTAGACAACTGGTAGATATTCTACATGAGCTGTGAGTACAGAGCTTTAGACAACTGAAAGTTATTCTAGATGAGATGTGTGTACAGATTTAGACAACTGGTAGATATTCTACATGAGCAGTGAGTACAGAGCTTTAGACAACTGATGAACTCTTCCATGTTAGGGTAGATACGTCAAGGCAAGACTAATAGGTTACAGCAGGGAGGGTCATAAATCCCTGAAAACTGACCGTTCCAACAATAAGAGACATTTAGACTTAGCTCATCAGAAACATATTCTGACTAGACTATACATATGTCTTTCTTTCAGACGGTACGATATAGGTTTTTATAAGGAATTCCTAATAAATTTATTCTAGCAGGATTTACTTCCATTGGGGAATCTTCTTGTACAAGAAGAATCACTTTCTTATTTTAACATTTTTTTGCTGTCTAAATTGTTTATTTTATTGCTGTGAAATGATATTGTCTCATTTTATTTAACTTTGACAATAGTGATTAGCTTCATTTCCCTTATAATTAAATTTAACGTCGACCTCTCTTGTTATGTTATTGTTTCTTGATAAGCTTTTCCCTATCTGTTTTAAGTTAGGTGTATGTCGTATAGGTAAATATTATGACGTCACAATTGAAACGTTTTGCATGCATCCAATCAGAGTAACGGTTATATAGGTACACAACGGAAGTATTTGGTCTGCCCATTTATCCGTATACGGACTGTATTCTTATATAATTGGGCTGGTTTCGACTTGTTTAACGCCATGCGCATGTGTAACGACAGTTGCACTCAGACATGGGAATTTCACGTGCTGCCTGAGTTTGAATTTAAAATTTCCTTATTAAACTGTGTGTGCTTTTTATTTTAAGACAACATTTTTATTTGGCCTACGACACCACTATATATAACAAAAAGGATTATAAATTGTGCCCGACGCTAGTGTTCACTGTTTATCTGGGCTTAAATATGTCATACATTAGAGATGAGATGAAATTTTTATTTTTGCTTTGTTTATACGATGTAAATTGCATTAAATTACCACTGCCTGAGTTGCCTTTATAGCTCTAGTCCTCGGGACTGCTTAGGCATTCACATGAAGTGGTCTTTTACAAAATTAGTATACAACTCACTCTAGTCCTCGGGACTGCTTTGGTATTTACAGGAAATTGCCTTTTAGACAATCACTATACGACTGATTCAGGTCTCTAAATCAATTGGTTTTAATTAAGAATTTCATCCTTGAAGAATATCGTTCGCTCAGAAAAATTGTTTTTAAAACAATTGTCTTCTGGCAGCGACAGAGTGTGATGACAAAGCCCTACATCTTGGTAATTTGGCTACAGAGTGTAATCAAGCAATTAGAACGAAGTAAAATCTGCAAACTAAGCCAGTTTATTTGCTGCTGGGATTTCAGCAAATCAATGCAGAAATAAAACGGCAGATATATAAATCTGCCAAGGCCAGAGATTGAAATCGATAAGAGAAATTAAGTTACGTTGTTCTGCTTGTAACTTTCCTTAAATCACATTATTTGTCGGACACTCTGGAGGGTGATTTTCAATAAAATTGTCTTCTTTTAATGAACAGATTTATTAGTTGCAAAAGGAATTCATCATCTTTAAGTGGTCAGTGGTTAGAAAGGTTTATAGTACTTTGGATTCATCTTCGTTTTTCTTTTACAACCGATGAAACTCAATTAAATTTTTGTGTACAAACGCAAACCACTTAAATATTCCTAGAGTACCTTGATATCTTTGTTGGTATAAAATACTTAAAGAGGCTAACAGTAACCAAACTATGAACGATAATGTGTGGCTTAATTTGTGTATGAAGAAATTATTTTCATCCTGTTGGTAAACACACATCTTTGGAAAAAATGAAATCACTTTATAACAGAGAAACTACTGAAAAATCTAAGAGGAACTTTTAACAAGACGGCCGAGACCTGTAGGTCGAGCCACAAATCAAAGCATTACTGTAAAACGTGTGACCTTGATCCCAAGGTCAAAAGTTTGAGTAAGCATGTTGCAGAATTAATTGTCTTAACTTCATAATGATTCGTCTAATGTATTAACACATCCATAAGTAAGTCGAGGAAATATAATCAAATAAAAAAATCTTTAACCGAAACCTAAACGCAAATTTTACATGACTGTGACCTTAACCCCAAGGTAAAAGCGGCAAACTGAATGCCACTGAATGAATTGCCTTATCTTCATAATGATTCATCCCAAGTATAAAGAAAATCCATCCAGGAGTTTAGGAAATATAAGCAAATGAAAGAAACTTTACCCAAAACCTTAAACCAAATTTTTCACGATTGTGGCCTTGAGCCCTAGGTCAAAGGGGCAAGCGTAATGCTACGAATGAATTGTCTTATCTTCGTAACTATTATTTCCAAGTATGAAGAAAATTATTAAGGGGTTTAGGAAATATAAGCCAGTGAAACAACTTTGGCCAAAACCTTAACGCGAATTTTGTATGACTATGACCTTGACCTTGACCCCAAGGTCATAGGGTCGAGCGAGTGTGTAGTAGAGTGAATTGTCTTAACTTCGTAATGAGTTATTCCAAGTATGAAGAGAATCTATCAAGGGGCTTAACAAATATTACCAAATGAAACAACTTTAACCGACACCTTAACACCGTCGGAAAAGTGACTGCCATGTCTCACTTCCGACTGACGTTGGCTCGACAAAAATCAGAATTGAAACAAATA
Source organism: Margaritifera margaritifera (assembly GCA_029931535.1). Lineage (NCBI taxonomy): Eukaryota > Metazoa > Mollusca > Bivalvia > Unionida > Margaritiferidae > Margaritifera > Margaritifera margaritifera. The sequence goes on from JAQPZY010001289.1 coordinate 1,527,711, forward strand.
CGGCAATTTACCGTGCGGCCAGTTGGAATAACCAAAATCTTCTGTCTGAGTAAAGTACAAATAGTTGCCACTAATTAACAAAAATACAGCGATGAACAAGTAACACCAGTTATTTTGCAACTATAAAAGAACATTCCATAATTACACCTTACCCAAGTCACGTGTTTGTTTCCAGGAGGTACTTGTCTCATTGCTCTGCTCATTTAAGCTCATAGCATTGTCCGTTTCCAATATGATTGTCCGTGTCCAATATGATTTAGACTGTACAAATTAAAACAGTAACTGTAGATTGAATTCACGTATGTATTGCCATTCGACTGATCATTCGGATTCACGGGGACTTATGGGCAAGTACCTCTAAAACAGGTGTGTCCAACCTTTTCTCGTGAGGGGTCACATTACAATTTTTTTCTCACTCACGGGGCCGTTCATAAAATTGGCCTACATTTTTCGCTACCAGTCGACACGAGTTATGAAAGGCTGGCTGGCCGGAAACAAACCTTTATTGGGCCGGATTCTGGCCCGCGGGCCGTAGGTTGGACAACCCTGCTCTAAAAAAGCGTCAAGGTTCTGAAGGCTACATTCTTTACATGCTACGAAAGAGGATGCATTATACTGTACCATAAGCATGTATTATAATGTACCATACTCATGTATTATACTGTACCATAAGCATGTATTATACTGTACCATAAGCATGTATTATACTGTACCATAAGCATCAGCAACTTGAAAATCAATGACTGACTCTAAGAATTATTTATTTTCTTGTCTACCGTTCACTAAGTAGATGTATGCATGCTGCTAATATAAATCGCTTGCTTCAGAAACCCAATTACAGAACCAGTTTATGCTTTCCTGGGGTTTGGTAAAATTTAATGAAAACATTGTAATAAAAGAGAGAGCTGAATAAACTAGTGTATTTATATAAGCTGCTAGTATACAAATATAGGTGCAGAAAGAACAATGCAAATGTACTTTCTTCTATGGTAAAAATGAAAGTCGATACAATGTATTAAGTTACGTATATATTAATTTCTTTTTATGTTTTGTCTTTTTCAACCTAGAATTTGAAATTGTGTCTGAGTTTGGTTTTCTCCATGTAATCAGTGACGTGGATTAGGTTCTAGTGCGTTTGCTTTCCTAACGGTTGTTGAACTACAGTCACCACCCTTCGAATTTGATTGATTAAGAATTAGGAATACATGTATATACTCCATTAGAAACTCCGAACTGAGCAGGACCACATTCTAGATTGAACTGGAGTTGTCGTGAATCAGATGCTTGGAATATATTCTGTTCATCAACAATACATAATGCAGTGTCATCTTTACAGTAAACATAGCAGATACTGTACACACGTGTATCTTTACCGTACACATAGCTGATACTGTTCAAACTTCAGAAGCACACGTGTAAATCATTAGGACATTTTCTCGATCTGCACGTCCGAAAGTGAAGTCGAAGATGGCAGAGGAGCTTTTCCAATCGGAAAAGTTACTTAACATGTCAGTGGGGCACATTAACAGTCAGAATCACCACAATAATCAGGGTGAGTAGATCTAAACGTGAAAAGCTTCTAGCCATTCCTATGCAGTGATGTTTCCTAAAGTTTAGTTAGATTTGTAATGAAGATAGCAGTTCCTATTGATTTAGATGAACGCACGTTCCTCTCGTTTATATAAATTTTTCGCCTTGTATTTGTTTTACCACATTGACTATATAGAGAAACTAGATCAACAATAACAATAATAACAATTATTGTAACTGGAATACCCCAAAGATTATAATTTTTTATTTTCAATTTTCTGTGTGTGCTTTCTTTCCGAATAACGGTTTTAGCATACGATACTGCAGTACACTCGGAACTTGTCAACACTATAGGAATTAAATGTATCATGTCACAATCTTTGATTATGTGAATTGTATACTGATTTGTCTTTCTTATAATATAAAGAAAGAAATGTAAAATTTAATCTCACTTATGTTCATAATGATACCGTTAAGCACCTTCGGATAGGAATAACACTTGGAAGGAATATGAGAGAACCATGATAACAATGATTTTTGTTAATGTTGACGATGGACTCTTTCACATACTTGAAATACATTTTTAATCATGACGAGGGAAACCTTCACATACTTGAAATACATTTTTAATCATGACGAGGGAAACCTTCACATACTTGAAATACATTTTTAATGATGATGGAAACCTTCACATACTTGAAATACATTTTTAATGATGACGATGGAAACCTTCACATACTTGAAATACATTTTTAATGATGATAATGGAAACCTTCACATACTTGAAATACATTTTTAATGATGATGATGGAAACCTTCACATACTTGAAATACATTTTTAGAGAAAAGTCTTTTGAAAAAAAGCAAAAGAACTTACAACATTACCGATAAGGCAGATTATAGAAACCGTGCTCGAGTCGTCTTGCTGGGAACCCTATTTAATAAAAAATGTTGTATAAATGAAGAATTTTCGCAGTAAATACCTTTCACCATTCATGTACTAATCCTACCAGTTTCCAGTCAGAAGCAATTTCAACGTGCTTTTTTACTTTATCCAGACGCCTTACAATCACCAGTTTTATTGCTTGATATTTGATATAATCTCCTTTGGGTGTTTATTTGCAATCATTGGAAAGTAAACGTTAGATTGTAAATTTGGCGTATAGTTACATCTTGAATAATTTTTCCACTATGATGTCTATAGACACACATTTAATCATTTTCCCACTATGATGTCTATAGACGCATACATTTAATAATTTTTCCACTTTGATGTCTATAGACACATACATTTAATAATGTTTCCACTACAATGAATATAGACACACACATTTAATTATTTGTCCACTATGATGTTTACATACACATAAATTGAATAATTTTTCCACTATGATGTCTATAGATTTATAAATTTAATCATTTTTCCACTATGATATCTGTAGACACACATTTAATTTCTTTTTCCACTATGATGTCAATAGACACATACATTTAATCATTTTGTCTGTAGACACACACATTTAATAAGTTCGCAAGAAAAAAATACAGCAAACTCCGCGAAATGGTGCCCACCCCGGGCTTAGCGCCCCGCGAGGTCGCCCGTATCGCCCGCCTCTTACGACAGCCCTTGGACGAGGCAAATAGTAGATGAATGCGAAATAAAAAGCAACCAGTTTCAGCCATCACAATCATCTTGTTTATTACGCTCTCGTTAACTTACTGAAAATGCCAATGAGTTTTAAGGTTGTAGAGTGGTAGTAATCAAGAAGTCAAATTAGTACATGTATTTTGTGGTATCAAGCAAGAAGTCAAATTAGCACATGTATTTCGTGGTATCAACCAAGAAGTCAAATTATCACATGTATGTCGTGCTATCAAACAAGAAGTCAAATTAGTACATGTATTTCGTGCTATCAACCAATAAGTCAAATTAGCACATGTATTTCGTGGTATCAAGCAAGAAGTCAAATTAGCACATGCATTTCGTGGTATCAAGCAAGAAGTCAAATTAGTACATGTATTTCGTGGTATCAAGCAAGAAGTCAAATTAGCACATGTATTCCGTGCTATCAACCAATAAGTCAAATTAGCACATGTATTTCGTGGTATCAAGCAAGAAGTCAAATTAGCACATGCATTTCGTGGTATCAACCAATAAGTCAAATTAGCACATGTATTTCGTGCTATCAAGCAAGAAGTCAAATTAGCACATGCATTTCGTGGTATCAAGCAAGAAGTCAAATTAGCACATGTATTTCGTGGTATCAATCAAATACTCAAATCATAATTAGGAGACTGTTTCTCGTTCCCACAAAGATCTATGATAGAGATTAAGTAGTCGATATAGCTATCTCATATTTGCTTATTGCTTGTTTTGTTTATTCCTGCTTTCCTGGTGGCTCTTCCGATATTTTTCAACGGTCATATATTTAGGGAACTTTCTTTAGATATACAACTTGTATTGTCATGCCACTGTACACCAGAAAAAGAAAAAGGGGAACTTTGGCGACTTTTTCTATATTTTATCTTATATAGGCAATGATTTGATTTTACAGTGTATAACCAAGCTAAAAAGGAAAGCCAGGAGTTATAACTGTAATTCATCTAGTTCTAAGGGAATTCACGCCTTTCAAAAATATGACGAGTTTTAAATAATATAGCTAATGTTTATAGGATGTATTCGACTGATTGCATTTCATCGAGGATACTTAAGTGAAAAACGTATCTTACGCACTTTTCCCAATGTGGTGATGCAAGGGTTGTGTTTAAATTGTGACGATATTTTCTTTCTCAAAGAGAAGGAAATGGTGACGGAATCGTTTACACTGCATTTATGGTTGGTACCACCTGGGTCCCAGTTTCAACAAATATCAGTTATCTGTATTAAGTCTTACAGTTGAGAATATAATGAGTTCTTAGATTTAGATCACTTGCAACATATCTAGATTGTTTAGTGGAGGGCATTAAGGATGCCAGGCTGATATTAAAAGATGCTTTTGTGAGATCAGCGACACAATTTTTTGTTCTGTTATAAAATGATCTCGTAATGAAGAAGATGATGAAACCGGCTGTATCTGATAACTACCTCTCAATCTCAATCTAATCTTTTCATCTTAAGCTTTCTCTCTCGTTTACGTATGCACAACATTAACGCAAGTAAAAAATTCGATAAAAGCAATTGATATTCTTTTATCTATTTCGCTTTTGTTTTGCATGTATGTTGTACATGGTGTTGGTTGCATGCACACATACATGTATGTATATGTATATGTATGTGAATGTCTGTCTATAAGTATGTATGTATGTATGCATGTATGACTGACTGACTGAATTTCTGTATTTCCTCTTTAAAAGAGATTACATTCGGTTATTTTCATTATTACATAATAGCAATAGAAACATTAAAGTGACATTGGTGAATACACAGCACATATCTATATGTATGTACATGTCTATCTGTCTGTATATATCTATATATGCATGACTGTCTGACTGACTGACTTTCTTTATTTCCTCTTTAAAAGATTTAACATTCGGTTATTTTCATTATTACATAATAGCAATATAAACATTAAAGTGACAATGAATACATAGCACACATGAATATGCGTATGCATGTCTGTCTGTCTGTCTGTATGTATGTATGTATGTATGCATGCATGCATGCATGCATGTATGTATGTATGTATGTATGTATGTATGTATGTATGTATGTATGTATGTATGTATGTATGTATGTATGTATGACTAATTGACTTTCTTTATTTCCTCTTTACAAGAGATTACATTCAGTTATTTTCATTATTACAAAATACCAATAGAAACATTAAAATGACATTAATGAATACACAGCACACTAAATATGTAAATATATTCACAAAAGTACAATGATTGTCATTAAACCTCCGTATTAAAATAATATTTCCTGCCTCAATTTCATTAATATCATATTCAGTATGGAAAGCAAGGGAAATGCAAGATTATATTCTCATCTTTAAAACAAGTTTTTTTTTCTTCAGATATATATGTATAATTATGTATACGGGTTTTAATGCAGCATGCGTATACGGGTTTCTATTCAGCATGCAGATAGGTACAATTAAGTATACGGGTTTTAATGCAGCATGCAGATATGTACAGTTAAGTATACGGGTTTTAATGTAGCATGCAGATATGTAGAATTATGTTTTAATGTAGCATGCAGATATGTACAATTAAGTATACGGGTTTTAATGCAGCATGCAGATATGTACAATTAAGTATACGGGTTTTAATGCAGCATGCAGATATGTACAATTAAGTATACGGGTTTTAATGCAGCATGCAGATATGTACACTTAAGTATACGGCTTTTAATGCAGCATGCAGATACGTACAATTAAGTATACGGGTTTTAATGCAGCATGCAGATATGTACAATTAAGTATACGGGTTTTAATGCAGCATGCAGATATGTACAATTAAGTATACAGGTTTTAATGCAGCATGGAGATGTGTACAATTAAGTATACGGGTTTTAATGCAGCATGCAGATATGTTTGCGCGGATTTGTATTTTTAAATTATGACTGTATGATAATCAAGATTTTAGGTACTTGATTATGGAATGCAATATCTCCATCTTTTATGTGCAATGTGTTGATTATGGAATGCAATATCTCCATCTTTTATGTGCGATGTGTTGATTATGGAATGCAATATGTCCATCTTTTATGTGCAATGTGTTGATTATGGAGTGCAATATCTCCATCTTTTATGTGCAATGTGTTGATTATGGAATGCAATATTTCCATCTTTTATGTGCGATGTGTTGATTATGGAATGCAATATGTCCATCTTTTATGTGCAATGTGTTGATTATGGAATGCAATATTTCCATCTTTTATGTGCGATGTGTTGATTATGGAATGCAATATCTCCATCTTTTATGTGCGATGTGTTATCAGCAATTATGTTGTGAGAATGACTATATCTATGTGAGTTTGTTACTGTTTTAGCAACCTAATTGTTCCATATATCCGACATTGATTAATGCTTATACTGTTTTATATCTTTTGTCTCTTTTGTGGAATAAGTATATTTACGTGTCCATATATGCTCGAGAGAGAAAACAAGTGTTATAGACGTAAATAAAATAATAATTCAACAGTCTGGCTTTTACTCCCAAATACACATTCAAAGACGACCAGTTTAGAATGTATGCAGCCACATAAGTGTCTGGATGACGTCAAAAAGGGTTATTGAAATTGCCTCTGACTGGAAACCTGTAGAATTAGTCACTGAATGGAGCAACGCAAATACAATTTCATCACTTTCATTACGATGTACGTGCAAAGTGATACAGGGTAAGGCATCTTCTTTAACATAGCTACCGTATCTTCTTGAACATAGTTACCGTATCTTCTTGAACATAGTTACCGTATCTTCTTGAACATAGTTACCGTATCTTCTTTCTATTAAGAATATAACTCTTACTTTTGTAACACGAATTTGATGAAATATATTATGTATGTAATTTCTTTCGTTTGTCAATATTCTAGCACCGACTTAGATGGAAGCTGTTCTTATTATGAAAGCTTACATATGGTATATACAATCAGGCATGAATTCATTAAACATTCCAGACTAAGCCTCAGAATTTATTTGAAAACTTAAAGATAAAGAAATATCTCTAGAAGCTATTGAAATGGTCTACTTGCATGCTATTTTCATTGCTGGTTCCCTAACAACAAATTTGTTCGGCAAAAATGAAAGCAATTCGCTTGATTGTAAGTATGATTTATAACGATACTGAAAGCAATTCGCTTGATTGTAAGTATGATTTATAACGATACTGAAAGCAATTCGCTTGATTGTAAGTATGATTTATAACGATACTGAAAGCAATTCGCTTGATTGTAAGTATGATTTATAACGATACTGAAAGCAATTCGCTTGATTGTAAGTATGATTTATAACGTTGATTGTAAGTATGATTTATAACGTTGATTGTAAGTATGATTTATAACGATTTAAAATCTGATTCTTTTAATCCAAAAGTTTAATGAATTCAAGGCCAGTCCTCAAAGAAAAAAAAAGAAAAAAAGTAAATGAAGTTGACAGGGAGCGATACTGGAAGGTAGTGCAATCAATTACAAGTACGCTCTTTGACAGGGAGCGATACTGGAAGGTAGTGCAATCAATTACAAGTACGCTCTTTGACAGGGAGCGATACTGGAAGGTAGTGCAATCAATTACAAGTACGCTCTTTGACAGGGAGCGATACTGGAAGGTAGTGCAATCAATTACAAGTACGCTCTTATATTTAAAGTTTTTTCCTTATCTGCCATTGTTTCCACATCATTTAAGGGCTATCGGTAATGCGAATAGGCTTCATAGGGTGGGTGGGTGTGGTATAGCCAAATATCACGTATAACACGCAGTAAGTGGAAAATAATAAATTATTAACTTAACAAAATGTCATTTAAAGGTGCAGGTACAATTTGTTTTGCGGAAAAGGTATTTATAAGAGCTAAAATAGGCAATTTGATATTGCATTTTACGCGCAATAGATCACGACACTGAGATAGAATTGAGCTATTGCATTGTAATTATCCTGTTACATGGAGACTAAGCAAGATGTAACGAGCTTTATATTTTGCATATACATTGGGCCCTGCGTACACTGCATGTAGCAAACATTACGGTGCCATGTAATGGGGGCTGCCATATTGGTCTTTGTCCAGTCGACCAAGTCCCATGACTAACAATCATATTACACGCATACCTGTAACCCGATGGCTATCAAACTTTCCATAAACAAAGTACAGTTGTGGTCGGTACTGTTAAAAGCAATGACAATTTCTAAACATTTTTGAAACACATACTTGGAAATGACTTATTTGCTTGTTTACATTTCACTTCTTTTCCTCACTTCTTTCACCGCATGTTGTTCTGTAAATATTCATCTGCCAAAGTTTATATCTTCGGATATTATGAGTTCTTCGTTTTTAATACCCTTCTAAAGATAATGAAAAGTACTTGACATTAGCGAATGTAATAAACTTCATATGTATGCATAAATGGGATATATATTGAATTTGCTTGTAAGTATGAGAACTATTATAGTTCTGGTATGTGTTTCCGCTAATGTGTGAGAAGGCACTTCTCGCAAAGCAAGAGGGTGGTTCAAATTAAGATAAAAACAAATTTAAAAAAAATTACAAACTGATCAGGTAAGATATATGAGCAGTTGCATGCTTTAGAAGAATGTACTTCGTTCAGTTCTGTTGGATGTTACGATTGTCACTAATCGTGAATGTTAAACCAAGTATAGCGCATGACATGTCTACATGTATATATCCAAGTGCTTTTCTACAGTGGATTCTACGGTGTGTCGAATAGGCCACGTGTAGGGAGAGAGTTGACACTTGTTTGTACAATTAGTTATATACATACAATTAGTGGTGATTTAGTGACATTTTTCGGTAGTTTTGATAAATAGTTATTGATATTGTTTTGTGTGTGACATCTGAACACTGGGTAAATTAGTTTTTATTGTTGTACAGTGTAGTCATTCGCAAAGACATGGGGTGCTTTAGAAAGCAGGATACAAGGAGACGGTTTAATCTGGCTGGTGGTCTACTACATAAAGGGAAATATTAGACCAAAGTCTTACACTTGGTACATTTTGCCTTGAACCCATTACAAGGATACCAAGAAAGTGACCAGATTTAAAATCAAGACTCAATAATTAATACAGTACAGAAAACTAAATTACCAATTGTGGTAGAATACATAGATGTACAGCATGTACAGAACGACATGTGAGCAGAAAATATAAAAGTATTCCAGACTGTTCATTTTGGGGATCATCATAATGTTTGTCACTGAAAATTGTATCATTATTATTATTACCAAAATACATGTATAATTGTGTCATTGTCTTCGGCATAAAATGCTGCTTATAGCTAGTACATGCCTCACTACCTTTCTTTAGGAACTACTGTCAACGTTGTTCAGGACTGACAAAACTCCATTTTATTTGCAAACAGTATGTGCAGAAAAACAGCTCATGTTCAATTTCTGCAAGTTTTATACAAAATCCACTTCTCCATGACATTAAATGGATTATTCATAAGTGTCAGTGACATTTCTTTTTCACTGCATACAGACTCCATACTGCAGTTCACTGCATCAAAGCCTGTGGACAAAAAGGTATGGAATTTATTTTATTATAAGTTATTCTTTCACACACTCACTGCTAAATGTTGCAGGATACTTAATTGAAAGAAATGGGACATCACTATTACCATAATGTTTAGCCATTTTTTCACACCCAGAATACCATCTTCCACCCACCTATACTGAATTGTACATTACCAATAGCCCTTAAAGTAACACGAAAAATAAAAACTGGCATGTGGCTTTCACAGGGGCTCTTATTCAGACAAACAGCATTATATAGCCTTGTTGTTGTATATATTGATCACACAGTTCCTACATTTTGAATGTAACATACGTTTTCTACACGCATTTGGCATTGGGTCAAATCAAATTAAAACTGTGCTCATTTTGGATGAATTTTTTATTGCGTTATATTCACCTGTCAGAAATACTACATGTTTATTGTCGGGCTGTTAGTAATACTACATGTTTATTGTCGGGCTGTTAGTAATACCACATGTTTATTGTCGGGCTGTTAGTAATACTACATGTTTATTGTCGGGCTGTCAGTAATACTACGAGATTTTGAACAAAATAAAGGTCAATGAATATCACATACATGTTGATGTACTCGTGTGGATATTTAAACTGCTTTCAAATTTCATTCAAAGAAGGTATTGCAGTGATGCATACAAATAGTGGATCAACAATGCATTTTTTCCTGGATACAATTTTGCCGTGAACCATTTTAATCCATCAAAAAAACCTTCAATTTCAAAGAATTACCACAAAAATATTTAAACTCAGTTGATACGGAAACTGTGTATACCATCGTAGAAAAGATATCTGAAATACTGTTGTTTGTAGACCACTTATAACGGTTGAAACAAAACCAAAACAACAACAACAACATCCAGACATAATGTTACACTTGACAAATTGTTTTTAGGCGTAATCAAAAAGTCAAGTGGATATTCACTAACAACGTGAACTTTTATTTTCAACAATCTGTACGGTTTCCTTAAACGTTTCAAACTTATTATTGATTTCAGATTTATTATTGATTTCAGATTTATTATTGATTTCAAACTTATTATTGATTTCAGATTTATTATTGATTTCAAACTTATTATTGATTTAAAACTGATCATTGATTTCAGATTTATTATTGATTTCAACCTTATTATTGATTTAAAACTTATTATTGATTTCAGATTTATTATTGATTTCAAACTTATTTTTGATTTCAGAATTATTATTGATTTCAAACTTATTATTGATTACAAACTTATTATTGGTTTCAGATTTGTGTCAAATTTTGGCATTTGTATGGTTGATTAAAAAACATCTACTTCATATACTGAGTCACCATGTGCTGATTTTAATTGAACTTTGTTTTCCATGAATTCTATCTTTGTGTTTGTTGAATCGTAGATTGACATTGGAAAGTTTACGAGATTCTCCAGTTGTACTGTAAATTTAGACGAATACAAATATGTGCATTTATTCACATGAGATACACAATTGATTCCGTCTTCATGCTGTACGTTTTAACAGTCTTGTTATTGGGGTTGATCATGCTTATCTTAATGTTATCGTCACTAAATGTAACATATAAACCTTCCTCTTTTCTAAAACATTGCAAGATATCTTTTTTGATGTTTGAAATCGAAAATTCAAAACATTTGTATTCTCTTGTATACTATTTTGCATAAACAAAATGATCCTTTAGATATTAACATGTGACCTAGACCTTGACGATAAGACCTCAAACGGGCAACACATCTTCTAGTAACAATACATAAGTATATCAAGCTTCCTCCATTTATATTAAATAGCTGTTAAGTTTCAAAGGAGAAGGGCAATTGTAACCTAAACAATTTGACCTGTGACTTTGAACTTAAAGATAAGACTCCCAATGTGGTACGCGACATGATATATAGTTAGACCAAATTTCACCCCTTCATCTCAAATGGCTCTAAAATTATGGTGTGGCAAGCAAAGAGTAATCGAAAACATAAAATATTGAGCTGCGAAGTTGACCTTGAAGATAGCACTCCCAATATGATACGCGAAACACCTTCGAGTGATAATGTACAGATGTACCGGGTTTCATCCCTCAATCTCAAACTGCTTTAAAGTTACTGAGCGGAAGGGGATGTGTGATGGAAAACGTAAACTACTGAGTCGTGACCTTCACATTAAAGATAGGACTCCAAACTGTGGTATTCGACACACCATCTAGTGATGATATATAATTTATACCAAGCTTCATCCCTTAATGTCAAAAGGTTTTAAAGTTATAGAACAGAATGTAAAGTGGGACGGATGGACGAACGGAATCGCGGATAGTATGCAATACATAAATGTTGAGTGAGATATAGTGAATCTACTACAGCTTCACTGGCCCAAGACGAAATGCGCTGAAGAAAGTTTTTCAGGTGCGGACTAAACTGTGGTCGCAAGACAAACTGGTAAAGCAGTTTTATTATTATTATTATTATTATTATTATTATTATTATTATTATTATTATGCAGAAGATTACTGTATTTATCCTTAGATAAGTTGAATACAACGGTAAGTTAAAGGCATAGTTAAGTAGTAAATACTGAGTGGTATGGAAATTATGAAATGATTAAACGAACGACAATGAAATTTACAATTATGATTCAACACATTTAGGCAAAAAATGAGATAAATAGAGGAATGAAATCTGATGAAAATGAGACACAAAAGAAGAATGAATGAATGGAAATCAAAGATTTTATGAATAGAGCTTACACTGGGAAGCCATTCCTGTGACAAACGGATAAGTGATAAGAACTAATTCATTTGCCATCAGGCCCAAATTGCATGCAAATCCGACGAGTAAGGTATCATGAACACTCGTCACAAAGAGTAACATATGACTGAAAATCGCCATATAACACTATACATTCTTGGTTAATTCATTTTTGTCACTATAGACATAAGAATGTTAGCCACAGTTATTCACTGCTGGTGAAGTTCATGAGTTGGATTTTCTAAATCATATCATCAACAATAACTTGAAATTTAAAGGTGTGTATGATGACTCCATTTTGCAGAAACCCATTTTCTCCCATCGATAACTTCCTCTTCATTTTTACAAGTACAGTTAGACACTGAATTGTCTTCCTTCAGAATATCGTCAATCACTGTCTTTGGGTTTATTTAATAAATAAATAAATAAATAAATAAATAAATAAATAAATAAATAAATAAAATTAAATTAAAGAAAAAACAATTCAACCTAATATTGAAAAGTCATTCCATTACTTCACCCAAGGCAATAGAAAATTAACTATCATATTTATCAGACTGAGATACAAATGTATTAGTTTGAGCGTCGACCTATATCGAGTAAATCTAAGAAACGAACCCTCTTGTTCATTCGGGTTTCAGGATAAAATTTCGGCAGACTTTTTCTGTGATTGCACTAACTACCAACAACCGATAATTAAGCTGTTTCGATCTATCAGACTATTAATTTCCGTCACTACCCACAAATGTTTAAACGAAATTACTGATTATTCTCTATCTGATCATGAACTAATCATAAAATAAACCAACATTTTTAATTTTTATTCAGGAAACTCGTAGATTTTTTTTTTTTTTGGGGGGGGGTGTGGGGTGGCTGTGGGGGAATGGGCGTGGTTGGGGTTGCGAGTTCTATCTTCACTGTAAATATTTTGTTTCGTTTTATTTCTTCTCCTTTTTATTCTTTTGTTGTTGTTTCTAAAACGCTACTTTAGTGGTTTTAATAGTTTCATAACGTTTCCTTGCACTTTGTATGGAAGTTATATAGTTTGTCTAGCACCGCCCCTTGTGCTTTGTCTTGTGTGAACATGTTGTAAAGAAGAGAACCCTCGATAAGTTTTGGAAACCTTGTGCCTATTCACATCGCTTACTCTGTACTTAAAATCAATAAGATTTATGAAACTAAACGAAACAGACTAACCACAATGTGTGAGCGTTTACCTCTGGATACGAGTTAAGTAGCTAGAGGAATCAGAAAACTTCATGTTTTCCAACAGTGTTGTGATCATATCGTCTTCCATTATGCGTATTTGTTTCGAATATGAGTATACGACTTTTTGATCTCTATTTACCATCAGATAATGATGCCGACAGTTCCTAGAGGAGTTTGGCAATACACTTATTAATTATGTTACAATCCCTCTCGCTTCAGAACAATGTTTAATAGCGCCGTATACACGGGCTTGTAATGCTACAAAATGTATTGATCAGTTTTCCAACTTGGTTCTTAATTCTATATGACGCAAATGATTTATGTGATATTCTGATTTCATTGTAACTATTGTTACAAGCTGAGAATATAAACACTGTATTTCTTGATTCAGTCATATGTCAAGATTCTAAACACTGTATTTCTTGATTCAGATTCTAAACACTGTATTTCTTGATTCAGATTCTAAACACTGTATTTCTTGATTCAGATTCTAAACGCTGCATTTCTTGATTCAGATTCTAAACACTGTATTTCTTGATTCAGATTCTCAACGCTGTATTTCTTGATTCAGATTCTAAACACTGTATTTCTTGATTCAGATTCTAAACGCTCTATTTCTTGATTCAGATTCTAAACACTGTATTTCTTGATTCAGATTCTAAACACTGTATTTCTTGATTCAGATTCTAAACGCTGTATTTCTTGATTCAGATTCTAAACACTGTATTTCTTTATTCAGATTCTAAACGCTGTATTTCTCGATTCAGTCATATGTCACGAGTAATTACTTTTAAGGGAGTTGTCACATAGTGGAGATGTAGAAACCATTACCTGGTTCGTAACATCAACGCTTCCTTTCTGATGGGGTCTATGACTTTGAAATATTACAGAGAAAATTATTACAACTAGCATTTATTTGCCTGTTTTTCATCTGGGTTTTTCTAACCTGAGTGCATGATTTCTTCCCCCATTATTTTCCGTTCCCATCTTACTACACTATTCTTCTGAACGCAGGACGGTTTTGTGAAGACTACTTCCACTATCTAATTCCTGAGAACCGTATGATCGATAGGAGTGGAAACACGATTTACAAACATTTAAAATTGAATTTGTTCCCTTCCTCCCCCTCCTCTCTGTGGGTGTTCGTTTGAAGACCAGAGTGATCAGTTATGATTTAATTCATCCACAGTTTCTATCAGTGTTCAGCAATGACGGCAAATGAAACAAATGGACTGTTTTCATTAAAAAAATGAAACAATATTTATTTTCGTTAACACATTTCTTGATTGACACAGTAAACATTGTCCTATACTGTACTACTTTACAACAAGTGTGCCACGATGAAGTCGATACTGAAAAAAATGAAGGTACAAAAAGTTGCCTCCCATAGCTTTGTGACGAGATAGATGCGATGGGAAAATATAGGAATAGTAGTGCCATGTATAACTGAAATTTACCTTGGCAGTAATTATGTATTTTCTTATACGCATTGCTTGGTGTACCTTAACAACCCCATGTCTTTAATTACTTTGCTTCTTAACTTTTTCTGGTGGGTTAAAAATTTCAGCGACTTTTTTTAAAACAATTTTAGGATCATACAACATACGGTATTCAATTTGTTGTATGTTATCATCCATCTCATCCTCAAACGCGTTTATCTCATCGAGTGATTAAACATCACCTAAGAGTTCACATCCATGCTTATAAAAAGAGGCTTGTCACGCCATCGTTGGGTACGTTTTTAGTTGAGTCCCAGGATTAGATAAAATATATCAACTCTTACTATTTTTCTTGAGGATGTGTAACAAGTTAGTCACTTACAAAAATATAGCTAACTCAGACATGTGTAACAAGTTAGTGTCACTTACAAATATAGCTAACTCAGACATGTGTAACAAGTTAGTGTCGCTTACAAATAGAGCTAACTCAGACATGTGTAACAAGTTAGTGTCACTTACAAATATAGCTAACTCAGACATGTGTAACAGGTTAGTGTCACTTACAAATATAGCTAACTCAGACATTTATTTTGGATGTATCATCTGGCTTTAAATTTCATCGAGCATAATGTCTGCAGTTTTGGGACTCTATACGTACAGGTTTGGTTTAAATTAAACTCGTCCAGTGTTATAAGATGCTTGCTCAGCTACAATTTCTTCATTTGTGGCCCTTTTCCTCCAGGTACACTTTCTTCGTTAGTGGCCCTTTTCCTCCTAGCTTTTGGTTGTTTTTAAATCTAAATGTTGTTGAACAGCTTCTTGATGTCAGTTCATTTCAGCACGTAGGACTCCTTCTGGACTTGTAACTACTTCAATAGGCATACCAGGATTTGTTTTAACTTCTTTCTTTTTTAAATGTCTAACTTTTTCATATGTGATTGGTGAAGGAATGACATTTTCTCTCATGATTTTGTAGCAAGTGTTTCTAGAAACAACTCCATTTTTACAAGTTCTACGTATGTTTCTGTCCCTTTTAAGCTCCGAGAATACCTTTAACACTGATGATAAACTTGAAACTGTTTGAGATGTCATTCACATTTTTAATTTGACAGATACCAGTCCAACACATCCCCTTAACAATAGATGCATCTAGTATGTGTGACATTGGTATTTAATTAATTGTAACGATTTGATTAATTTAAATTGATTCACTTTAAATAACCGCAATGTAAAGTTCTGTCAGTTAGAAATAGTTTATCATCATGACACGATAGAGTCACTTTATGCATTGTTATTGTGTACTTGTCAGGATTAAATCATCTCATTAGATGCATCTGTTGGTCAGAGTTTGCGTGATTAAACAGACACTACTGATACATATCAAATCTTAGACTTTGTTTAATCACTTGATTTTATTCCTTTGTAAACTTTCTTTTTATCATGATCAGTTTTAAAGGAGTCTAATTTCGCTCTTAAACCCACAAGTTCCCAAATTGGAGTGCCGATTCATCCTTGAAAATGTCTGGAATCTTTTTGTCCCTTTTTTTAATGCCAAAAATGTTGTCATCGTGATGGTCGCTTGTATCGTACACCTGTATATTTTCAACACGAATACACAGAGGTAGTATCGTACACCTGTATATTTTCAATATGAATACATAGAGTCAGTATCTGTGTTTGAGTTGGTTGTAGTAAAACTCGTACAACAGCTCTTAGAAAGTTGTAACACTGTAAATCCATAATATATTTTGGGTAATTTCATATTTTTGTTTTTCATGCTGACAAAGATCGTATCATCATCAATTATCTCTTTATTCGCGAATGATACAAGTTTTAACAAATGTGTTGTATTTTTCTCGTCTGCACATATTTCACTGTAATTCTTTTTCTCATATTCTCCATTTGTTCACCAATAAGGATATTATTCATTCACTAAATCTGTATTTCTTCTGTCATTATAGAAACGATCATTATAGTCTTTGTCAAAGGTATTGCTTTGCCTTCTGTCATTATAAAAACGATCATTATAATCTTTGTCAAAGGTATTGCTTTGCTTTCTGTCATTATAAAAACGATCATTATAGTCTTTGTCAAAGGTATTGCTTTGCCTTCTGTCTCAAACTATAAGGCTTTTACCACGGTTGCTGATTGAAAAGTGTGACTGTGTCTTTTTGTCAATTTTAAACTCCATTGCATGTACAATTTTAGATTTCAGTAATGAATGACATTTTTTAATGTTATTTAATATGCATAATAATTTAGGCACAGATGGTTTTGTTGTCTTTTTCTCTTCAATGAATAGTTTTTGACGTTCGGATCAATCATTTTCATCTGATATTAAATTCTCCGGAACAAATGGGTTGTCCTTGAAATGACCTCGCAGATGTTTTGTAATCTTTAAGTCTGCCTTTATATATAGGCAGTGTCATTGTCATCGGGAATGTTGAACATGTTTTTATTTACCCATGTAATTTGTTTTACCATTATCTTTTATTTTATATACTATTTGCAGAATGTTAACATCTTCACCTTTTATATTTTATCTTGTTGTGCTTCATGCTTACATTTATTTGGAAGGGTTTGTCTTCCTAATGTTGTGCAATCCTTCATTTTACATTTTTAAAACCTTATTTTTAATTGGCACCATAATGCCATTTATGTGTTGAGATGCTGTTAAACGCACATACATACATACATACATACATACATACATACATACATACATACATACATACATACATACATACATACATACATACATACTACCCAACCAAAAGTTTTCATGGTCATGTAATGTGACATTGTCCATCATAAAGATTGTTCACATCGACATACACGATGAATGATACAGGTATTGACTCGTCATTCATTTTTATTTTTCCTTCATCAACAGCACATAATTCATGGTTGGACTTAGCATTCCTGTTTGGGATCGTACTAGTTCAATCACGAATTCCTTTTTTTAATTAAGAAAAACATATCGTAATCAGTCTGAAGTTCTCTCAATAGTAGTGTGTCTAGCTTGATATTGTCTAAGAGCTAGACACACTACTATTGCTCACTAGGACTAGTTCATTATGCAAGTTTAAATATATTGGGTGTACAGCTAGGCACGCAACTATAACTCGCATCACGAGCTCGTTTTAGTGCGCTGTAGTAGTGTGCCTAGCTCGAAGCTCTACACCCGATATCTTAAACTCACACCATGAGCTAGTCCTAGTGCGCTATAGTAAGGTGCTAAATGTAGTTACACCCGATATCTTAAACTCGCACCATGAGCTAGTTCTGGAGCGATTTAGTAATGTGGCTAGCCCTACATCCGATATCTTTAAACTTGCATCGTGAACTAGTCCTAGTGAGCTATAGTAATGTGCAGAATCTAGATCTACACCGGAGAAAAGTTTTCTATGGGAGGTATAGTTGTCTCCTTTAAATTTTTAAATTAATCAAAGTATTCATAGGGATCGATGTCCGTATGTAGGAACTGTGGTTGCAATTTGTTTCTAGAAACTTGTCATCACTCAAATCGTGTGCTAGTTCAAGGGACTGACCCATGAACTGATTGTTTCTAGAAACTTGTCATCACTCAGATAGTGTCCTAGTTGTTCTAGGGACTGACCCATAAACTGATTGTTTCTAGAAACTTGTCATCACTCAGATAGTGTGCTAGTTGTTCCAGGGACTGACCCATGAACTTATTGTTTCTAGAAACTTGTCATCACTCAAATCGTGTGCTAGTTGTTCAAGGGACTGACCCAAGAACTTATAATTATCTTCAAATGTAATGAATCTTTTTAGAATGATCTCTTTCCCCTTTCTTTTTTATCTTGTCAACTATCATGTCCTTGAAGAAGGAAATATATTTTTCATCTGTGTTACATATAATTATCGCCTAATCAGGGTATTGCCTAACTTGCTCTTGGACAAAGAGCTGGCTATGAGACCCCGAAAAGTTGTGGATGAACAATGGCATGAAGTTTTATATATTTGTAATTCGAATTACGCTCGTTATGATCTGAACCTATATATCGTCCAGTTAGGTGGTCATGGTCCTCAGCGTTTAGGTCAACAATGTTTCTCCCACACATATGGCACCCATTTGCTGACTCAGATTTATATATATATATATATATATATATATATATATATATATATATATATATATATATATATATATATATATATATATATATATATATATTGGTCTTCATTGGTGAAGACCATAGTGTTTGCATTCTATGATCTCAACGCATTTATACAATGTTTGCTATCCTACCCACCCATTAATAAAACACCCGAATGCTATTTGTACATCAGTGATCTGCTTGCATGTCTTGTGTAATGTCTTCAGATATAAGCAAAATCATGAAGGCACGTGTGTAGTAGTTTTTATTTCCAATATTGTGTTGAAGTTGGGTTTTCAGTAACATCTTCTGAACATTTTTCCAACACACTTTCAAAATCACAATAAGCAACATACGGGCCTTTAGCTGATATTGATACTTTTTTTAATTTAAAATTTGAACCATCATCAGACAAGATGCCAGCCGTTAAGTTCGTTTAATTGTTTAAGCAAGCTGTTTTGAGATAATTTATGCATTTTTACATATGAAATTCTGTTGTTGTTGTTTTTTTATGTTTATTTGAATTGATACCAGCCTTGACAAATCTGTTATACCTACGTAATGAATTGTATCCCATATGTTTCTATTCGACATTCATGCCTGAAAATATTTCTTCTTTGGTATTTCTAACTCAGTTTCAGCTGCTCTTTTTCCATAATTTCTTTTCTGTCATACATTGACCTTCACAGGAGGGTACCATTCCAGTTTCAGAGAGCAGATTATCGGCCTCATTGAAAGTAAAGGTATATACATTTAACCTTGAGGTCTTTGTAAAGAAGGCACGATGGGGTAGTGGAATTGAGTACTAGACGATATATATGTACGTAAATATGTATTTATGCATATGTAACGGCATGTCAGCACAATACTATCTATATGGCTATATGGTGCCTATTAAAGGTACACAGATAACATGCACACGTTGACCCGACGTTGGCATTGGATCCTATTGTTGGCTGATGGTTGGCATTGGGCTTACTAACATTGGAATAAAAAGCTGTGACATTGTTGTAACGCCAACATTATTATTGTAAGGTCAACGGTACTTCTACAGCATTTTCCCCAAGCTAGCGCATCATTGTAACGCCATCAGTATTTTGTACAACACTGGCCCTTCGTTGGTGTATGGTTGTAACGCTAACAGTATTTTGTGCAACAATGGTTCAACGCTGGGTAATTGTTGTAACGCCAACAGTATTATTTACAATAATGGTCAAATGTTGGTGGATTGTTTTAACACCAACAGTGTTTGTTACAACAATATCCCAACGTTAGCACATTGTTACAATGCCAACGGAATTATTTACAACAAAACGCCAACGTTGGCAAATTGTTTTTATACCAACAGTATTATTTACAACAATGACGTAACGTTGGTGGCTTGTTGTAACGCCAACAGTAATTTTACAACACTGGCCCAACATTGGCCGGTTATTGTAAAGCATAGCAGTTGATTGTCTGCCTCAGATTATTCACATCGTTGGTCCATGGTTAGCCCATTCAAAATGTAGCTTTTATATGAATTATGTTTGTTGGTTTATGTATCGATCATCTGTGGTTGTTTAACAATTGTTAAGGGTCATCTACCGCTGCAAAGTTTTCTCCAGTGGTCGGAGATTGGAACCAACACTTACTTGCAGCTCCATTATGTAAATGATTTTTGTGCAGTTCACATTTACACACACACACAACTTTGAAATAGCTCTAAAGACAAAGCGATGATATATCACCCGTATGGGGAAAAAAATAACGTGCTATGCTGAAAAAGAACTTACGTGTATTTTCAACATATTTTCCTGCTTAAAAAGCTACTCAAATGGTTATGTGAAAGTTTTTTCCTCAGACTGGACATTTCATACAGCCAGTGCATGCAAGACTTCCTGAGCTTAACACTTTCATTTAACCAGGTAAAGACTGGATGTTTGTCTTGAAGTGTCCAGTCTACACAAATAAGTCATCAACTTTTTCTTTCTTTCTTTTTTTGTTGTTGATGATGGGTGGGTGTCCAGTCCACCATATAGCTTTTGTCTTGCAGCATGTACACAAAGCTTTGAAGTGCAGTAGAGACTTTTGGAACACGTAAGTACAAACTCTAGTCCGAGTTATTTTTTTCTGTGATCAGTATGACTGATTAAATTGGAGATATGCGACAGAACAGAGATCTGAAGGACACTGATAGGAGGTCATGTTCTGCTGACCTTTCGATTCACCAATCAAATTATAGCTTCACATTGATGAAGTGAACAACTTCATTCAGAAGATTTCGTTTTTAACGATAAGTCACCCTAACACGAAACGCTTTGCTTAGTCTGATAAGTTACTAAAAATAAGAAGATCGGGAAATCCAAAGGTCGAAGATGAACCTTTATCGGTGCCTGTCAGATCTATTTATTATAAGTAGATTGAGATAATAATCGGATTGCTGATATTTGGTTACTGCAAGTTCAGTCGTCTAAAACATGTACAAGCATTATTAACGACGATCAATTGCGTTGGATACAGTAACGATGCTACTTTGTCAGGGACCTTGGCAAATAGGCATAAATTTGAGATTTTGATTATATCTAATTTGTATCATCTAATAACAAAGGAATGAACATGGATGGTTCGAATGTATTGGATATATGTTTTATAATTATGTAGGTTACAATCTACTTCTGTATGAATGCAGATAGATGTGTAATTGGCATGTACGTATAGTATGCTCCCACTGCTATAGCAGAAGGACGCCTGTTGCTTTGATGATGTCCGTCTGTTTTGAATCCACTTTCAGCAAGAGAGCACAAAACAATTTAACCTACAGGCATAGAAGTTTGTAGGTATATTTTGTCGTATATGATATGATTAGATGTTCAGGCAATTATGGCCATTATGGAAATTTTCCATTTTCTTAAATACAGTTTTGAACATTTTGGACAGAGATTTTTCAATGAAAACCTGGATACAGTATTAAGCCGAGATCACTCAACATAGAGAAACGAATTTTCTTATGAATGTTTGTGTGCATATGTGGACGAAATTTAGTACCAATGTTTGTGTGTATATGTAGACGAAAATTTAGATTTTCAGCCTATTATAGCAGAGCAACTCTTCCATTATTCATATATTTTTGAACATTTTTTGGCTTCGACTTTTGTTATGGGAATCGTATTAGTACAATAAAATAAAAACCACTCAATATATGCTGATAAAATTTGTTAACCATGTTTACATGAATATGTAAATGAATTGTAATCTGAAATAGATGCTACAAAGAGCGCGATATATTTCCTATGTCACTTTTGGCCTAGGTTATTTTATTGGCAATATGTTTCAGTTGTATTTTGTCTTGCACCCAGAGAAACAGAAATGTCTTTGTAACAACAAATTAACATTTTATCCTTTGATAAGCCATGAAGTGGAAGTAGAGAACCATTTTGTAAAAATTGTTTAAAATCAACAAGGCTACTACCTTTTGCTCAAAGCTATATGAATATCAGTATGCATTTTATACTACGAAGTTATTACATTATTATAGTTAACTAAGCATTACTCTGCACTCATATACTAAAACATCTCTTATTTCAGTTAGCAAATCTTAGTGTGATTGGTGGGGAATACTATTCATACCTGATCCAGACACATCATGAAGCATGTCCTGTCTAACAAGGTGGCTATGACGTTTAAGTGAATGTGACTCGTGGGAGATACTATTCAGACCTGCTCCAGACACATAGGCGAAGCTTACACTGTCTGTCAATGCGTTCATGACGCTTAGCGCAATGTGATTGATGGGGATACTGTTCAGACCTGCTCGAGACACATCATGAAGCATACCCTGTCCAAGAAGGTGGCTTTCATGCCTAATTTGAAAGGACAGGAAGAGACAAGCCTCCCTCATAGCTCCGGTTAAGGAAGGAGAATAGAAGGTGAGATGACTTTCAGTATCAGTTGAAATATTAAATATAATGGATGATATATTAGGAATGATTCCAGGTGAAATGGTATTAAAGCATTGTCTTCAGATCTCTTGTTTAAAATTAATAGTTTGTGAAAGCTTAAATTTTTTTTATCTAAGAATATTTTGCACGCTTTAAAGTGGAATATCATTGCTAGTAAATAATTGTGTTGATTATTTACTCACTAGCTTTTAAAGTTAGAGATTATTTTTTGGGTAATATTTAAAAGATAATTTAGCACATATTTCCATTTCATTTTTTCCAAGTATGTTACAGTTGTACCTCTTTTAAAAAGTTCCTTAAATGACCGATGCCTGTAAATCATGTTTTAGTCCTTTGAATTCGCGTTCATATGTGGGGTGCCTACTTTCGCGGGATTACTTGTTAAATTCATAATTTTGAAGACAGAGAAACGTCCACATATTTAAAGGTAAGATATGGACGTTTCTATTTAAACTTTTTTATTCGTTGTTATTCTAAATTTCTATTGCATAGTATACAAATAATTGCGTTAGAAAGTGTGACCCTCACAAAAGTTAGAGCAGGTTTTACCCGCCCCTGATAAGTACGCGTACGTAACGTATCTGTTGAACAAAGAACTCTCTAATGTACAGATTACAGTGTAAGAAATCTGCGATAGGTTATGAAATGAGCGATAATTCTGTGGAAATTTAAGGAATTGAAACTACTAAAATTACAATTGGGGTCAATATGGTCATCGATATATCGAGAAAAAGAAATAAAACAAATGATGACAATTATTGGATAGAATTACGAAAATGTGCATTCAAACGCAGAGAGCGATCTCAGTGTATTTTCTAACTTTTTAAATATATAAGCCACACTGAGAAAAAATGCACTAGATCCCTTTTTTAGTCGAAATTATCGACAATATCTCTTCGAAATTAAACTGTAGTTCATTGAAATGGTGTATGGGGACTCCGCCCCCTTTAACCGTAGCCTATTATCTCATAACATGCTATTCATGCATGTTCTACTTGATATTTGATGCTTTTATTTCTCCATGATAACTATATAAAGTATAAGGTTTTAATGAAGATATGTGATTGCAGTTCAGTTTACTGTACCATATGAAAGGGAACAACGTATTTTAAAAAATGTTCTTTTTCTTCTTGTTCTTGTTCTTCTTTTTCTTCTTTTTATTCTTCTCTCTCTCATTTTATCTCGATGATTACCTAAATGATAATCAAACTCCTTTTTTCAACATTTAGAAAGAACTGTCATGATTTGATCGCTTGTAATATGCTTGAGTACAAAGAAAAAAAAAAACCAGTGAGTAGTTGAGTCTTTTTGGCAATCTCTTTATAATATTTTGACACAATATAATCAATAGTAGATACCATTCTTGAGTCTTTCTTCAACTGGGAATTTAAAATTAGAAACACAATAGCCCTTTTTCTTTCTTTTTTTTTTAAAATCACAATTCCAGACCGTATACTGCACAAAATCTGTCCTTTTCACTTAGAATAACTGTGCAATCAGTACACTTGCACATTAGTGGTTGGTGGGCTTGTTCAAGAAGAATGACATCACGCATAAGAGCAATCCAAGCCTTAGACAAGGAGGTGATGCAGTCGGCAATTTTGGACAGTCTAACTCTGAATTAATTTTAATAGTGAATTTTTAGAATTCGGTTTGAATACATTTTACAAGAGAAACGGATCTGTAATCTACACATATTGTTCTACAAAAAGCATGAAAAATTTGCATTTTGTAGATTTTCTCCACAAATGACATTTTAAAGGGCCAGGCATGTAATTATGCATCTCTGACAATAGGTCACTGCTCTCACTTAGATCCATAAGAATATCTCAAAATTTAAATATCAATGAAAAAATTGGATTGGATGCAAACCAAAATTGATACTTACATTTTTTTTATACATTCTTAGTATTACCATTCAATTTACTGTTACAGATGCTGTGAGAAAACACCAAACTCAAATCAAAGGCTACTCACAATGAGATTGACAGTGTAATTAAAGAATTGCTTCGTTTGTTGGGGTACAGAAAGGGTCAGAAGAAAGAGGGAAGAGGAAAAGAAGAGAGAACAAACACAAACAAATAATGATGATTATTAGAACATTTCAAAACTTTGGATCAGTGGAGTACAAAAACACTCAATGTACAATTTGAATATATGCCTATGGTAACTAGTTAGCTTGCCGTGCCATGTTTTTCTTTCTTTTTTATAAGTTTCTAATCGCATCCTTAGATTTTCAATGTGATGGACTTATACTGTTTTGTGTTCTGCTTTTTTTAGTGGCCAAGATTCAACGTTAGTACATTTTTGTCGTCTATTCAGTGTGTAAATATTTTATATTATCTCTCTTTTCAAAAATGCATAATCTGAATTGTGTGTGATCGTATATTATATGCTATGCATAATTTTTGCTTTTATAGTAAACATTTATGTTCAGATCAAAACTTGTTTCTGGTGTTCCAATAATTGATCCGATTGACATTTATTAAAATATGTTTCTCAAATACTTATCTCTGTTTTAATTTTAAGTAAAATATCATCCATATCAACTCTTTTTTGTTAAAATATATTAATGTGCATACTTTAAATGCATGAATATTTTGTAACAAGTGAGATATATGTGTTTCTATTGAATTCATACTAATCTACCTTACCTGCGAACAAATTGTTTTATTGACTAAATTAACATAGCTTATCTTTTTGAAAGTGTAATATTGTGATATATGATTCAATGATGCTGAGAGATCGACTAAAATAACATATCTCTTATTTGAGCTTTTTAGGTTTCATTCTAATCGAAAGTGACAACTTTACTTGGAACAAATTATGGCCATTTACAAACATTATTTAAATGCAGATCCACACATTGTTAATTGCTGGCAGTATTGCCTTGGACCAACAGTAACCAATAATTGCAATAGTTGAGAGTATTGGGTTGGAAAAACAATAAACCAACAACTGTCAGTCGTTGGTAGCATTTTGATGGGCCAACATCAAACGATCGTGGATAGCAACATTGTTTAAATGTTGGGACAACGTTGTTTTAATATTGTCTTTGGTTGGCAGAATATGTTGGCAACAATGAGCCAACATGTTTACCCTACTAAGACCGATGAGGAAAACGTCCTTGAAACAACGTCACTTACCCATCACTGGGCCAACGAAACCATCATAGAATGGGCCAGTGTTAACCAAACAAGTGTTTGCTAAATGCGTAAGTTCTTAAAATCTAAATTGAAAGGAGTATCATTGATTAGTGTGGATTTGGTGTAACCGTCATCACTAATTTTGTCTAGCAGTCAGTAAAATTGACCAGTATAATGTTGTTTTTTTGCGGCGAGTTTACGAAACACTTAGGTACAGACTTCTCAAGCCGAACCTTATTCAAGGGATATACTGAATTACTAAACCATGAGTTTTCCCCCACTTTATCGTGTTATGTATGATGTTTATATAATATTATAAATATTTTAGGAAATTATAAATGTTTCTTCACTTTAATATTTGCTTAAATCTTAATGTTATCAGGAAAAACATGTTTAACTAGTGTCCTTGAATTAGGTTGTTTTGATCAATATGTTTTCTCAATTTGAAGGTCAAGGTTGAATTTTGTTTACAAGTAAAATTCCATTAAGATGACACACATTCTAGAACATTCTGTCATGTGACCAATCTTTATATATACCATGTTTGGTGGACATTTATTCAGTTTTGACATTACCATCAGTCTTGTAAAGAGCTATTACAGTTGTGAAAATTCATTCCAAATTCTAAGAGAGGAATTGTTTTAAATATTCATTGGATTATAACAGTGCTCATAAACTTTTGGATTTTGGATTTTTAATTGATGATTTTGGAATTTATGTGAACTTATTCAAAGATTTTGGAATACTTCATTTTGACATCAGCACATCAAGATTTCTAGTACATCAGGACTTTGGAGACCATTGGCACATAATAACATTCAAGGACACAGCCGTGAATTCGGAACATTCTATATTTAGGACTTGTGATTAGAACAATCATTCTTATTGGATTATTAGGATTTCAAAACACATTACTGTAAGTGACTTTTTTGATTTTTCATTTTAATTATCTAGTAATAAATTGCTTGTTGATTTTTACTTGATTTGTTGGTTTCACTTTCTTTCTGTTACATTTTTCTTAGACCATAGAGTCGTAACATAAATTGGGGGCTCGTCGTTCCGGGATCTGAATTTCTTTAAAGCATATTAGAGATATTAATGTTATCTTTGAAATTCATATTGATTTTGTCTTGGAATTTTTTTTTTGTCTTTGGCAAAGATTTTTAATAGAGAAATTTTTGTGTGTGAAACCAACAAGCATTTACAATGGCATCTAATGTTCAGAATTTCATTTCAAAACCTACCCAGGAGGGGTTAGAGTGCATGAGAAAGGATGAGTTGCTCGAGCTTGCCAGAAAATACAGTCTATCTGAGGCAAAAGTATCATTGACAAAACAGGAGATACAGATTATTTTGATTCAGTATTTAGTAGGAAAGGGAATTTTTGAAAATAGTGCTTTAAGTTTGAAGAGAAAGCCTGTATCTGGTTCTGACAGGAAATTAAGGGAATTAGAGTTAAAGAACCAGATGGATTTAGAATTGGCAAAGCTTCAGATTCAGAGAGAGAGAGAGAGAGAAAGAAGAGAGGCAGATACAGATGGAGAGAGAGAAAGAAGAGAGGCAGATCCAAATGCAGAAAGAAGAGAGGCAGATCCAAATGCAGAAAGAAGAGAGGCAGATGGAGAGAGAAAAAGAAGAGAGGCAGTTGGAGAGAGAGAAAGAAGAGAGACAAATGCAGATACAGATGGAGAGAGAGAAAGAAGAGAGACAAATGCGGATACAGATGGAGAGAGAGAAAGAAGAGAGGCAGATACAAATGCAAAGATAGGAAAGGGAAATGCAATTTAAGTTAAGAGAATTAGAACTGGCAAACAGAGCACACTCCACTCCTTTAAAAACAAGTTCAGGTTTTGATGTTACTAGATATATTAGGTTAGTACCCCCTTTTCAGGAAAAAGAAGTAGATAAATACTTTCTTCATTTCGAGAAAATAGCTGAAAACTTGAAATGGCCCATAGAGCATTGGACTTTGTTATTACAAAGTGTACTTATTGGCAAAGCTCGTGAAGTCTACATTTCACTGTCAGTACAACAAAGCACTGATTATGATGTGGTTAAGGAGTACATCTTGAAAGCTTATGAGTTGGTACCAGAGGCATATCGACAAAGGTTTAGGAATTGTAGAAAAGAAACTGGACAAACTCATGTCGAATTTGCAAGGGATAAAGAACAACTATTTGATAGGTGGTGCTCAGCCAAGAAAGTTGATCAAGCTGATGATAACCTCAGACAGCTCGTATTAATTGAAGAGTTCAAGAGGTGCATCCATAGTGATGTTAAAACCTATCTTGACGAGCAGAATGTGGAAACTTTGGAAAATGCTGCTCGTATGGCTGATGATTATTCCTTGACTCACAAAATTTCATTTGGCAATAAGTCGTCCTCTCAGCAGTTTTCTGGTAAAAAACCATTTCAATCTCATTCGAGTACTTCCAAATTTCACAACAGCACAACTGTTAGGAATCAAACATCTGATAAGACTGATCAGAAATCCTTATCTCTTTCTACGTGCACTTATTGTAAAACGAAAGGGCACGTTATTTCTGATTGCTTCAAGTTGAAAAATAAGCAACAGAGTAAAGACAGAGCTTTTCCAAATGCTCTTATTTCTACGAGGTCAAGGTCACGGTCTTGTATTGAAAGCAATACATTTGTTGGGTCAAACAACTCCCAGTCTGATTCTATTTTAGAGGCTTATGAACCATTCATGTCAGAAGGTTCTATATCACTTATTGGTGATTCTGCCAAACCTATCCCAATTAAAATATTAAGGGACACTGGAGCTTCTCAGAGTCTTTTATTATCAGGTACTTTGCCTTTGTCTGAGGAGTCTTCTTCAAGTGAAAGTGTTCTTGTTCAGGGAGTAGAGTGCGGCTTTGTAAATGTTCCTCTTCATTGTGTAAATTTGGCATCAGACTTAGTTTCTGGACCTGTGACTGTTGGGGCAGTGACTTCTTTACCCATAGAGGGTGTTCATTTATTACTAGGCAATGACCTAGCTGGAGATAAGGTTGTGGTTAATCCACTTGTAACTGACAAGCCTTGTTTGGATCAGAAAGTTGATCCTGTCGAAACTGAAATCCCTGATTTGTACCCTGCTTGTGCAGTTACTAGAGCTATGGCAAAAAGAGCTCTTGAGAGTGATGTTGATCAGGATATTATTCCTTTAGCTGACACATGTATTGGTCAGTCTTTTGATGAGGTCACTTTTTCCTCAGGTATTGATCAATCAAATGGTATTGATCACAGTGATCCTCTTTTGGCAACTCATTCTCTTTGTCCTACTCAGGGTGACAAACGACAATCCCTTGTCGTTGAACAGGAGCAAGATCCCGAGATATCTTGTTTGTTTCAGAGGGCTATTAGTGAAACTGAAGCCACACAAGTTCCAGTGTGTTACTTTGTGAAAAATGGGGTCCTTATGAGGAAATGGAGACCACCTGATGTACCCGCTGGTGACGAGTGGTCAGTGAGCTATCAAATTGTTGTTCCTAAGTCATATCGACAGGAAATTCTTAATTTAGCCCATGAAACTCCTTTGGCTGGTCATTAAGGAGTCCGTAAGACTTATCACAAGATCTTGAATCATTTTTATTGGCTGAAACTCAAAAGTGATGTTTCTAAAGACTGCAGATCTTGTCACACTTGTCAAATGGTAGGAAAACCCAATCAGAAGATACCTAAGGCTCATCTGCAACCTATTCCTGCATTTGATGAACCATTTAGTAGAATAATGGTAGACTGTGTTGGTCCTTTACCTAAAACCAAGTCAGGCAACCAATACTTGTTGACCATCATGTGTGCATCTACAAGATTTCCAGAGGCAATTCCTCTGAGAAATATAAAAACTAAAACTATTGTGAAAGTTTTGGTGAAGTTTTTTACACTTGTTGGCCTTCCCAAATCTGTCCAGTCAGATCAAGGGTCAAATTTTATGTCTGGAATTTTCCAACAAGTTATGCATGAATTAGGCATCCAACAGTTTAAATCTTCTGCCTATCACCCTGAAAGTCAAGGTGCTTTGGAAAGATTTCATCAAACTTTGAAGAATATGATTCGATCATATTACTTTGATACAGAAAAGGATTGGGATGAGGGTGTTCATTTGTTGTTGTTTGCTGTTAGGGAATCAGTTCAAGAGTCGTTGGGTTTTAGTCCCTTTGAACTAGTTTTTGGTCATACTGTCCGTGGACCATTGAAATTATTGAAAGGGAATCTTGTTTCAAATGAAGATTCAAAGATTAATCTTCTTGATTATGTTTCTGATTTCAAATACAAGTTGTCAAAGGCCTGTGAAGTAGCAAGAACTAATCTTCACAATACCCAGTCAAAAATGAAATTAAGGTATGACAGAAATTCACAGGAAAGGAGTTTTAAACCTGGTGACAAAGTTCTGGCTCTCTTTCCCATACCTCAGAATCCTCTTCAGGCTAAATTTTATGGTCCTTATACCGTTGAAAAGAAAGTAAATGACTTAAATTATATCATTAACACTCCTGGGAGACGGAAACAGAAACAACTTTGTCATATAAATATGTTAAAGGAATATTTTGACAGAGATAGTCCAGCTAATTATTATGTTAATTTAGTTGTACCTGTCCCACACAGTGAAGATATCAACGATGGAGTACGATCAGACTATAGTGACTCTGGTTTAACCAATCTTCGGAATTCAGAAATATTGAACAACCTAGACCAGAAACTTTCACATCTACAACAACAGAAAAGAAATGAACTAAAACAGCTATTACATGACTATGAGCACTTGTTTCCTGATGTTCCAACACGAACAAGTAAAATTTATCATGACGTTGACATTGTAGATTCTGCGCCTGTGAAACAGCATCCTTATAGGATGAATCCTCTTAAACAGAACTATCTGAAGAAAGAAATTCAGTATTTACTGGAGAATGATTTCATAGAACCAAGTAAAAGTAACTGGAGTTCACCATGTATTCTTGTTCCCAAGCCAGATAATACATTCCGTATGTGTACTGACTATAGAAAAGTCAACAGTGTCACCAAAACTGATTCATTTCCAATCCCAAGAATGGACGATTGCATTGATAAAATTGGAAATGCGGAATATGTCACCAAGTTTGACCTTTTAAAAGGATTCTGGCAAATTCCACTGACGGAAAGGGCAAAAGAAATTTCAGCATTTGCAACTCCAGATGGACTTTATCAATATAAAGTCATGCCGTTTGGAATGAAAAATTCGCCTGCAACGTTTCAACGTCTGATGAACATGATAACATTTGGTCTTGATAATTGTGACGCTTATATCGATGACGTCATTATCTGCAACAACACCTGGGAAGATCATTTGGAAACCATTCGAAAATTCTTCGATCGACTCAGTGATGCGAATCTGACAATTAATTTGAGCAAAAGTGAGTTTTGCCATGCTTGTGTCACATTTTTAGGACATATTGTGGGACAAGGTCAAGTTAAACCTATAGAAGCTAAGGTCAAAGCTATCTCTGAATTTCAAGTTTCAATTTGTAAAAAGCAACTGATGCGATTTCTAGGTATGGCTGGATATTATCGGAAATTTTGTTCCAATTTTTCCAAAATTGCTGAACCTTTGACAAGTTTATTGAGTAAGAAAACCAAATTTCATTGGTCTGACAAGTGTCAGGAATCTTTTGACAAGTTAAAGGCCATGCTTAAGAATGCACCAGTTCTTTCTGCACCGAATTTTAGCCAATCATTTAAATTATCTGTTGATGCAAGTGATGTAGGGGTTGGTGGAGTATTGATTCAGGAAGACAAAAGTGGTGTGGATCACCCTGTGTGTTATTTTTCTAAAAAACTAAACAGGCACCAGAAAAAGTATTCCACAATTGAGAAGGAATGTTTGGCTTTGATATTGGCTTTACAGCATTTTGAAGTGTATGTTACCTCAGCTCTTTCTCCAATTATTGTGTACAGTGATCACAATCCCCTTACTTTCATCAACAAAATGAAAGATAAAAATGGGAGATTGTTGAGATGGAGTTTGATATTGCAGGAATATAACATTGACATCAAACACATTAGGGGAAAAGACAATGTGATTGCAGATGCACTCTCACGTGCCTAGAAATGTAATATTGCTTGATGTAATTAAGTCCAGTATCATAAAACATGTTCTTATGTAATTTTGGTTATTATAGTATTAGATGTATATTCAAAACAAAGCTTTATTATATAAATCTTTCTTTTTCTTTATGAGGGGAGGTGTTATGTATGATGTTTATATAATATTATAAATATTTTAGGAAATTATAAATGTTTCTTCACTTTAATATTTGCTTAAATCTTAATGTTATCAGGAAAAACATGTTTAACTAGTGTCCTTGAATTAGGTTGTTTTGATCAATATGTTTTCTCAATTTGAAGGTCAAGGTTGAATTTTGTTTACAAGTAAAATTCCATTAAGATGACACACATTCTAGAACATTCTGTCATGTGACCAATCTTTATATATACCATGTTTGGTGGACATTTATTCAGTTTTGACATTACCATCAGTCTTGTAAAGAGCTATTACAGTTGTGAAAATTCATTCCAAATTCTAAGAGAGGAATTATTTTAAATATTCATTGGATTATAACAGTGCTCATAAACTTTTGGATTTTGGATTTTTAATTGATGATTTTGGAATTTATGTGAACTTATTCAAAGATTTTGGAATACTTCATTTTGACATCAGCACATCAAGATTTCTAGTACATCAGGACTTTGGAGACCATTGGCACATAATAACATTCAAGGACACAGCCGTGAATTCGGAACATTCTATATTTAGGACTTGTGATTAGAACAATCATTCTTATTGGATTATTAGGATTTCAAAACACATTACTGTAAGTGACTTTTTTGATTTTTCATTTTAATTATCTAGTAATAAATTGCTTGTTGATTTTTACTTGATTTGTTGGTTTCACTTTCTTTCTGTTACATTTTTCTTAGACCATAGAGTCGTAACAATCGTTGTAATAGA
The DNA here is from genome assembly GCA_029931535.1 of Margaritifera margaritifera. Classification (NCBI taxonomy): domain Eukaryota; kingdom Metazoa; phylum Mollusca; class Bivalvia; order Unionida; family Margaritiferidae; genus Margaritifera; species Margaritifera margaritifera. The sequence continues at coordinate 1,561,015 of JAQPZY010001289.1, forward strand.
ACAATGAGGAAACTAACCCTTAAGGTGATATACTTTACCTCAAATCCGATAAGTGCGATTGATGGACAAGACCATGCTATCCCCCTTTTTGTGTCTTCGCGATGTTCTCTCTAGGGATCTCATTGGTCTGCAAGAATGGTTTCCTTGGAGCCTCAACGTGGAATGATTTGATTGCTTTGGACGTCAAATAAATAATATCGTCAGCGAAGGATTAACATGTTACAGAAAAGAATTATTTGCGTGTTCTTGTGTCGATATACTGCGTGCTACATGGACTAGATGGATGAATAATGAGCCACATCAGCTTATTTAGAGAGACAGTATAAACATTGCACACAAATCCGGTGAATCAGGGGTCAACAACACTGATTTTGAAGACTGTCATATTTTGGAAACATTTTTATCCTAATGTGGCTCGAAACATTTTTGCTAATTTGCTAGGAGTAATTAATGGAACGTAAGTATACTGTTTAGTTTAGATCGAAAAGCTATTTGAAGTTTAAATTTTTTTGTTCTTTGAAAGTAAGAAAAAAAAAATTTCTTGTCTGTAACATCGACAACTACAAAGTAAGCTTGGTAAGTGTTCAGACAAATATCAGCAATTATTATCAGCTAATATCTCATTTACACCTCGCATTTAAAAATTGTTGAATGTAATGCTAATGTTTAGGAAAAGTCGGATCCGAGAAACATTTAGTCAAATAAAAGTTTTCGATAGCTAAAAGGGTTATAAATGGAACTGCATAACCAAAATAATTTAAATGCGTTAAAATATTAATTAATAGGCAAGCTTCCTTTAATTTATCTTCTTTATTCATGCGTGGATTCTTTGCGTCTTTGGAGAAATAATCTGATAGTACTAGCTTTTTCATTGTTGACATAAATGTTTCTAAATGAGAGGCCGAGTGGTCTGTAAAATAATGAAACACCGCGATTTGAATGTTAAGAACCTTGATTCAATTATATTTAGAGCCAATGATTACCTGCTATTGTGTGTGAATAGCTACATAAACTCTAATCATATTTATCTTGAGAGAAAAGAAACCTAACAAAAAGCCTGATGTCTTTTACTTTTTTCTCCATAGTTATAATCTGTCACGGTGTTTACATTACGCAGATGCACTACTTATACCAGTTGGATTCTATTTAAAACTGGATTTTCCAGAAAAGATATAATTTCAAATAAAACGTGCACGTACTGGCTTTATAATATATTGCCACACAGCTTTCCAAATACCAACTTGTGTGTGTGTGTGTGTGTGTGTGTGTGTGTGTGTGTGTGTGTGTGTGTGCAAAATGATGCTTATTGTTTGTGGAATGAAACAATATTTGTACTCGTCTGTTGATGTACTAAGCCTGCAGATCAGAGAATGGTGATATTGTCTGGTATGCATTGTTGGTCTCTTGACATAGTGCTGGATCTTGATTGCTATTTTGTTGTATAAAGTCTTGTTAAATACAATGAGCTTGGCTCAATATCACCTTGTGTGTAATTCTGGCCACCCAATGGACGGTTGCTCTCAGTTACAGTGCCTAGCTGAAAACAGTAGTTGATTGTTAAAAACCGTGCAGTTCTTTGTTGCACCATTGCTATTTGCTTTTTCTGATTGGATCCAGGACTGCATCAGCCTATTGTAGATGTTGTCTCACAAATGTACAACATGCCTATTCTGTGATCTTTGTGAGCATTGACTGATATTGTGCCATAGAGAACCAAATGTTTTGTTAACCTTTGATGTCATTGTATTTATATTGTGTTCCCAGCTGAAAAACAATCTCAGATTTCCACTCTAAGGCATAGGTAAAAATGAACTATTTCTAGTTGTTGACAAATCAAATTTTAGTTGTACATTATTGGATTCCTTTTTTTCAATGGTCCGTACAATATAATATTCAGCTGAACGGAAATTTGTCAGTTGTGTCACTGAATTAGTTCAGAAAGATCAGCTCGAAGCTGTTGTGCATCTTGGCAATTCTGCATTGTACGGCACATATATTAGTCATCTACAAGGAACCTCAAAGTAGATGTCAAAGATGTTAATGAATTAAACAGACTGATTACACAATGTTAATAGATTAAACAGACTGCTCACACGATTTTAATGGATTAAACAGACTGATTACACGATGTTAATGGATTAAACAAACTGATCACACGATGTTAATGGATCAAACAGACTGATTACACGATGATAATCTATTAAACAGACTGATCACACGATGTTAATGGATTAAACAAACTGATCACACGATGTTAATGGATCAAACAGACTGATTACACGATGATAATCTATTAAACAGACTGATCACACAATGTTAATGGATTAGTCACACGATGGTTGTGTTACTTCAGATGCAACAGCAGTATTTGCTTTCTCATTACGCCATTTTTTAAAATTAATTATGTGTAAAGGGCAAAATGAAAACAACATGGTAGTTAAAACGGAGACAGAAATGACGGATCAGCCAAAAAGTGATCAGTTTTTGTATATTCATGTTACAAATGGCTTCAGTATCTGAAAATATTGTGTAAAGTGGTTTCTGCGCTTGTAGCTTCCAAATAGGTTCTATATTAAAAGCACTGATCGGAAGACATATCAGATGGTATGTGTGTCACACGTGTAAGTCGCTCTCCCGCTTGTAGTTCAAATAAAAAATTGGAATCCATGATGTTAAATTAAGAGAATTTCACAGAATGTTAAAATAATATGTATATGCGACACTTTAATAATATATATATATATTATATATATATATATATATATATATATATATATATATATATATATATATATATATATATATATATATATATACACGTACAATCTCTCTTCTCTCGTGGAAATGTTATTTGATTACGCCACAATTCTAAAGGTTTTAAAGGTTAACATTTCAATCTACACACATCAGACTCACACTGTCAATCTCAAAATATATTCTAATATCGGTTGATTCTGTACAATAATGTGACCTACATAAATTATTTTGTTAATGTTAACTTTATTATTGAGACCGATAATGCAGCGTTTGTTTGTTTGTTTTTGTTTTTCTTTTCTTTTCTGGGAGAGGGGTATTGCTGTTGTTTTGTTTTCAATGGTTTGTATGTTCATAGATTCATTTGTTTTCACTTTTCAGGCGATCTACCGGGAAACGACATGCCGTACACATACAGTCCTAGAGACATAATCTTCATCGTGACTTTGACCGTCATTCTGGTTGTTATTGTTGCCATAGTAACATTCCTGAGTATTGTTCTGTCTAACAGACGTTCTGCTGACAGTGACAGTCAAAGTTTGACCAATCCCGACTATGCCAGAACTTCAGAGGTACCGGAGATCTGGTCCGTTGAAGGACCCTACAACCCAATAGACACTTAACACGATGCAAGACGATGTTGTGTCTCTAATATGACAACGTGCCCCACATTTGCCGATTCCAAAGAATCACCCGAGATAAATTGTATGGTGGTTGAATTCGGTTCATTCAAATTTACTGTAATTATCGGTAGAAATCACAGAATATCATCTGGCAAGATAGAGATGTGCGAATAATTCCTTTTCTTTTGAAGATATCACTTTGCGGAAAGAAGAAACAATACAAACCTCTAAACTTTTTATAAACTCAACAAGACACTATGTCCACGTTATATAACAGACTGGCTTCCACCCTATGCAAAGATACAATACCTACAACTTGAGAAACTCAAGCAACCTCGATGTTGTACATCTCGTGGAAAAATCCTTCGATTCATTTATGATTAACGCATGAATGGGCTACATTTACATACACGAAACTGTCCATCTGTCAGAATCTTTAGAAAAAATATAACCAAATGTACTATTTCAGTACCCGGCTGTTTAGCCTGCAGTGATTGTCCGGCTTCTGTTTTATTCGCCCGATTAAGACTTAAATTTAGCATACTCAATTATGATTTATTTATAGCAAACCTTATCGCTGATCCTCTCTGCTCTTTTGGATTTAAAATTAAAATGATTATCATTTCCCTTTTCAGTGCAAGTTTTATTGTAAGATGAGAAATCAACTTTTTGGGACACTTTCACTCTATAATATCAGTACTCTATTGTTTGGAAATGACTTATATACTGCAGAACAAATGCAGATTTTGTAATGAAAGCGAACACATATAAACATTTTAAATCTCAAAGAGTCTGTCATGCACAAATTGAGATGTCAGTTTATCTTTATTGCCCTTTATACATTTAATTTTTGTTTTTCCAATCTGATTACACCAAAGTCTCTCTCTCTCATAAATAATAAACAGTTTATCCTAACTTCATATACTCTTTGCTACACGGTGGACATATAATTTTATAATGGAGAGAAACTTGTAGATTGTGCAATTAGTTTTAAATCATTCTGCATTGTACATTAAAACTTTTGAAATAAAATGTTTAAACAAAGGTATCACTATTCACTACGCTAAATGAATCAGTGACCTATTATTACATATTGTTGTAACCCCTAAGAAAATCATGTATATGTTTCCTCCGATTTTTTCGAGGAGATTTGCTAAACAGTGAAGCGTGTTACTTGCATTCAATAGAAAGTAGCATCCTACTTCTGTAAATCCTAAACAGAAAATGAAATGTGTATGTAGTACAGCCTCTGTGCAGGATGGCAAATCAAACAGGTGTGATTCAGGCAGTTCCAGAAAGGTCTCTTGCACTAAAAAGTCTAATCATTTCATTCAACTGCGACGTTTACAAAAAATGGATCTTAACCTGTGCTGATTTTTTTTTTTTTTGTATGTTGTGTCCAGGTTAGTACCTAACGTAAGTAAGATAGTCTTGGTGCATTTGTACTTAAAACTAGTGCAATGGATTTCATTTAAAAAGGTATAAAAATAAAGGAAATATATTAGGAACTTAATTAGTATAGTGATGCCTTAACCGAAGAATATGACTAGAGTTCTAGTGTGCGTCCGTATGAATAAGTCATGATATCTTTGTATGAAAACATTCAATGCAGCATATATGATATTCATTGTCAACCAGTATTATAGCTAAATGATGTAATATGTTTTAATTCAAATATTATGTAGCAAAAGCATTCTAGGTAAACTCAGAAACGTACACCGTTTCCTTGCGTGATGTTAAACATAATGTACGATAGCAGTCAGCAATACTGTGTAACTCTGGAATTATCTTCGATTTAGTACGTTATTTACAAGTCATTTATTGTGTATGATTGGTAAATAAAATCGGAGATTGTGCAGATATTTTCATCGAGACATTTGTGCGAAAGTAAAGTCAACAACAGAAATCTACAACTATGGATATTGATGTCGAAGTGTAAGGAGGTCTAGGTCTATTCATTATAGTTCTTTTTGGGATTGTGGAGCAGGGAGGGGTGCAATAAATCATACCTTTGGACTTAATTCAGGCAATCTCCAGTATCAGTAGTTTAAATATATGTATTTCCGTATCAACGTTTATGCCATTATTCTGTAATGATACTAAACTATCACAGTTGCAGCCATCATCCGCAAACCATGCTAAAAACGAACTTCAATTCCATGACACTGAAAGTTGTACATGGAAGAAATCGCAAATGCTATACAGGGCCAAGCATGTAAATGTTGAGACGCTGTTAGCAGGGTTCTTCTAAGTGCGCTAATCAACGTCACTTTTATCATATTAGTATCAGTGCACGTGTATGTAAATCCAACATTCTAGCTCTTATTACATCGACACGAAACCCTGTTGGCTTATCTGATAAATAATAATAGTCAATATTGTAAACATTAAAACTGAAAATTGTCGAATCATGAAAGCGATGTGAACAAATTCGCATTACACAGCCTGTTGTATATTTTTTTTATTATCAGTTCGGTGCATAACGTGGAAAAAATGTGTGTGTGTGTGTGTGCGCGAGAGAGAGAGAGAGAGAGAGAGAGAGAGAGAAAGAGTTTTCCTAAAAAACGAACATCAGGACAATTCGCATATATTTAGTCCGTAGATACCTATATTTGATGACACAGAAATTAAATTTGACATAGTATGCGTGTAGTCTTTAAGATTCTGTAAATTATGTATTTAGAAATCGCATCAGTTGCTTTTTACAAATTGGAACTTGAAATTCAGAGATAGCTTTGACCTTAGCTTCTATAGGTTTAACTTGACCTTGTCCCACAATATGTCCTAAAAATGTGACACAAGCATGGCAAAACTCACTTTTGCTCAAATTAATTGTCAGATTCGCATCGCTGAGTCGATCAAAGAATTTTCGAATGGTTTCCAAATGATCTTCCCAGGTGTTGTTGCAGATAATGACGTCATCGATATAAGCGTCACAATTATCAAGACCAAATGATAAAGTCCATCTGGAGTTGCAAATGCTGAAATTTCTTTTGCCCTTTCCGTCAGTGGAATCTGCCAGAATCCTTTTAAAAGGTCAAACTTGGTGACATATTTAGCATTTCCAATTTTATCAATGCAATCGTCCATTCTTGGGATTGGAAATGAATCAGTTTTGGTGACACTGTTGACTTTTCTATAGTCAGTACACATACGGAATGTATTATCTGGCTTGGGAACAAGAATACATGGTGAACTCCAGTTACTTTTACTTGGTTCTATGAAATCATTCTCCAGTAAATACTGAATTTCTTTCTTCAGATAGTTCTGTTTAAGAGGATTCATCCTATAAGGATGCTGTTTCACAGGCGCAGAATCTACAATGTCAACGTCATGATAAATTTTACTTGTTCGTGTTGGAACATCAGGAAACAAGTGCTCATAGTCATGTAATAGCTGTTTTAGTTCATTTCTTTCCTGTTGTTGTAGATGTGAAAGTTTCTGGTCTAGGTTGTTCAATATTTCTGAATTCCGAAGATTGGTTATACCAGAGTCACTATAGTCTGATTGTACTCCATCGTTGATATCTTCACTGTGTGGGACAGGTACAACTAAATTAACATAATAATTAGCTGGACTATCTCTGTCAAAATATTCCTTTAACATATTTATATGACAAAGTTGTTTCTGTTTCCGTCTCCCAGGAGTGTTAATGATATAATTTAAGTCATTTACTTTCTTTTCAACGGTATAAGGACCATAAAATTTAGCCTGAAGAGGATTCTGAGGTATGGGAAAGAGAGCCAGAACTTTGTCACCAGGTTTAAAACTCCTTTCCTGTGAATTTCTGTCATACCTTAATTTCATTTTTGACTGGGTATTGTGAAGATTAGTTCTTGCTACTTCACAGGCCTTTGACAACTTGTATTTGAAATCAGAAACATAATCAAGAAGATTAATCTTTGAATCTTCATTTGAAAGAAGTTTCTCTTTCAATAATTTCAATGGTCCACGGACAGTATGACCAAAAACTAGTTCAAAGGGACTAAAACCCAACGACTCTTGAACTGATTCCCTAACAGCAAACAACAACAAATGAACACCCTCATCCCAATCCTTTTCTGTATCAAAGTAATATGATCGAATCATATTCTTCAAAGTTTGATGAAATCTTTCCAAAGCACCTTGACTTTCAGGGTGATAGGCAGAAGATTTAAACTGTTGGATGCCTAATTCATGCATAACTTGTTGGAAAATTCCAGACATAAAATTTGACCCTTGATGTGACTGGACAGATTTGGGAAGGCCAACAAGTGTAAAAAACTTCACCAAAACTTTCACAATAGTTTTAGTTTTTATATTTCTCAGAGGAATTGCCTCTGGAAATCTTGTAGATGCACACATGATGGTCAACAAGTATTGGTTGCCTGACTTGGTTTTAGGTAAAGGACCAACACAGTCTACCATTATTCTACTAAATGGTTCATCAAATGCAGGAATAGGTTGCAGATGAGCCTTAGGTATCTTCTGATTGGGTTTTCCTACCATTTGACAAGTGTGAATGGATCTGAAGTATTTAGAAACATCACTTTTGAGTTTCGGCCAATAAAAATGATTCAAGATCTTGTGATAAGTCTTACGGACACCTAAATGACCAGCCAAAGGAGTTTCATGGGCTAAATTAAGAATTTCCTGTCGATATGACTTAGGAACAACAATTTGATAGCTCACTGACCACTCGTCACCAGCGGGTACATCAGGTGGTCTCCATTTCCTCATAAGGACCCCATTTTTCACAAAGTAACACACTGGAACTTGTGTGGCTTCAGTTTCACTAATAGCCCTCTGAAACAAACAAGATATCTCGGGATCTTGCTCCTGTTCAACGACAAGGGATTGTCGTTTGTCACCCTGAGTAGGACAAAGAGAATGAGTTGCCAAAAGAGGATCACTGTGATCAATACCATTTGATTGATCAATACCTGAGGAAAAAGTGACCTCATCAAAAGACTGACCAATACATGTGTCAGCTAAAGGAATAATATCCTGATCAACATCACTCTCAAGAGCTCTTTTTGCCATAGCTCTAGTAACTGCACAAGCAGGGTACAAATCAGGGATTTCAGTTTCGACAGGATCAACTTTCTGATCCAAACAAGGCTTGTCAGTTACAAGTGGATTAACCACAACCTTATCTCCAGCTAGGTCATTGCCTAGTAATAAATGAACACCCTCTATGGGTAAAGAAGTCACTGCCCCAACAGTCACAGGTCCAGAAACTAAGTCTGATGCCAAATTTACACAATGAAGAGGAACATTTACAAAGCCGCACTCTACTCCCTGAACAAGAACACTTTCACTTGAAGAAGACTCCTCAGACAAAGGCAAAGTACCTGACAATAAAAGACTCTGAGAAGCTCCAGTGTCCCTTAATATTTTAATTGGGATAGGTTTGGCAGAATCACCAATAAGTGATATAGAACCTTCTGACATGAATGGTTCATAAGCCTCCAAAATAGAATCAGACTGGGGGTTGTTTGACCCAACAAATGTATTGCTTTCAATACAAGACCGTGACCTTGACCTCGTAGAAATAAGAGCATTTGGAAAAGCTCTGTCTTTACTCTGTTGCTTATTTTTCAACTTGAAGCAATCAGAAATAACGTGTCCTTTCGTTTTACAATAAGTGCACGTAGGAAGAGATAAGGATTTCTGATCAGTCTTATCAGATGTTTGATTCCTAACAGTTGTGCTGTTGTGAAATTTGGAAGTACTCGAATGAGATTGAAATGGTTTTTTACCAGAAAACTGCTGAGAGGACGATTTATTACCAAATGAAATTTTGTGAGTCAAGGAATAATCATCAGCCATACGAGCAGCATTTTCCAAAGTTTCCACATTCCGCTCGTCAAGATAGGTTTTAACATCACTATGGATGCACCTCTTGAACTCTTCAATTAATACGAGCTGTCGGAGGTTATCATAATCTTGATCAACTTTCTTGGCTGAGCACCACGTATCAAATAGTTGTTCTTTATCCCTTGCAAATTCGACATGAGTTTGTCCAGTTTCTTTTCTACAATTCCTAAACCTTTGTCGATATGCCTCTGGTACCAACTCATAAGCTTTCAAGATGTACTCCTTAACCACATCATAATCAGTGCTTTGTTGTACTGACAGTGAAATGTAGACTTCACGAGCTTTGCCAATTAGTACACTTTGTAATAACAAAGTCCAATGCTCTCTAGGCCATTTCAAGTTTTCAGCTATTTTCTCGAAATGAAGAAAGTATTTATCTACTTCTTTTTCCTGAAAAGGAGGTACTAACCTAATATATCTAGTAACATCAAAACCTGGACTTGTGTTTAAAGGAGTGGAGTGTGCTCTGTTTGCCAGTTCTAATTCTCTTAACTTAAATTGCATTTCCCTTTCTTCTCTTTGCATCTGCATTTGCATTTGTATTTGTCTATCTTCTTTCTCTCTCTCTCTCTCCATCTGCCTCTCTCCTTTTTCTCTCTCCATCTGCCTCTCTTCTTTCTGCCTTTGTAGCTGCCTCTCTTCTTTCTCTCTCTCCATCTGTATCTGCCTCTCTTCTTTCTCTCTCTCTCTCTGAATCTGAAGCTTTGCCAATTCTAAATCCATCTGGTTCTTTAACTCTAATTCCCTTAATTTCCTGTCAGAACCAGATACAGGCTTTCTCTTCAAACTTAAAGCACTGCTATCAAAAATTCCCTTTCCTACTAAATACTGAATCAAAATAATCTTTATCTCCTGTTTTGTCAATGATACTTTTGCCTCAGATAGACTGTATTTTCTGGCAAGCTCGAGCAACTCATACTTTCTCATGCACTCTAACCCCTCCTGGGTAGGTTTTGAAATGAAATTCTGAACATTAGATGCCATTGTAAATGCTTGTTGGTTTCACACAAAAAAAATTCTCTATTTAAAAATCTTTGCCAAAGACAAAAACAAAAAAACAAATTCCAAGACAAAATCAATATAAATTTCAAAGATAAATTTAATATCTCTAATATGCTTTAAAGAAATTCAATCCCGGAACGACGAGCCCTCAATTTATGTTACGACTCTATGGTCTAAGAAAAATGTAACAGAAAGAAAGTGAAACCAACAAATCAAGTAAAAAATCAACAAGCAATTTATTACTAGATAATTAAAATGAAAAATAAAAAAAGTCACTTACAGTAATGTGTTTTGAAATCCTAATAATCCAATAGGAATGATTGTTCTAATCACAAGTCCTAAATATAGAATGTTCCGAATTCACGGCTGTGTCCTTGAATGTTATGATGTGCTAATGGTCTCCAAAGTCCTGATGTATTAGTAATCTTGATGTGCTGATGTCAAAATGAAGTATTCCAAAATCTCTGAATAAGTTCACATAAATTCCAAAATCATCAATTAAAAATCCAAAATCCAAAAGTTTATGAGCACTGTTATAATCCAATGAATATTTAAAATAATTCCTCTCTTAGAATTTGGAATGAATTTTCACAACTGTAATAGCTCTTTACAAGACTGATGGTAATGTCAAAACTGAAAAAATGTCCACCAAACATGGTATATATAAAGATTGGTCACATGACAGAATGTTCTAGAATATGAGTCATCTTAATGGAATTCTAACTGTAAACAAAATTCAACCTTGACCTTCAAATTGAGAAAACATATTGATCAAAACAACCTAATTCAAGGACACTAGTTAAACATGTTTTTCCTGATAACATTAAGATTTAAGCAAATATTAAAGTGAAGAAACATTTATAATTTCCTAAAATATTTATAATATTATATAAACATCATACATAACACTACATTGAATTTATTCTGATTTAAACGTGTACAAAGCAAATTGTATAATCCGGAACAGTTTATTGCACCAACTGATTATAGATATGATACTGGTAATCAGAATATATATATATATATATATATATATATATATATATATATATATATATATATATATATATATATATATATATATATATTAGGTAACAGAGAGACATTATATTTCCTCTTTCGATTTTACATGATTATCGATAAAACTTTTCGTGTGAATTATTATTTTGTTAATGTATTTCGTTAGTATAAGGTATATGGCTTACGCTATTAGGGTAATGAAGAATGTATGTATTTTTCAGAAATTGATCTGTCATTACGAAAAAGCGATGGAATGTATATCTTATGAACACGTGTTAAAGAATATCTGAACTTTGCATAATGACTTTATAGTTGTTTGTCTGTCGTGCACAGTGAGGAGTGAAGACTAATTATATTTTAATAATTTATTCAAAGTGATCATTATTTCATGGTTGAAAAGTTTTCAAAATATCAAGAAATCAGTTATCTATACAATGGCTGCTCTTTGCACATTTGATATGATGGAATAAGTTAAATCAGTCGATAATACAAGTTTGTTATGCTATGTTTGCAAGTAGCTTCTTACATGAGGTACTTAAATTTTACACTGAAATAAACAGCGTAAATATATCTAACATAAAAAAGTAATTTTTTTTAATAACTCGGTTTATAATCTCCAATTGATTAGCTCTTATTTTTATTTTTGAGAGTTGATTTTCAGCTGCTTTGGTGGAAAAGTTGTTTCAACTGTGTAGGTTTGACTCCAGTAATGGGCGTGTAAACATTTCTTGATTAGTTCAGCAAATCTGTTCGCTCTCCTCGATTCATCGTTAGTATGGCAGTATAATTGGGTTGATTGGTACGAGTTGTTGGCTAGAGTACCATCAGATTGGTACAAGTTGTTGGCTATTGTACCATCAGATTGGTACGAGTTGTTGGCTAATGTACCATCAGATTGGTACCAAGAGATCTGAGTGGAGATTGCTTCAGATTACAAATCATGCAAAACTAAAGATAACAGGCTATTTGAAATGCTACAAACAACATTTGGTCAGAAAATACGTCTAGATACATTGATCTCTTTAGTAGAAGTGAATATTTTACATTACATGTAGATAAAATGCCAGCCAATATGATGATCATCATTTAAAAGTTTTGTGTGTTCTGGATTGTGATTTTTAAAGTGTCAGGAAACCAAAACACGCTTTACACAAGACGGTAATAAATCATGGCCAATACAAACATCCAAACATGCACCATCAGGATTGCGTCCTGACATCAAGTCCGTGCACAGATCTATGAACCCATAGTTTGCAGAGGAACAGATTACATTGAACACTTTGAAGAAATATTTGAAGAAAAAAGCAGATTTAGTTTACGAAGAGTTGAGACCTAACAATGCTGTTATGATGATATTTACGAAAGGATATATTAAACATTTATTTCCACCAACATATGTCATATTTGTGAAAAGGAAATTAAAACCCAAAAATTTAGGAGATCAGGGTCATTTAACTGGTAACTACAGGGATCATGCACATACTTAGTGTAGTCTGAATTCCAGACTCCTAGGTATATACCACATTTTGTCCATAATTCATTAGGCTACGATTCTCAGCTGTTTATCAAGACTTTGGTGTAAAACCACACAGATCAAGAAGTGACAATGATACCAAATACTGTAGAAAGATATAAAGCATTAAGCAAAGATTTGTTGTCAATAGTTAGTTAAAGACGACAATTAGATGTTTAGACAGTTACAGGTTTATGGAACAAACGTTAGAACAACTTGCAACAAATCTCAGTGATAATAATAAATTCATGGAAACCATGAACTTTTAGACCTAATTATTTGAGAAAAGACATTTACCCATACGAGTACCTGTATTATTTTAAAAGGACTGTCGAAACTTAATTATCAACAATCGAAAGAGTTTATTTCAGTCTCTGAGGATCATGTAGAACAGAGTAAGATTACGAGTTTCTACAAGATGTCATGAAACATTACAAATTAAAATCTCTTGATCATCTGCATGACTACTACGTAAAGCAAGCTACTTGAATTTTGTATGATATTTTTGAAGAAGTTAAGAATGTCTGCATAAAAAATTACACAATTGATGCAGCATGTTAGTACAGTGCACATAGACTAGCTCGTGATGCAATTTTGAAAATGAGTAAAGAAGAATTAGAATTAGTTACAAGCTATGATTTATTTCTGATGATAGAATCAGACATTAGAGGAGAAATTAGCATGATACCAAATAGATACGCAAATCATGAGTACAATATTGATGAGGAAGGTACAGATAGATATGATGAAGAATACCATAGTTCAAGGTCATTCATTATGTACCATGATGTCAATAACCTTTACTTACTGTTTGGTCATCAGCCGATTCATGCTTGTCAAAAACTTCCTTGATGTCAATAACCTTTACTTACTGTTTGGTCATGAGCCGATTCATGCTTGTCAAAAACTTTAAATTAAACACAATCAATAATTGTTTTGAAAGATGATGAAATTTTAAATGGTATTTTAGAAGTAGAATTTAAATGTACCAACACAACTAAACGACTATTTCAAAGACTTCCCATTAGCGCCTGAGAATTTAATTCCACTGACGAATGGGATTTATCACCATCACAGAAGAAATTAATAGAGAAAAAGTTACCAACCATTTGTACCCAAGTTTTTGTGCACCTTAAAAAACAAAAACAAATATGCCATTTATAATCGCAATTTAAAATTATACGTTCAGATTAGTTTGAAACTGACAACGATACATAGAGTCGTGTTATTCCACTAAGAACCATGGTTGAAATCATAGACTGACTTGAATACTTGATTACCACTGTTAGACAAACCTAACCAATGACTTAAAAAAACAACAAAAAACTCATGAATAAATCTGTGTTAGCAAAAACAGATACATAATCTACGCAAGAGAACGAAGGTTACATTATGTGCTGATGATCAAAATGAATTTTTCGGATAACAGAAAGATCTGTCATTTGCAAGGAGAACAATCATAGGTAGTGTTAGTCAGTTTAAAGAACAAGTAAAGTAAAATAACGAAACTCGTTAATGAAGGATTAACAGTATTAGCTTTATCAATGTGGTTGATGTACAAATTTTAATAAGGTAAAAAAAACAAACAAACAAAAAAACAAGAAACAAAACAATATGGTGATAAATTGAAACTGTTAATGACAGGTACTGATTCACTGTGTATTTATGTGTAAACATATAGCTTTACAATGACATCAAGAATAACATCCAGTTTTACTACACAAATTATTACAAGAAAGATAATAGAGTTTGTGTGCCTCAGATGGATAAGAAAGTTCCGGATATTTACAAAGATGAATTATATCGCGTGCCTATATAAAAATTTTGTGGCATTAGATGTAAACTCCATTCCTCTATAACTGACAAAGACGAAAATAAGATAAATAGAGGGATAGAGAAATGGGTGATTAAAAGAATTCCAGATTTAACATGTACTAGGATTGCCTTTTTACCCAACTGTAAATCACCAAGGATGAATTTAACAAGATCACACCGACTTGAGAAAATCAACATTACGGTAAATAAGATTGCAATAAGTTTTTTTTATGACAAGAGATTTTTTGGATAATATTAACATACTTCCTTATGGTTTCTCTACAACTTTGTAATCAACGGGATATTTCTACGTTATTAAAGGTAATTTCTTTTGTTTTGTTTAGCTTGTCAACTGCCGTTTCTCTCATACTCACTTGTACCACATTGTTTTCCTCAAACACATTTTCCATCCACTCCTTAATCTGGTGTGTAATTCTACTAAAAGCATAACATTCTCTCGCATGTCCTTTATGACAGAACTGTATTTGTGCGCTATCACCCACAGATATTCCGTGACGTCTACGACTAAAAGCCAATTATTAGGTTAGTTGCCTTCTTCTTTGCATCCTCTAAATTCGTGCAATAGTCTATACCAGAAACAGTATTAGCGCCCTGGAAAACATCAATAAGCTACACTAACCACTTGTCTAACGTATCGCCAGGATCTATCACAATTACATTCTCGTCTCTAAAAATCCATTATCTACCGTAAGTCTTGTAGTATATAAAGGTTGAGTAGATAATGAAAACATGGTCGAAGAAGTGCTCGTATTATGATTCAATAAAATCTAGTTCTTTCAAATAAATACATCATTTAAATGTCAGATAAAAGTTATGTGAGGGTATCGAAAATTGTGTTAGTTTCTCTCACTGTCGTAAGGAGGTATCATAATTCTTCCCATATTAATTGGCCATGTTTTAATCTATGACGGTTCTCTGTTTTGATGGGTTTTATAGATTTGCCAATATCATACACATACAAGATCTTGTCGAAAAAGTATTTGCTTTGATCAACGTATATGATTTTCACACAATTGACAAATAAGTTAGATACCTCCACAAACAGACAAGCGTTCATTCTATTTATTTCATTGCAATTAAATTTATTCAGTGTCTCGTACACCAATTAGTAATCCTTTATGCTACAGTTTATCTTCAAGCGCTTTAGAAATGTAGTTGAAATTAATATCATATTGTCGTTTCTTGTTGTATATGTATTATTCTTCATTATTTCGTCATAAACCATTCTAGGAATATGATTGGTCGATTATCAAGACACAGAATCCAGTATTTCTCTTAAAATATATTGTATCGGGGTGTAACAACTCCAGTAAGTCATAACTAGGTCATATGACTTACAAGCGGGTGTGAGTCAGTCATATCACGACTGGTAATGTACAAGTGGGTCAACAAAATGGCAGACAATCACCGCTTTAAAAATTAAAATGCATCTAATTTATGATCCATATGTATGAAATTAATTTAGTATATATATATATATATATATATATATATATATATATATATATATATATATATTGACAAATAAATTGATAACAGCGCAAATTCAAAACAGTTTCCCAACATTTCGCGCTAAACCAGCTCTTTGTCAGGGGAGTAAACAGCTTACATATACAAAACAGACATTAAACACAAAATCTAAGATAAATTCTGGGCTCCTACGTGCTAAAATCACTAGGGGGAATTTACAACAAGAGATCTAATAAAACGTTGTGCCCACAAAAATAACAAGAAACGAGCGGGTTATTGTGTCTATCACATTGAGAACCAACAATTTTTGACCTAATTCCATGTTGTGAAGAAAGGACGCAAACACAGCATGACGAAAAATCAACGCCATCCACAAGATTTGCGAAAGTAATTATATCCCGGTAGAGTTCTGCATGGAGGTTCTAAAGGAAGGATGTCAAGAGAATTGTGTAGCGGGATAATAATAATAATAATAATAATAATAATAATGACAATAAAAAAATAACAAAATAATACATGCTATTATTTGGGTAAATAATATCGCAAAAAAAAAAAAAAGGCGTACGGGTGAAAAACTGATGACTGACTGTAATTTTGATAAGACTACAACGTCAAGGTTAGAGTTTTTCATTTACTCCGAAATCCACATGAGTTTTCAATTGTAATATCCAGTATCTTTCCTTACGTGTGCGTTCTGTGTCGGTTCACCCCAAGATTGATTCAATGGGTAGCATATCAAGGCACTCAACTTAATTTCCTGTCGAGTTGTAGTGGTTGGCGACTTTCGCGTTGATTTTGTTGCGGATGTGGCTTTTATGAATACACCGTGTAACAAATATTTTTGTTGTTGTTCTTGGGTAGTAAGTGTTATTTCCTAATTGCTTATGCCTCAAAAGTATAGAAAATGTCTATTATTCCCCACAAACTTTTGCTTTTGTGACCAGGACAGTGATATTTTGAAATGTACCTATTTTCCAGAACATTCCAGATAGATTCAGTGCTGAGTAAACTTGGAATAATTTCTAGAACTTTCTAGAACTTTCCAGTAATATAAATAGTAGTATAAATACAGGGGCCTTAAGCCCACCAGTTCAGTTTAGTTCCAGCTGCCTAAGTGGATACATATCTGCATTTTTATGAGATGGCATCAAGAGGCTGCAAGCATCCGGCAGACGCATTTTGCTATGTCTGTGGCCAATTTATCAAGACAAGAGCGAAAAAGTACTCCATGGAAGCATCTGCTAAGATGTGTGATTCCTACAAGGCATATTTCGGCATGCCTGTCGGGGATCAAGACAAAACCCTGGGCACCTCATTTCACCTGCGAGCACTTCAAAAAAACTCTGGAAGGTAAGATGGACAATTGTTGCTCGGAATTTTATGTTATAAAATTTGTTAAAATTTTTTAAATTGTAAAAGTTTTTAATTTTAAAATGTTTTACAATTTTCAATGTTATTGAAAAACTATATCATATATGAAAAATGTTGCGAGAATCTCTTAGACATTAGTCATGGGTGAAATAAATGTATTTTTGTAGGATGGTACAGAGGGGAAAAGAGAGCCATGAAGTTCGCTATCCCAAGAATTTGGTGGGAACCCACTGACCACTCAAGCAACTGTTACTTCTGCATGGTGGACCCTTCCAAACGTCGGACTGGCAAGAATGCACCTGCTATCACGTATCCGGACCTTTCTTCATCCATCGCCCCGGTGCCACACTGCCATGAGCTCCCGGAGAGAGAGCAGCCGTCTTTAGAAGAGAGCAGCAAGTCAGAGAGCGAGGAAGACGTTGTAGATCCAGATGACAATTTCAGAGCTGGAGCTGAGGAGAGAAACCCATACTATCCCAACCAAAAAGACCACAACGACTTGATTAGAGATCTTGGTCTCACCAAGTCCAATGCCGAGCTTTTGACGTCTAGGCTCAAGCAGTGGAACTTGTTGGATGAAAGTGTGCAAGTGGCAGATCAGAGGAAGCGTCACCAACCTTTTTCCAGCTTTTTCACCCGTCAAGATGGGCTCTGATTCTGTCACAATGTGACCAGTCTGTTCGAGGCAATCGGAATCGCCTGTAACCAGACAGCATTGACAGCTCATCCAGGAGCCTCAAAGCCGTGCTGCTCCATAATGGTAACAAGTACCTGTCTCTTCCCCTGGCTCACTCGGTGCACCTCAAAGAGGATTACAACAGCATCAAGACCTTGCTGGACGCCTTGAAGTATGATGAGTACGGCTGGGAGGTTATAGGAGACTTCAAAATGGTGGCATTCCTGATTGGTCTCCAAGGCGGTTTTACCAAGTTTCCCTGCTATCTTTGCCTTTGGGACAGCAGGGACACCAAGGCGCACTACCACAGGCAGGACTGGCCACAGCGGACCGAGTTCTCTGTGGGGAGGAACAACGTCAAGTGGGAGCCACTGGTGGACCCCCGGAAGGTGCTGATGCCACCACTGCACATCAAATTGGGCCTTATGAAACAATTTGTCAGAGCTCTAGAAAAGGAGTCGGCAGCCTTCAAGTACCTTCAAGACTTCTTCCCTAAGCTGTCTGAGGCAAAGGTCAAAGCCGGTGTCTTCGTCGGACCACAGATAAAGAAGATCCTGGAGTGCAATGAATTCCCCAAGAAACTCACTAGTAAGGAGAAGGCGGCTTGGAACAGCTTTGTCGCAGTGGTTCGGGGCTTCCTGGGCAATCACAAGGCCGAAAACTATGTGGAGCTGGTTGAGACTCTGGTGAAGAATTACGGCACAATGGGCTGTAGGATGTCCCTCAAAGTCCATATCCTTGATGCTCATCTTGATAAATTCAAGGAGAACATGGGAGCGTACTCGGAAGAGCAAGGCGAGTGCTTCCACCAGGATAAACTGGACTATGAACGCCGCTACCAAGGACAGTATAACGAGAACATGATGGGAGACTACATTTGGGGGCTGATTCGTGAAAGTGATTTACAGTATAATCGTAAATCTCGAAAAACTACTCACTTCTAAATCTTTTGTAGTCATTTTTGTATAACTTTAGTATAAATACATGTTAATTTGGATTCATGTGTTGTTTTTGTCTGACTTTATGAGAACGAAAAGACACAAATTCGCCCGTTTTCTCATTGGAAATAGGTACATTTCAAAATATCACTGTTCTGGTCACAAAAGCAAAAGTTTGTGGGGAATAATAGCCATTTTCTATACTTTTGAGGCATAAGCAATTAGGAAATAACACTTACTACCCAGAAACAAAAATTGTGTTACATAGTAATATTCATTCGCTTTCTGAAATCAGCGGTTTCGCCAGCATATTGAGTGGCACAGATCTTGCATGTCATAAGATAGATTGCATTCTTGGCTCGACATCCTAACTTCTGATTGATTGTGTAGCTAACTCATATATATATATATATATATATATATATATATATATATATATATATATATATATATATATATATATATATATATATATATATATCGTCACCTCCCACCTGCAACCCACTCAAGGAAAGTAGCTGCCACGACTAGCATGCTGTTCGAATTGTCTGCATGGCGAACAATAGCAGCTAAGACATTCTTATGAGTTATTATTTCAACAAATACAAGTATCTAAGGTTTATAAGGTAGTAAATTCATTACATGTTAGCATAGCAGGGTGAACGGAATGTTAATACCGTCTTGGCCTTCAGCTCAGGGTGTATGGTATTCAAGACAGTCATATAAGTCCGTACACCCAGGGAAACTAACATCGTGCTAATATTGTTTTATCTGGGCATTTTTGGATAACAGAAATGTTATAACATTTCTCAAATATCTCAATTTGTTGTTGACTTGTGATGTTGTTGAGATGTCTTCTAGCTTTCGTATTCCTTCATTTGTTTTAATTATTACAAATACCATCTTCCTCAGCTGTATAATTCATATCACATCTATTGAGCTTAAAAGAAAAAAAAATACCCACCGTCTATTACTTGAAACTGTAATTCATCCATTTCTCTGAATTAAATTACTTCAAAACTGCATAGATTTGATTCAGTTATTTTGAATACTTACTTGAGCATTTAAAAAAACAAAAATAATAAATATTGTGTGCATCTGCATTTTCTTTTCTGTAAATCTGCATGTGGATACCTTGATGAACGTTTGATAATATAAGACTCGTATGATGGAATCTATTATTAGTATGTGTACAAGCCAGATACAATGATTATCTGTGTAGAAATTGTTAACAGTTGCATTATTAGGTTCTTTGTGTTCTTGTTGTTCGTCAAACAAATACTTTGCTGCTTCTGTAAACTGTCGCATCTGTTCATGCCCTTGAGAATAAAACATGTTGAGTAAACTTTCAACAGTAATCATGATTGTTTCTATTGCTGGAATTAAATAATTATTAGATCATGTTTTGCTGGATCTTTTCTCTCTCCTGTTTACACAGTATTAAAACTCCTTTCAAACTCATTCCTAGGGAATCAAATATAAGATTTGTTAAAGTCGTATTAGCTGTCACATCCATAATTATCTCAATAGTGATATAATCTTAAAAGAAAGGAATACCGTTTCTGTGTTTATAATTAACGGACTGAACCATTGAATCTGAAGTAACTGTGTCGTACTGGAGACAAATATTGTCCAATTCGTAGTCTTGGTTACAATCTTCAATAACGTAGAGACAAATATTTTCCAATTCGTAGTCTTGGTTACAATCTTCAATAACTTGGAGACAAATATTTTCCAATTCGTAGTCTTGGTTACAATCTTCAATAACTTAGAGACAAATATTTTCCAATTCGTAGTCTTGGTTACAATCTTCTATAACTCCAGAGGCTTTTTGCTCATGTAATGGTAAATTTTCAATTCTGAGGCAGGAAAAAGGATATAAGGAATAGTAATCTTTTAGTATCTGGACGTTGAGTGATATTCTGAATTTCTTTCAGCATTACGCAAATTGAATAGCTTCTGTACCGGTGTTTTGTGTATTACCAGAATCCAGATCTTGAATTTTTCCATGTATCACTATATTCTGTTTGTTTCTATAGACGCTGATAACCACAACCTTTATATGTCTTGAAGATGTTGTAGTCATTCAACTTTAAAAAAAAAAAAGATTATTACTACCATACAAATGGCTTTAACCAGCATCCCCCACCCCATATACAATGGTGACATTAGGCTCTAATTTAGGGATTGCCACTTATACATGTTGTTCACGTTTAATACTATTGGGTGTATGGTTAAGATGTGTAATACTGTATGGGGTATAATTTCAGGTTTAAACATTGACAACAGCCCTCTTGTTTCAAAAATATTCAGAACGAGTAATAGTAGAATCAACACAACTCATTTTTTAAAATTTCTTTCGTAACACTAATTCTCTTGTTTCGATGATCAGTTAATTTAATTCCATCGAGTGTTTGGGTTGTCCGTTTGTGGGCGAGTGGGTGTGTATGTGGACATCTTTGGTAAATGTTTTTAGCACTCGAGCTCATTAACCCGCTACCCAATTCACTTCATATTTAAAATATAATATTATCACATACTCCCCTTCTCTAAGTAATATTCCTGCCCATTACGAGGGGTGTTGCTAGTGGTGGTCCATAGGATCAAAGATTTTAATGGGTACATATTCTCGTTAAAGCTTTTGGTTAAAGGTTTTTCCGGCATTTGTAGCTCACTTTTTCTCTTGCCCAATTCACTTAATTTTTTTCTCCACATAATAGCATTGCAGGCTCCCCTTCTCTCAGTACCATGGGACCAAGACTTTTTATGGGGACACCTTGTGCTTAATGCTTTTGGTTAAAGTTTATTATCATCACTTATATTTCCGTAACAGCTTTACCAATTTATTTCACGTTTGGAATATAACATCATCACGTACACCCCTTCTCTTGGACCACTTCTACCACTGTGTGGGGTCAAGAGGTCAAGAAATATATTGGGGACACGTTCTGGTTAAAGTTTCATCATCACTTATTTTGCAGTAACCCCATACCTGATGATTCACTTCATATTTGGAATATGATATAATTTCATACTCCTCTTCTCTCAGTGCCACTCCTGTTCTTGGGTGGGGCTATAGAGAAATAATAATTATAATTGGCGGAAATTTTGGCTAAAGTTTCTGATTACTGTTTTCCTTTTCAATTTTATTTCCATAACCAATTCACTTATTGTTTTTAATATAACATCATCAAACACTGACATTATGGATTGTATCACTTCTACCTCTGGGTCAAGTCACTGGATGTGACCTTGGGAGTCAATATGTAGGACTCATTTTTGAGAAAGTTTGTGTTACATCTCATATGTTTAAACTAACGTTTAATTCATTACAAATTTGGAATATTATATGATCCAACATTCTGTTTTCTCCCTATACTGTGTGTTCCACTCAATTAAGTCTCTGGATGTGGCCATGGGGTCAAGATATAGTGCACCTTTTGGTCAATTTTTGTCTCATGTTTAAATAAATCCTCATTCAGTGCACCTCATAGTTGAATATTATATGATCCCATACTTCCCTTTCTTCTAATACCCATGGGTTTGTGTCCCCGATGGACCAATGGAATCAAAAAGTAGGACACTTTATGATTAATGTGCTTGGATGGGGTCATTGCGTCAAAACGTATGATACATTGTTGGTTATAGTTTTTTTGCATTGAATTTACACCCCGTCTGAAATAAATAATAGTATCATATACTCTCCTCACTTCCTGTGGCATTCCTGTCCCTGCGACATGTTAAGGGGTCAAGGGATTATGTTCATTGATATATCGACAGCTCGTCACGGGAGATATCATGTGTTTCTTAAAACACAGTTCTTGCTCAAGGTGTTGTTGTAGCCAACAATGATATCCATTCTCATCACGATATTACTTGTGAACAAATATATCCCATCACCATCAACAGCCTATTCCAATTTCACTCTTCAGTCTGTTACGTACTGTTTAAAAATGGTCGCAGTGTCTTCCTCTGGGTCGTAATCTTGTTTTCCTAATATTAAAAGCTCCATTAAATCGTTTGCAATTCTGATACTGTGGAAGTAATCTGTGTAATACACATTCTCTTTTGAACTTGTGCACCTAAGATGCAGATTATATATGACATTACACTTTGATTCTGTCTTGCAGTTCCGTCTACTGTCAGCACGTTGTTTTCATGAAAAATAAAGTATGTCCAGCTAATGTTTTGGGGTAGCTTAACATTAAAAATCAATCCAATGAGTTCCGTACTCAGTGGTGCCATCTTTCTCTCACGTCTATTAAAGGCGCTTCGTCCAGGTGCGTTTGTTGCAATGAACACAGCGTCGAGATCGTGTTGAAGAAAGTGGTGGATCGCAACCTAATAACTTTTTGGTATTTCGGATTTTCATCCGGACCGCCATTAACGGTGAACACAAGAATCGTTTTGACCAATCGATCAATACCGTTCCTGGTAATGGCGTCGAGCTCCTTGAGATTCAGCAACTTTTCGAAGTCAACCCATGGCTGAATGCTGTCGACGGCGAGTGATTTCCTGATCTGATTGTAATATACCTGGGACCCAAATGGCCAACAAGCTTCTCGGTTCCCAAGACCGTTGGACTGAATCTGCATTCCGGCATAGACAGAGGGAATTAGCTTGTGTCGGGCAGCTACAACTCAGTAATGATCAGGGATTCTGACTCTATATTCCGCATGCATTAGCAGTGGCTTATTGGCAGCATTCAGACCAATTGGGACGCGAGACTTATCGTCTTGACTTATGAAACACACTTCATTAGGCCCTAGCATGGAAGATATCTCCTCCAAGTGCCTGATTATCGCTGTACAAAACTGCCCGTCAATATATGTTTTGCATGCTGATCGTTTTGTGCGCTAATCAGTTTACTGGGACCGTTGACACATGACGTTGACCTTCCAATGACGAACTGCGCTTCGGCAAAAGACGAAGGTCTAGTCCACTTCGACTGATGATAAAGCCATCCATCTTCAACTGTCCAGTCAACTGATCTAATGCTTTGATGCTTCTGTAAACGTTGCTTTGTCTTTTCTCATGAGAAGAAGATCCATGCATAGCAATGTCCAGAATAGCTTTCAGTTTCTTCGATTCGTGACCTACCAGATCTAGTCCTGACATTCAGAGATTTGCGCAATTCGTGATTTTCTTCCAACACAGCATTCAGTTTCCTCTTCTTCTCATCCTTTGGTTTCTGTGATCTTTTTGATCATCCTTCTTCCTCTTTAACTTGATCTCCAATTCAATCTTCCTTTTTATCTTTTCTTTCAACTCTCTATCCTGTTCATCTGTAAGAAGTCCTCGTTTCTGTCGTTCATACAAGCCGACCAGTCAGAATTCAAGACATCAATCTGCGACTGCAACTGTAATTGGACTGCAGCAATTCTTGTCGCCGCTGAGTTGCTAGTGCTAGGCATGGAATCATCAGCAGCAATAACCTCGTCATCGGTCAAACACTCATCAAACTGAGCAGAATCTTCAGAAAATTATAACGGAACTTCTTTTTCTTTAGCTGAAGGTGTTTGTTTCGCCAAGAATATAAGAAGTGATCCTTTTTTCATGGAAATCGCCTTCAGCTCCTATAATTTGATCAACTTTGACCGGCAAATCCGTGTCATTCTTGATTTAATTCACTTCTTAACTAGTTCTTCTTGGCAAACCTTTCTGCTTTTTGTAGGATACGCCAGCACGTATGCATCATTCAAAGACTGATATAATGTATTTTTTATCCATAATCAATTCACATTGAATGGTTAAATTGGGGAATTTGTGCAGAGAACATGCAACTATTACGTGCGAGGAGAGAAAAAGACTTGTCGAGACTGGTGTGATTTTATCTCTGCGTGGGAGGATGGGAGATAGTAGAGTTGTCACATCGTGGGAACGAGCACAGTTGTCACAGCGTGGGAACGGCAATGAGTATTGTTTCTCAGCAAATCGATCAACCAGTACCACTGCGCAAGTGCCTCCGGTACTGCGCACTCTTTCTGCGATAATTCGATACTACATAGTTTACACTTTCTCTGGTAGATGGCGCTGGTGTTGTTTTTGTGACGTCACATCCCCCCCCCCCCCATCGTCACACAAGTTGGACCCCCTCCCCCCTCGGTGCGTGACGTCATATATGGTCGGCCGCTTATTACAGATGGACGGCCCCTTATGACAGATGCACTGTTTCAGATCTGTGTTGTTGTGAGTTGCATTAAAATGTTGTTATCGGTTAAAGTTATTGATCATTCAGACAACAGCTCTCGTAATTGAAAGTAGACATGAAACCCGTTTATCGATTTTACTAGCTCTAATACACTTTGATCTGTAAATATCAATAAGATATTCTACATTCGGCTGTTTGCATCCATGCCGTCAAGTGTAAATGATTCTGTCAAAATTGTATAATACCCTGTACTGTGTTTCTGTTCAGTCATCACTGTCAAATAATACAGTTTAGCTGCTAAATACATTTAGCGGCTTGAATGTTAATTTTTATATTTTCAGTGCGGAAGATTTTTTTTTATATCTCTATATATATTTGTACAATTAATTAGTTAACTGCAGCGTTTAGCCCTGTTGCAAGACAAGGATAATGAGCAGTGTTAATTTTTAATCCAAAAGTTTATTATTTAATTGACACAAATTTTCATACATCAACTAAAGCATGAATTTTGACACATTTGAAATCATTGTCAGGCATTTTCTCCGCTAGTTTCATTTTTACATTTATCATCTTACTCTATTCTGCTCTACAGTACCGTATCTATAATCCGCGTTTGCAGCAAAATTTTCATTTTGTGTAATATTTCGCAACTCTTCCCACTACATTTGGGATTAAGAATTACAACTCTTCCCACGACTTTTGGGATTAAGACCTACAACACTTCCCACGACATTTGTGATTAAGACTTACAACTTTGGAATGAAAGACTTACAACTTTGGGATTAAGACTTACAATTCTGGGATATGACTGAGTGCTATTGTAGCAGCTCACAAAACGATCAGACAATTTGGATTCACTTCCTGAGATCTTTGGGGTGAGGCTACTGGGTCGGGGATGGTGTGACAGTTGAAATCAATAATGAGAAAAGTCTGGGAAACACTACCTTGCGGCAGACTTTTATTTTATTTTTTTAAATATATTTTTTTTATTATCGAAGTGCATCGTTTATAAATTTAAAAGGACAAATAATCACTGTTTTTATCCATCCTATTGCACTTCCCTCTGATGTTAATTATACGAAGGAGAAATCTCTGTATCTGAAAGTTATAATTATTGGGAATCTTTAAATGAAGCTAATGCTTAAATAAAGAACAGTTATAGATTACTTTTAGTGGTACAGAAGAACTTCATCACTTTCAGACGAGGTTCTACAGTGGAGGTTATGCGGCTGGTCTGATGCATTGTTTTGGGTGGGTTCTATAGTGGAAGGGATGCTGCTGGTCTGATGTATTGTTTTGGGTGAAAATGAATTGAGTAAGTCAACTTTCCGAAGTACGGAGGTAGCAGCAGTGGATAGTAGTAATTCCCATAACTTCCCGTTTGCTCCCCATTATCGAAGTAAGACAGTTCACTCCCCATACTTCAAGTAGATGATATATGGGACTCCTTGTAAGACAGTTCACTCCCCATACCTCAAGTAGATGATATATGGGACTCCTTGTAAGACAGTTCACTCCCCATACCTCAAGTAGATGATATATGGGACTCCTTGTAAGACAGTTCACTCCCCATACCTCAAGTAGATGATATATGGGACTCCTTGTAAGACAGTTCACTCCCCATACCTCAAGTAGATGATATATGGGACTCCTTGTAAGACAGTTCACTCCCCATACCTCAAGTAGATGATATATGGGACTCCTTGTAAGACAGTTCACTCCCCATACCTCAAGTAGATGATATATGGGACTCCTTGTAAGACAGTTCACTTACCATACCTCAAGTAGATGATATATGGGACTCCTTGTATTTTAAATTCGTTTGGTACAGAAATAATCCGCTTCGAAGACAGTATTTTATTCCCCACGAAAGAAAAAAAATACCCCCCCCCCCACAAAAAAAAACGCAAAAAAACCCCAACAACAAATGCGCACAAAAGACTGAATGCTAACACAGCTGTCATCATGCATGGGATGGCTCTCCGACCCAGCCCAAGACAGAGATAATAAACTAAAAAAAAACAACAACCCCCCCCCCCAAAAAAAAACAAAAAACAAACAAACAAACATCCGTCTTGATAATGGCCTGAATCTACCTATAACTGAATGTTGTGCTCGTGTCATTGATGCTTACTTTACCCGTAAGATAAAGCATATCAGATAAACATGAAATGAGTGCGTTCATGCAAGCATATAAGATAAACATGAAATGCTTGCGTTCATGCAAGTATGTGTCTGCTTCTGAGCTAAAGTTTGAGAACCTCCTTGCTAAAGAAAATTTAAATATTACTTAAGGTAATGAAATCAATATGTGACAGAAAAAGCAACACTAAGAACAACAACTAAACCTCTTCCAGTACCTCATCCACCACGGAATCGAACCACCAGCACACCATTGTAACAACAACCAGCATTCCTATAATTGCTGTCATCGTATGGGAGAACAGTCAATAAAAAAGAACAAGGGTTCCACGAAACACAGTGTCTAAATTTGACATGTGATATGATACAATAACCAGCACAACCACCACCACCACCACCCCTTCAAATCTGACTTGCAAACTTTTTTAAGACAATACTCGAACATGATGCCGTCGCCGGTTGCTTCCAACGCCAGCATCATCCTCAACAACACAACGATAGACACATAAACGGTCTTGTACTTCGACGTCGTTACCGTCTTGGGTAATAGTAGCAGCTTGGGTAGGAGCAGCAGCACTAATAGTGGTAGTAGAAAGAGGAGTAGGATGATGAGAAAAAGAAAGGAGGGGGAAAGATAGATAGAAGAAGAAAAGAAGGGGAAGAGGATGAGGAGGAAATCTGATTCTATTTCAAGGAAGCTTTCCTCTGAGAAGATAAAGCATGTGAAACAAAAGAAGGAAAGCCGATGAACAAGAAAATATTTAAAGACCAAAACAACTATTTTCCATGGTAATCCCCAATATTCCCTCGAGTTAATTACAATAATTTAAAGTCCTGATTCCAGATGAATATAAAGATGTTAGCGGTAATTATCGATCGATGTGTCAAAGTTTTATATCAGATAAATGGCTTGAGAGTAATTAGAATCAAAGACTAACCCACAAGTGTAATGTTACGCAGTCGAAAATATATTAAATAATAAAAAAATTTCGTAACAATCGCACCACCAGTATCACTAGGGACGTTAATAATTTTTAAAAATGAAGTTTTTACTTAAACAGCTTAAGATGTCGGACGATAAGCAGGAATCATAAACCCAACTTTCAATAAATATCTCGTCATATTGCAGAAGCATAATTCGTTCATGAAGAAAATAATTCCAATGCTCAATTGCTAAATAATCATTCTAACTTGAACTAGAAAGCATAACTAAATATTTTGCAAATTTCATATGATCTTGTCGTTGGCTTTAAGAGTTATGTTTTAGTCGTAATCATTTACTTTTAGTTGCATCATACTAGTAATATAAATGTATCTATAAGAGTTATGTTTTAGTCGTAATCATTTACTTTTAGTTGTATGGTGCTAGTAGTATAAATGTATCTATAAGAGTTATGTTTTAGTCGTAATCATTTACTTTTAGTTGTATGGTGCTAGTAGTATAAATGTATCTATAAGAGTTATGTTTTAGTCGTAATCATTTACTTTTAGTTGTATGGTGCTAGTAGTATAAATGTATCTATAAGGGTTATGTTTTGGTCGTATTCATTTACTTTTAGTTGTATGGTGCTAGTAATATAAATGTATCAATAAGAGTTATGTTTTAGTCGTAATCATTTACTTTTAGTTGTATCGTACTAGTAATATAAATGTATCTATAAGAGTTATGTTTTAGTCGTAATCATTTACTTTTAGTTGTATGGTGCTAGTAGTATAAATGTATCTATAAGAGTTATGTTTTAGTCGTAATCATTTACTTTTAGTTGTATGGTGCTAGTAGTATAAATGTATCTATAAGGGTTATGTTTTGGTCGTATTCATTTACTTTTAGTTGTATCGTACTAGTAATATAAATATATCTATAAGAGTTATGTTTTAGTAGTAATCATTTACTTTTAGTTGTATCGTGCTAGTAATATAAATGTATCTATAAGAGTTATGTTTTAGTCGTAATCATTTTTTACTTTTAGTTGTATCGTACTAGTAATATAAATGTATCTATAAGAGTTATGTTTTGGTCATAATCATTTACTTTTAGTTGTATCGTACTAGTAGTATATAAATGTATCTATAAGAGTTATGTTTTAGTCGTAATCATTTACTTTTAGTTGTATCGTACTAGTAATATAAATGTATCTATAAGAGTTATGTTTTAGTCGTAATCATTTACTTTTAGTTGTATCGTACTAGTAATATAAATGTATCTATAAGAGTTATGTTTTGGTCATAATCATTTACTTTTAGTTGTATCGTACTAGTAGTATATAAATGTATCTATAAGCTTTGATCACTAATAGTAAAAGGTTTGTAAACGTTAGAGCAGTCAGCCAAATATATTTTGCCTGATTTTTTTGATGATTACATAAACAGTTTGATTTCTCCTTAAAAAGTAAAAACATTGGTAAAGCAAAACACAACAAAGAGACCTTTTGTGTGTGACTCACATAATAATAATAAAAAAGCACACACGAAAAAATAAAAACATTCTGGGGGAGGGGGGGGATAAAACTACAAAACTCCAGATATAGGTGAGTGGTAAGTTAGTAACTTACATGCATAGAAAAATAGATAGATCGATCGATCAATAGATAGATAGATAGATAGATAGATAGATAGATAGATAGATAGATAGATAAGTTGACAAATAAATAAACTAAACTTCACACTCAATACTGTCAGGGGAAAATGATAATATTAAAGGTGAACCTGGACAAAATCTTCAATATCTATACTTTGGGGGGATACTGTGGACGAATATGAGTAAATCAAAAATCCGTTTTTCCGAAACAATTTGAGCTCAAGTTAATGTACAGTGACTGAGTTCAAAATTACGTTATAGCTGAATAAGCTGACCATCTATTACAATCGAAGTGTATTGAAAGAAAGGTTATTGTGATGAAAAGTATGGTTCTTGTGTGCCGTATGCGGTCAAAAATTTTGAGAAAGAATGGGTAAAAAAAAAATTTTTTTGTTGGTTTTTCTTAACTTCTGTGGGAGTAAAGGCGCAGAAACTCAACTATTTAAAACTGAAGTCGACCGGAAAGTTTCACTTATCAAGACGTTTGCAAACCTACAATAGATATCATATAACCAAGTCAAATTTAGATCTTGGTTTTTAATTCATTTACTATAGTACTGTTTGTTTCCCTTTGTACTGAATTAGCTAAATTAAATATTTTTTTCCAAGCAATTAAATTTCTTTGAGACAGACACACAAAAAAACATCCTGCTGCCTCAGAAATTTTTTTTTTTTAATAAAAAAAAATAACAAATAAGCATGATTGATCAAAATGTAAGGTGTTTACCTCAGCTATGTAAATAGACTAGTTATAAATTTCATCAACAGCCGTCGTAACGAGCTGTAGGTGGGTGCTAATAGTGTATAATATGATACAAGCTTCGATACCAAATGATATTCGATGTAGTGATTAAAACAAATTGTTTCTTATTTAATAATTTAAGTAATATTTCCCTGTAATATTTTTAAGTGGCATATTATTTATTCAGTTAGGAGCCGTGTCTGTATTGTTAAGAGCTCGCGTTATAATGTAGAAACCTTTTTCCTTTTTTAGGTCGCTGTGACTTTTTACTTGTAACTTTCGACAGAAATATCTTTAGCTTAGTTTCTTGCCATAACAGGAAGGCATCAACAGAACTTGGTGCAGGTGTGTGGTTTGTAAGAACACAAATTATTGTTCATGTTTGTGTCACAATGACCATAGCTTTTACATTTGCACAACAAAATCAATGGATGTCTTTCTTGCACTAAATGCATTCCACCCATGCAGCTAAGTGTGTGTTTAATAGCTAGAAGTAAAGTTATCGTATGGAAACTATATGTCTTCTTTAAAGTCACCTTGACCATAATTCCAACCAAAATGATAAGTTTATGCCGTACCCCTATTGCAAGTCATCCACGAAGTTTAAACGTTGCCGTTACTCAAGATACGTAGTCTACAATTATAGTTATTGCACACACATTGGTAACGACACATTTAAAAAAACAGTTTTCCAACGTTTATAGCTTATCACGCTCTTCAACAGGGGAAGAAATGACTTACATTAACGAAGCAAACACGTAACACAAAAGCTGAGAAAGAACCTGAACTATTTTTATGTCTGAATATCAGGGGAAATCTACAAAAAAGGAGTTAAATAATGTGAAAACAATACGACGAACAGTCTCAAAATGTGTAAACTCTATGTGTATTGCGTATTGGGGTCAGTATAGCAAATATTTATTTATCGAAAAAAAAAGAAAAAAAAAAAAAGGTGGTTGTCAGATAGCATGTTCAATGAAATATAATCCGGTGGGCTTTTTGTGATGAAAGCTAGCCACTAGTATAGACGTCTTAAGGAGACCAGAAAGAACAATAAAATAAACAATTAAAAAAACTTGTTGGCAGTCTGGGAATCTGCTCTGATATAGTGATGTGTCAGTGCAAGAAACACTTGATTTGTGCATTTTCTCCTAGTATTTTATACCAACTTAACCTGATAAATTCATCCGTTTACTATATATGTGTCTCAGATTTCTTCCAGTGTCAACTCTGCACTGCTCAATATATACACTCTACATCTGTCTAAATAATGTATTTCTTGAATGTTACAGCTGGTGGTGGCAGCACACGCATCACCCAACATAAACAGCATGAAAAGTAAATAAATCAGCCAGGACAGTACGGACTAGATATTTGATTCCCATAGACTAGATGTTTGTGTAGTGTTGGATTTTCTCTGGCTGAAACTAACATTCTGTTTGCACGAACATTCTGCCGCAACGGCATTTATCTTCTACCATTATGGAGACAGCAGCTTCAGTGCCTGCTTCAAAAGTGGCAAGGTATGACACCAGCTACTAGCTCTGCACCACCTGCCAAAAAGAGACAGGTGAGGCACTTGTGGAGAAACCAGGTGCCCATTTGAAAGTATTGAGATTGATCAGAAAGCGTGGTCACTATGGCGATAAAGACTACCCTGAGATAAGCAGACGACTTGGTGGTGTCACTTGCCAGGGTATCGAATCAACATCAGCCACATGGCAGATAAAGTGCTATCAAGACAGTCCATGCAGGAATGTGCAGTAGTGCCAATGAACGATACGACATGTGAATGACTTCCAATGGTGCCATATGAGATTCATCTTCCAGTTACTCATCCTGTGGTGGCACCTTCACTTAATCCCAGTCAGCCCCTTACAACAAGGATATGTGCTTATTCTGTTAAAACGGAGCATCATACAAGAATCCCTTACACTTGATTGCTACAGAAAATGCTGGTCGTTGTCTCAAAGAAGCCATTAAGAAAAGTGGAAATGAGAAGCTCCATGTCAAGCTCTGCATATTCATCAACCCAGAAGATGTACAAACAATGGACATCAAATACCTCAGGCCAGAAGATGTACATACAATTGACATCAAATACCTCAGGCCAGAAGATGTACATACAATTGACATCAAATACCTCAGGCCAGATGTACATACAATTGACATCAAATACCTCAGGCCGGAAGATGTACATACAATTGACATCAAATACCTCAGGCCAGAAGATGTACATACAATTGACATCAAATACCTCAGGCCAGAAGATGTACATACAATTGACATCAAATACCTCAGGCCAGAAGATGTACATACAATTGACATCAAATACCTCAGGCCAGAAGATGTACATACAATTGACATCAAATACCTCAGGCCAGAAGATATACATACAATTGACATCAAATACCTCAGGCCGGAAGATGTACATACAATTGACATCAAATACCTTAGGCCGGAAGATGTACATACAATTGACATCAAATGCCTCAGGCCAGAAGATGTACATACAATTGACATCAAATACCTCAGGCCAGAAGATGTACCTACAATTGACATCAAATACCTCAGTCCAGAAGATGTACATACAATTGACATCAAATACCTCAGGCCAGAAGATGTACATACAATTGACATCAAATACCTCAGGCCGGAAGATGTACATACAATTGACATCAAATACCTCAGGCCAGAAGATGTACATACAATTGACATCAAATACCTCAGTCCAGAAGATGTACATACAATTGACATCAAATACCTCAGTCCAGAAGATGTACATACAATTGACATCAAATACCTCAGGCCAGAAGATGTACATACAATTGACATCAA
Source organism: Margaritifera margaritifera (assembly GCA_029931535.1). Taxonomy (NCBI): domain Eukaryota; kingdom Metazoa; phylum Mollusca; class Bivalvia; order Unionida; family Margaritiferidae; genus Margaritifera; species Margaritifera margaritifera. Next base: position 1,594,528 of record JAQPZY010001289.1, read on the forward strand.
ATACCTCAGTCCAGAAGATGTACATACAATTGACATCAAATACCTCAGGCCAGAAGATGTACATACAATTGACATCAAATACCTTAGGCCGGAAGATGTACATACAATTGACATCAAATACCTCAGGCAAGAAGATGTACATACAATTGACATCAAATACCTCAGTCCAGAAGATGTACATACAATTGACATCAAATACCTCAGGCCAGAAGATGTACATACAATTGACATCAAATTCCTCAGGCCAGAAGATGTACATACAATTGACATCAAATACCTCAGTCCAGAAGATGTACATACAATTGACATCAAATACCTCAGGCCAGAAGATGTACATACAATTGACATCAAATACCTCAGGCCAGAAGATGTACATACAATTGACATCAAATACCTCAGGCCAGAAGATGTACATACAATTGACATCAAATACCTCAGTCCAGAAGATGTACATACAATTGACATCAAATACCTCAGGCCAGAAGATGTACATACAATTGACATCAAATTCCTCAGGCCAGAAGATGTACATACAATTGACATCAAATACCTCAGTCCAGAAGATGTACATACAATTGACATCAAATACCTCAGGCCAGAAGATGTACATACAATTGACATCAAATACCTCAGGCCAGAAGATGTACATACAATTGACATCAAATACCTCAGTCCAGAAGATGTACATACAATTGACATCAAATGCCTCAGGCCAGAAGATGCACATACAGTTGATATCAAATGCCTCAGGCGGTGCTGGGCATGCATGACACAAATGTTCGTCGTGGAACAATGAATCCATCGCAATGTAAGCCAAGTGCAGCTGATGAATTGGCAGAAGAGGTTGAATTTCTCAGTATGGTTGAGGGCACGTTGCTTGATGTTGATATCTCTGTATGACAAATGAGATGACGTGTACAAGGTAGAAACGATTTTAAAGACCAATGGATTAAAGGTAATACGTATATGTTAGTTAAATGGAAAGGATATGATTATTCTTTAGGCAGTTGGGTTCCATTTGAAAAGTGTACAATAAATAAAGGTCAGCAAAACTACTGTCTACTCTGGTAACTCCTAAGTTTAAAGAGCCACTTAAAATATAGCCACACCAATCATAATGAAGGATAAGTATTTTAAAGTTTTTGTACGATGAAATTATTCCTTTGACACAGTCTCGGGAGCTATGCTAGTACTGTAACAGACGTTTATGTAACGAGAAAATTTATATTATTATTAATAGTGTAGAGAACACTAGATATTCCTGTTCGAAAATTTTGTAAGAATAAATGAGGTTTGTAGGAAATAAAGTCAGAAATATTGTCGAAGAAAATTGGTTCGATATCCTGACAGTTTATTTATTTAACGAGTCTGAACAAATACGAATAGATGAAATAACTTAAGAGCTTAAATCTATAAATGGTGTATATGGTACAATAATTTTAGAGGGAAATCAAGGTGTGAAATTCATAAGTAAAAATATAAGTAATACATTAATAGGTAGTACAATAAATAAATACAATCAGATCTTATAAATGTCGTAAATTAAAATCAGAAGATCAAATGGAACAAAAAAAAAAAAAAAAAAAAAAAAAAAAAAACTAAATATCAAAAGTGTAAAGTTAATGTTATGAAATCAAACTGGTTTCGTAATGGGTGAAAGTGAAACGATAAGGGCAAATAATCAGATGATGATTATTTGGGAATGTGGAGAAGAAAAAAAACCTGTAACCAAATTTGCAATATAATCACACAAACCTTAAATTCGATACTAATTTTGTATTTAATACATAAATAGTATATAATGGACATTAAAAACAATTGTCTCTATTTTTAATTTTCCTATACCAAAGATGTGTTACGACTCTGTGGTCTAAGAAAAATGTAACAGAAAGAAAGTGAAACCAACAAATCAAGTAAAAAGCAACAAGCAGTTTAATTCTATACAATTAAAGTCAAAATTCAAAAGACACTTACAGTAACGTGAATTCAAATCCAAATAATCCAATAATCCTAATTGTCCTAATCACAAGTCCTAAATATAGAATGTTACGAATGAATGACTGTATCCTTAAATGTGTTGATTTGCTAATAGTCTTTAATGTCATGATGTGCCAGTAGTCTTTAATGTGCTGATGTGACAAAACGAAGTCCTCCAGAATATCTTTGAATATGTTTACATAAATCCCCAAATCATCAATTCAAAATCCAAAAATCCAAAAGTCTATGAGCACTTTTATAATCCAATGAATATTTTAAATAATTCCTCTCTCTAAATTTGGAATGATTTTTCACAACTGTAATGGCTCTTTAAAGACTGATGTTAAGGTCGAAACTGAAAAACTGTCCACTAAACATGGTATATATAAAGATAGGTCACATGATAGATTCTTCTGGAATATTATATGGTGTATGTGACTTTTGACACAAACTCTAAAAGAAATTCTGGTTTTATCTGCAAACAAAATCAACCCTGACCTCAAATGGAATAAACAACTTGTTTACCAAAACCGTCCTTGAACTTAAATACTAAGTAATCAACCTAATTCAAGGACACTAGCTAAACATGTCAACATTATACTTAACATTAAGGCTTAAGCAAATATTAAAGTGAAGAAACATTTATAATTTCCTAAAATATTTATAATATTATATAAGCATTATACATAACAGATGAAAGAAGACAACTAAACAGACCTTTAATGTGACTACCAACTAAACAGACTCTTAATATGTCTACCAACTAAATAGACCCTTAATCTTTCTACCAACTAAAAAGAACTTAAAAGAATACACAAACAAAGCTTCAGTTGGATCGTAACCAAACGGCTTAAAAGACTCGTTTAGAATATCTTTAGACGAGTATAGATTTTATGATGCAAATGACCAGGATATATTTGCAATTTTTGCAAATGTACAGCCATATTCTTAAAGAAGAATATACTTAGGAAACTTAGATATTTTTGTTCTGTAAAGGTCCAGCTAGAATTTTCAATCGCACTTGTTTAAGATGCAGATGATTTATCCTGGAAATTGGTGTAACAGAACTAAAAATATATCAATCATGAATAGAAGTGAAATAGAAAAAATAATAAAGATTTTATTTGATGCACTTTATACTAAATTTAATCAAGAGATATCATTATATACCAAATGATAAGATAAATCATTTAATCTTGCATGTCGATAGATTTGAAACTATGAGTGGAAGGTCATACACAGCATTACTTTAAACAAAAATGAATGCATTAATGTAAAAATACAGGTAACAAATATTAATATTTTATCTTGTGGAATCAATTATTAATACTCCGTCTGATCACCCTTAAAGACAATCAAAATACTAGTTAAAAAAACAGAAACATTGATTTGACTTAGGCCTAGACAGGTGTCTGTTAACATTAGAAGCTGTAGATCATTTCGAACGTAAATTTATTGTCTGTAAATCTGTATAGAATCACAAACAAAAACAGAAGTTCCGATAAAACATGCCAGGGTGACTAAACTGGAAGAGATTATTCATCATGATATCTTAATCGTGTCTGATAATTGTAATTATTATTACTGTGGGATATAGGATTGTTCCAGATAAATCTCAGATAAGCAGACCCAACGGTAAAAAGGTATATCTGTAAGACGTGTTTAAATCACGTTCACTCAGAGTTAAGATTATACGAGCATACAATTTAATGTAACAGAAAGACTTGTGAAATCACCTAAGACATAGCTATTGATGTCATGGCTAAAGAAGGTTCACTTGTCAAATTTAAAAACTATCATCATCAACTAAAAGTTCCTTATGTTCTGTATTGTGACTTTGAGAGTATCATAAACTCGATATACGGTTGCAAACAAAACACTAATAATTTGTGGACAATACAGACAGCCAAACATATTTACACATTAAATCTGTACATAAACAATACCACCCTATTCTAGATGGAGGTACTGATTGCATTAAAGTATGTTTCGAGTGTCTAAGTGAAAAAAAGCTAAATTTGTTAACGATGAGGTAAGACCTAAAAATGCTATTTCTATGATATATACAGATGAAGATAAAACCATTTTCATTCCAAAGATGTATGTCATATATATGCAAAGAAAATCAACGAAGTCAAAGTTAGGGCTACAGATTATTGCCATACAACTGGAAATATTGAGTTAGAGCTACAGATCATTACCATACAACTGGCAATATTGAGTTAGGGCTACAGATCATTACCATACAACTGGCAATATTGAGTTAGGGCTACAGATCATTACGATACAACTGGCAATATTGAGGTCCTGCTCATAAAGATTGAAATCTAAATTACAGATATAAAAATACATTCCCTTATTCATCCATAATTTTTTAAGGGTTATGATTCTAATCTTTTATCAAGAAATTAGCAAAAAACGATATTGATCAGAAAGTAACAATCATACCTAACAATGATGAAAATTATATATCATTCAGTAAGGATTATATTGTAAATAGATTTTAAAAGATGGGAGATGGAGGCATGAAAGAAATAGATGAAAGAGATCTATTTTATTTTTAGATGGTTTTACACTTACGGGACAATGCAGAGAATATAAATGACGATAAATTCGTAGAAACTACAAGATATTTTACGAACAGGAATCATAATATTTAAGGAAAGATATTTACATTGATGAATATATGGATGGCTTTAAAAGTTTTAAGGATGACTTTAAAAGGTTTAAGGAAGTTTCATTACCACCTATTAAAAAATTATATTTCAGTCTAAGAGGAAAAGGAATTAGCGACGAGGATTATTAATAAGCAAAATGTCATTAGATATTTTAATTTAAAATCATAGGAGATTACAGGACTATTATGAAAGAAAGATACCTTACTATTATGTGACATATTTGAAGAATTTATAATATATGTCTAAACCACTATAAGTTAGATCCTGCACATTATTACAGTGTGCCTTTATTAGCTCATGGCGTTAGTTTAAAAATAAACAAAACTTGAATCATAATTACTTACAGATTATGATATAATCCTTATGACAGAACCATAAATTTGAAGAGGTGTCAGTATGATACTGAATATATACGCTAAGGCAAATCACGAAATGTTACCTCGGGTATGAATTACATATCTAATATGATGGAGGTTATAATAGGTCAAGGTCAAGGTCATTTGTTATGTACCTAGATACTATTCATTTAAATAGTTGGGGAATGAGTCAATGTTGTAGTCGGCAAATGAAAAACAAATATAAATTGTAAAAGGATAAGTAATAGATGGTAAAAATGACGAAAGAATAGGGTGTATTTTAGAAATAGGTCTAGAGGTACCAATACATGTACATGACTGTTACAAAGACTATCCGTTAGCACCAGAAATATAGCATTTCATAAGAATCAGATTTATCACTTGTACAGAAGACAGCTGATGGCAAATTATCACAAACATCAGTACCAAGTTATTAGATCTCAGACATAATGTAAACCTGTGTAGTTAACGGAGTCTCTGTTTCTCTTGTAATATTAAGACCAAGGGAATTGAGGTTACCTAATAAAGAGTAGAGAAATTTTTTCCATGTGAATTGGTTACTATTTAATTTTGGATAGTTCTTTGTTACTGAAGATTTTATTTGAACACCAGTGCCACACAAGAACATATCTTATCTAAGAAAAAATAATAATAGTTGCTTGTTTATCATATCTTAAATGAACAAAGTTGGCAAACTGTCTAAAGAGTGAGAAAGTGTTCCCATATTAGTTGGTTACTATGTAACTTTTGATAGTTCTTTGTTTCTGAAGATTTTATTTGAATGTCAATACCGCACAAAGAAATTATCTTATTCAAGAACAACTGATAATAATTGTTTGGTAATCATATCTTAAATGAACAAAGTTGGCAAACATTTTAAAGATTCTGTTAACATTTTGCGAAGAATGGCCTACTAAACATTTTCCATTTATTCAATTAAGGAGTTCTTACACTAATGCACATTCTTTTATGTGAAACTTAGCCTTTAGAAGTTTAGATACATATTTAAAACTCGCATCCCCGTGTACTTCGTTCTTGATATCGTCTATACATTTATCTGACAATTTATTTGTTTCAAGTCTCCCATTACGTTTATCAAACGTATCGTTTTATTCTTGACCGGCGACACATTTTCCTTTTTAAATATCTTCCGACTATTTGGTCCTATAATAGCCTCAAGCTGACATATGATACAGTATTGTATATCGTCTTGTTCTATGGCACCATTTTTCTTACATCTGTTACCTGATCGCCCAAAAGGAAATAAATATACATTTTATGTGGATATATATTGTTATCTCTGTTTATTTGTAAATGATTTGCCAATTAGCTAATTTGTGCCCTGTCTCACGTAATGTATTATCGGTTGTACTTCTTAAATCGTACCCAAGACTGTGGTAATCGTTCCAGAAATTATTCACATTTTCATAACGAACTTCAGTATGTATTTGACGTTCTTCTAAGAAATACTTAGTGGCTTCTAAGAACTGTTTACCCCTGAGAATATATCATATTGGGTAAACCTTCAACAGTAACCATGATCTTTACTTCTGTAGAATTCAAATATTCCTCTGTGTTCGTTTCTATATCTTTCTTCGACAGTATTATCACACCTTTAAGACTCATTTCAGGTGAGGCAAGTATTACGTTAGTTAGAGCTGTATTAGCTGCTATATCAATGATTCTCTATCTAGTTACATAGTCGTAATAGAAATGAGTTCAGTTTCTGTATTTATCATTGACTGATTGAACTATGTATCTAGAAGTTATAATATTCTACTCTAAGCAAATATAACTCGTAATCCTGGTTAGTACTTGTTACATCTGCATCCTTTTCTAGTGTAATTGTGTTACGGAATTATATATCATTTTCCTTGTAATAATGGTATAGTTTATTAGTTTGTGATCTCTGTTCTTGGTCTAAACAGCTGTCGTCTTGTGAGTACACATATGGTAGGCTCGATCGATATTTCGCTTGTAGCATTAGTACATCACGTGGTTTTAGCGCGTGAGAGAGACATGAACTTCTAACCTAGATTCTATGAGTAAATACATTATTTACTGTTTATAAACATTGGTACATTGGTACTAATGAGATGTCACGCATAACCTAATTTCTGATTGGTTCTGAGATGGTTGCAATGTTTCGAAATGTCCTGTTGTTTATCAAAGACGCAATGGGTTTTATTTTGTTTCTGCGCAGTGGAAGACTATATTATAGGAAATAATCCTGTGTTTAGGCTATTACGACTCTATGGTCTAAGAAAAATGTAACAGAAAGAAAGTGAAACCAACAAATCAAGTAAACAATCAACAAGCAATTTATTACTAGATAATTAAAATGAAAAATCAAAAAGTCACTTACAGTAATGTGTTTTGAAATCCTAATAATCCAATAAGAATGATTGTTCTAATCACAAGTCCTAAATATAGAATGTTCCAAATTCACGGCTGTGTCCTTGAATGTTATGATGTGCTAATGGTCTCCAAAGTCCTGATGTACTAGAAATCTTGATGTGCTGATGTCAAAATGAAGTATTCCAAAATCTCTGAATAAGTTCACATAAATTCCAAAATCATCAATTAAAAATCCAAAATCCAAAAGTTTATGAGCACTGTTATAATCCAATGAATATTTAAAATAATTCCTCTCTTAGAATTTGGAATGAATTTTCACAACTGTAATAGCTCTTTACAAGACTGACGGTAATGTCAAAACTGAATAAATGTCCACCAAACATGGTATATATAAAGATTGGTCACATGACAGAATGTTCTAGAACATGAGTCATCTTAATGGAATTTTTACTTGTAAACAAAAATTCAACCTTGACCTTCAAATTGAGAAAACATATTGATCAAAACAACCTAATTCAAGGACACTAGTTAAACATGTTTTTCCTGATAACATTAAGATTTAAGCAAATATTAAAGTGAAGAAACATTTATAATTTCCTAAAATATTTATAATATTATATAAACATCATACATAACAAGGCATTCTTCATAGTTACATTGGATTGAGAGGTCATAAAAGAAATTGGTTCAGTTTGTGTGTGGGATATTCTTCTTTGGAGATCTATTTATTATAAATACAGTGCATTCCGGATTAGTACTGTTTCTTACAACGTGAATAATTATACAGCTCCGTGGAATTATCGGAAACATTTCTAGAACTTGTGATATTGCATATTCGAAAGGATTACTTGGATATAACTTATTCTTATTAACACATTGGCACAGTGAAGGTTACTTCATTCGGAATACAACATTCGGAATATTTGGATTGACTTCCGGATCAGTGAACTTTAGAACAATTTAGGACTTTTAAGGATATTCTATACTGTAAGTTATTTATAATTCTTTCAATTTAATTGTTTGTTGAAATATTTTAATATTTTAGGAAATTAAAGATTTGTATTTTAAATCTTGAAAGCTTGTTTGAGTCTTTTATTTTGTTACATAACCCCTAGTCGCAATAATTGTGAATCTTAAATCCTCTAGGATAAGATAAGGGTAGGGAGGACAGTGATTTGTTAGGATCTGGCTCTTTTCTTAATCGTTTCGCCCTTTAATCTATTTAGTCAATATTTCCTTGTATCACACCTATATTAATAGGAGTTCTTGGTGAACGTATTATTTGGTATCTGTTGTTAATTGTTCTATTTCAGTAGTAGGTTCATTTTTAAGAGTTGATGAAGTTTGATCATTTAGAACTTTGATATTTGTTGTCTTTCAATAATATATATATATATATATATATATATATATATATATATATATATATATATATATATATATATATATATATATATCACATAGGCTGTTCTCATTAATCTAATCATACTTTTACTTACATTTATTTTGGTTTTGTGGTCATCTATCATTTTGTTGTTTTCTGTTAAATTATTCTTTTTTTTTATAACTGCGGCAATGTATTAGTATTAGCAGTTATTCTATCTTCCAGTCTTATTGCAGCACGTTTAAAATCACTAATTAAGTTTTTGTCATCTCTTTATTGTTTTGTTGTGATTTTTAACTGCTTCAACTGTACCTGGAAGGTACTGTATTCTTCTTGTGATTTCTTCATTTTCTCTACGTCACTCTCTAATGCATCCAGCTTTGAGTTTATCCTTTGTTCAAAATGTTTTAAGTAATGTTGAATGCTTGGTATTTCATCTGTTATTTCTCTTACAGTTTTCAAGAGTTTTTAAGATTTGTTCTTTAGTATAAGACAGGGTATTGATCTATGAAAAGATTTTGTTCTTGCTTTCATCAATTCTTTTTTGCAACTCTTAAATTTTATTAATTCTTTCAGTACCACTCTGATACACAGTTGTTAAAATGTTGTCTACTTGTTCTCTCGATATTTTGAAATTTTTCTGATTAGTATCAATTAAAGTCTTACGTATCTCAACATGAATTCATTTTTGTACATAATATTTACTAGCTGCATTAAATTTATGTACAGTATTTATTAAATTTGTAATACGGTGGGTTTTTTAAGTTTATGTCATTGTTTAGTGATTGATCTAGTGCTGGATCTGCCGACATATTTTTTTCTTCCAGTAATTTCGTTTATCTCCATAATAGTTACTTAACGTGAAAACACATGTTCCACGCATACCGTAAAAATCTATTACATTTCCATCTTCGTCATTAATGCTTATGTTTATCTTTTTATGGTACCGCTTATGGTACCGCTTTGTAATCGTTTGTAATGACCACTGACATGGTCAGAAATAAAGTGTCCAGGGATAGAATTCTTGACAGGTAGAGACTCAAGTTAACTTGAATAGTACCCATTTGAATAATTATTGGTGTAATTTAGCTGATCCTAAAACCCAACATGCTATATCCTATTCAATAGATTTTCTATAGATCTCTGACTATTAAAACCTAACAATTTAGTGTTGTAATTGATTCATTAAGTGTTTGTTAATATGTACATAAACTTTGTAATTATTGCTAGGAGTACTTTAGAGGTATGTTTTTGGCACCCGATATCAATATTTTCTTCTTTATCGTTGTTTGCTTTCATTCATTCTTTAATTCTCTTCATATACATTTCAGGTATTAATACGGGTTTTATTTCATTTTTTATCCTTAATGTAGCAGAAGATATCGTGATCTTTTTTAGGGCTAGGGGTACTTCAAATATTGTAATAACCGACAACAAAATCTGTATTACTATTTTTATTATCTTTTGGATTGATGAAATATATTTCCTTTTCAGATTGACCTTCTGCGGAGATATAAGTTTCCATTGGAACAGTAAGTCATAACAGTTAAGATTCATACATCCAAGCATTAGAGACTTACTATATACTGTATAACCCTTTGGTTTCTCTGCTTCGTAAGGTCTCGTACAGACTTTTTCGTGAGATTTATAAAATCTCCTTTTCTCTTAATGTTTTTTTCCTCCTCTGAAAAGCATTTTTTATTCCACGATATGTTGATTCTCTGTTGACTTTACTTCAGTTGTTATTGCATTTTTCATTTCCTTTTATCTGTTATACTCGTTAATTATTATTAGAGCAATATAAATAATAAATCCTGCAGCTATTCCTGCAAGACCTAAACTAACAGCTGCTATGACATTCCACTAATAACAGTTGTCGTACTAATATCTATCCAATTAAACACTTTTCATGATTCTTCATACTTATTTCCAACAAATCTCTAATCTCTTTAATTAAATAATTTTTAATTTAAAAAAAAAAAAAAGTCTAAACCTATTATCATTGGCAGTTTGAATTCTTGGCTATAAAAGTAGTGCAGTTGGAAGCACGTGCATATAATCGCCCATTTTCATGTACGAAATAGATAGATTAGACTTAGGTCTAGAATTATGTTTCTATATTGGTCTCTTTGTACGTTTTTCTTAATTTAATAATGTTTTGAATTTGCTTGTTTAGCGCTGAAATGTAATTATCTTTAGGTCCACTAGCGCTAATTTTCGGTAGCTGGTGCTTTTGCAGATTTTTTTTCTGAATTGTACACACCGAAATATTATGATATTTATGACAAAGACTTTTATAACTCAGTTGAGAAAACAATCTGTGATCTCAAACATTATTCTAAGAAGCACGTACATAGACAAGAAACTTTAGATGATGAAATCTCTGAGCAAGAACTATGCAGCGCACTTCGTACGTTAAAAGAGTCGAAAGCTCCAAGTCATGATCACCTTCAAAATGAGCACCTTATCTATGGTGGTCCTCAGCTAAATAAAACAATCTCAAAATTGTTCAACTCGATATTAAAGCATGAATATATACCAAGTACATGGAGAAGAGGTCTTACCTTGCCCATTTACAAAGGTAATGGGAAAAGCAGAGCTGATCCCGATAGTTATCGGCCAATATACTTGTTACCAGTGCTGTACAAATTATTTGAAAAAATAATGCAAGCAAAAATTAATAACTTCTTGGTGACGAAGGAAACCATATTCCCTAATCCACAACAACAAGGCTTTCAAAAGAATCTAAGCTGCCTCGCGGCCTCTTTTAATCTTCAAGAGGTCATTAATTATAACTCTGACTGTGGTAGCCCTACCTATGCTGCCTTTCTCGATACTGAAAAAGACTTTGACACCGTTTGGCACGCTGCTCTACTCTTGAAACTATATAATTTGGGAATTCGGGGGAAAATCTGGAGAATAATAGGGAATACATCTCAAAGTGTACAAAGTGCAGTCTTAGTTAGCAAATACCAGTCTAGATGGTTCGATATCAAGCGAGGCGTTAGACAAGGAGGCGTCCTGTCCTCATTTTTGTATCTGGTATTTATGCTCGAGTTTATATAAGAAAATCGTGATTCCAACCTTACTATATGGCTGCGAATTTTGGAATGAGCTTCAAAAATGCGATCTACTGGAGCTCAACAAGTTGCAACATTTTATAGCAAAAAGAATTCATGGATTTCCTGAACAAACGCGGTCAGATATGTGTGAGTCAATGCTGGGACTAATAAGAATCACAACCGAAATTGATCGATGTAAACTTCTCTTCCTAAGTAAACTCTGCACGATGTCCAATAAGACCATCTCCAAACAAATATTCCTCCTACGTCTTCACATGTATTTTGATAGCACCCAATCTGTACAATCTGCTTTTATTCCAGATATTTGGAATTTACTTCAGAAGTATGAGCTTACAGATTTCCTCCTGAACTTGATTAATCAATCAATTTTCCCTAACAAATCTCAGGGAAACAATTGGTCAACATGACTTTACTTGAAAAGGAAGAGACTACCTGGCGCGACAGAAACAATAGACATCCTGATTTTTCTAGATTTCAACACTTACAAACACAAATCCGCCTTTCCACTCTGTACTACATTGCGAGGAATAATTATGAACGCAAATTAACCAGGTTTATAACATCCCTGTGGGTATTAAAGCCAGGCCATGACGTTACTCACTGTCAAGAATGTGGTCAACAGTATACCGACCTCCTTCAGCATGTGGTCACATCATGTATATTAACAAGACAAATTGCCAACGACTTTCACTGGTACGTGTTGGACAAGTTTGGACTTGAACTACACATAGAACTTACCCAAAGAAACGACGAATCACAGTTGCTAAAGCTGTTAAGAACTGACATTGAAAGTAGACTTGACAAAACACGATTTCACCAGTTTCAGATCTGTTCATTCCAATTTCTCGTCCTTGTATCACGAGTGTACTTCATAGCCTGAAGACCAAACATGTGTCAAAAGCAAAAATTCCCAGTTCAGCTCCTGCCAAAACTCTCTACCTATATGACCTTACTTTAAAAACAAAGTCATTATCATTATTGGATCAGTACCGTAATAAATAAAAAGTTGTTGTTTTTTTCCTATAGATTTATGTACAAAGATTATGTGCCATTTTGTATGTTTGCATGTATTTCCTAACTATTGATATTGTATTTGTTTCTTCCTCATCTGTATTAGTGTAATATGTATCACTGACTTTCTGGAATGTTTTCCAAACTCTTCAATGTAAATTGTTAAATGTATCTCTCTCTGTTCTATTTTCTATGTTTGTAACTGAACTCTCCTTATGGAGGAAATAAAGATTGATTGATTGATGTTTACTGTAAATAATTACGGTGAAATTTGAGAGCATTTCTGGAATAGGATTTAGCTTACGATCTGCTGGCTCTTTTAACACATGTTTTTTTTAAAAAAGCGCTGTGCTTGTATAAATCTCTTACTACTTATAACAGTACCCAATTTATTCTACATCGAAACAACGTCTAAAATTAATAAACCAATTGTTTCTTCATCTAATAAGTAATACGTCTTGATAGATATTGTTTCACTTTTGAGTCTCAGGATTAAGAGACTTTGAACTTGTTCCAGTCTTAGTCTTTCAGCTTTGGAACATTTAAGTTTTTGCGAACGTTTTCCAGCTTGCTTTCTAAGTTCAGCTCTACGTGGATCTTTCTTCTTTTGTATTTCTTTTGGCTATCATTTATTTTGCAACAAAGTTAATAACATGATTTTAAGATTAGTTGGAAATTATCAACATCATATTGTAACTAAACTATTTTTAAAAAATCTTGAACTCAATTAAACATAATCTTAAAAATTATGTTACAAGATCGCGTTAGTATAATTTTGAGTAGTACAAAAAGTTAATTGAAAATAAAAGTAGTACAAAAAGTTAATTGAAAAGAAAAGTAGTACAAAAAGTTAATTGAAAATAAAGTAGTATAAATAAATGGAAGCAATGAAGTGCCTAAAATGTAACACAGAAAAGGTAGTTGCTGCATTCAATGAAGGTAATGGTTACTGTCAGCCTTGTTGAAGAGAGTACACGAAACTGTGGAAAGACAAAAATAACAGCTATTTTAAACATTGGAGAGAAGAGAACAGCGGACACTTAAATAAATACTTAAAAAATGAATACCACAATGACGAAAACCACATAGTAAATCCCTTGGCGATAATTAGAGATTTACAGATATTCAATCAAAACATTAGGTCTTGGTGTACCATCTAAGGACTTTTACTGTACATGGATACATTTTTCAATACCTAAAAGTGTTCGTGAAGATGAACTAGAAATAGATCATTGCATACCATGTATATCTTTTGACCTATCTGATCCTGATTAACCGAGAAATGTGTTCACTGGTCAAATACAAGGTACATGAAATCCAGTGAAAACAAACATAAAAATTATAAAATGCCTCCTAAAGAAGATAATCAAGATCTCTAAATTGCAAGTCCATTATTTACTTTTTTTTATTTAAATGTTACCCAATTTCACAAACCAACCAAGCAACTAAAGTAGTAATAGAAATAGATGTTTCTATTTACAAAGCGGCATTTCTTAAGATCATCTTTTAGCCATGCGTAATTTGCTGAACCAAATGTTCAAATAATTAGAATGGTCAACAAAAAAAGGTATAAAAATATCCCTTATGTGCCTGGGAACGCCAATTTCTATTACTACTAATGGCGTTTTTCCTCCAGTTGTACGGACTATGAGAAAGTTGACAGACTTTCCACCATTATGAACATTGTGCTCATCCTGGAAGAAAATAATTAATAGTGATAATCTTGTACACGCACTTTCGGACTCGCGACTTAAGATGTCCCAGTGAAAGGAGTCAGGTTAGCTAGGCACGAGAGCAAACACTAACGCACATACGGACGGGGAATACATTCCGTGTACTGTACACTTCTTTTGGAAAGAGGAATATGATATCCTTCATCAGTTTTCATCATCAGGATATGAAACGTAGACCTTCAAACCCATGTTGATAAGTACTATTACATCAAGCATGTAGTTGCAAACCCTGCTCATGCAGCAATACCATTTTAAAAACAGCGCACCGTATGGAAACCTTATATTAAGAGAATATCTGTACAGTTGTTTTCTTGGTGTATCAAATGATATGGTATCTCAAGTGGTTCGGTACTAATTTCTAAATGACTAAACGAGAGAGAGAGAGAGAGAGAGAGAGAGAGAGAGAGAGAGAGAGAGAGAGAGAGAGAGTATGATAAAAGTTAACGATTTTCACCATTATTTTTAGGTTTGCGAACTGTGCCTACGAAACGTTGATTCTGGAGTTACTTGATAGTGATGTTTCCATCGATGATTTTACAATGAAAACCACTCTTTTACCATTGACAGTTTCATCGATTATGTTCATAAGAGTGGTAAAGAAGTTGTAACAAAATATTGGATCTGACTTTATTAAAATAAATATATACTAATATTTTCAAGGCAATTGATTTAACGCTACTTGTTAAAATTTTATGCCGAGTTAAATGAAATTATTTATTTATTTATTTGTTTATTATCTCAACTCAGAGGTCGGGTTGGGTAACAAGCAGTTCCTGTAAATACCCTTTCCCATGTACATGACATAGAGGTCGGATCGGGTAACAGTCAATGCCTGTAAGCGCCCTTTACCATGGATATAACAGAGATCGGGTCGGGTAATAGGCGTTGCCTATTTAGTAACCTTTCCCATGAACATGACACAGAGGTCGGGTCATGTAACAGTCGATACTTATAAGTACCATTTCCCATGCACATGACACAGAGGTCAGGATCAGGTAACAGTCGATACCTATAAGTACCCTTTCCTATGCACGTGATACAGAGGTCAGGATCAGCTACAGTCGATACCTATAAGTACCCTTTCCCATGCACGTGACACAGAGGTCAGGATCAGGTAACAGTCGATACCTATAAGTACCCTTTCCCATGCACGTGACACAGGGGCCAGAATCAGGTAACAGACGATGCATATAAGTACCCTTTCCAGTGCACATGACGCAAAGGTCAAGGTCTGGTAAGCGGCGATACCTACAAGCAGGCCCACCGAGAGGGGAAGGGGCAATTGCCCAGAAGCCCGGCGATTTCTAGAGGCCCGCCGTCAACTGAGTTATAAAAAATACATTAATCTTTGCAGTAAATATTAAAATTTGTTCATTGATCGAGCCTAAGTCATGGTAGATTACTACAGGTTTTAGATGCAAAACTGTACACAGGTTTTTATATACAAAAATTAAACTAGTTTGGGGCCCATGACTGCTCTGCACAGGGGCTAGGAATTTCGGTCGGCAGGCCTGCCTACAAGTGCCCTTTTCCATGCACATGACACAGTAAATTGCATTTAAATTTATTCTAAATGAACATAATTAATAATATTACCTAGCATTGAAATATTGGCATGTTGCAAATCATGAAACAGAATTTCCTTAAAGTTAGATTTTGCTCATATGTAACGATGAAAGACTGAAACAAATAAAACGAATTACGTCTAAAAAAGAGTATATCGTTAAGCCCAACAATACATAATAGCAATTGACAATCACTCTCTCGCAAAACCCTAATCTAAGAAGAGGAGAAGAAAAGAAAAGTGTCCTGTTCTCGGTAGTATCACTATGGAATACTCTAACTGTAATAACTTTGATGTTTTACCTTAGCCAGATTTTTTTTTTTAAACTGCATATTTCCTAACTGAGCAGCAATTTACTGAACAGCTATTTAAGTCTAAGGTAACCTGAACTCTTAGTCTAGTAGTGTAGAAAGTATATGTCTTAAGCCGCATTGTCGCATTTTTTTAAATACATATTTGTTATTTTATTTTTGTGTTCAATTTTTGGAAAATTTGACCAAAAGTACTATTTTAAAGCACTTTTCTACTAAAATGCCACCTTTTACCCTAAAATCTTAGGTTTTTACCTTAATTTCAAAGATTATTAACTGACTTTTTGAAAAATTTTACTGAAAACGACATTTTAAAGCATTTTCACTTATATTTCTAACTTTCAGTGTTTAAATCTTAACTATTTTACTACATTTTAAGACTAGTAATCCAGTGTTTGTATAAAAATTTTACTGAAACCCCAGACCACTAACCGGTCCAAGTCATTTTTTTTATAGTGGTTCGATCCGAGGCCACTGCTCATCAAAAGTTAACTGAAAACCACCAGCCACTGGTCATCAAACTTTTTTCTGAAAACCCTGGGTTACCAGTCATAAAAATTTTACTCAACCCTGGGCCACTGGTCATCAAAATCCACTGGTTATTAAACTTTTACTGAAAATCCTAGGCCACTTGTCATCAAAATACTACTCACAATCATAGACAACTGGTCATCAATTTTTTTACTAAAAACCGCACCAATATTTATGACTTAAAAATTTTAGCTATAAATTTATAACATACCTTGATGCCCCCAATTTGATTCTTTTCAAATTCACAATGCAGCCAATATAAACAACGCACTTATAAATCTGGTTTAGAATAACAGCCATAGAAGGCCAATCAACAATTTACCTTATTATTATTTTTTATTTTTTTATATCCAGAATACAGTTTAAGTTACTTAACTCTTTTCTATCTTGGAAATAGTCACCCGTGCTCTGTTGAAATTATCTCACCCCACAAAACCAGGTTCATAACTAGAAACACATCCTGAAGGAGATTTTATAACCCCCTATTCTATTCTCGAGGCAAAGTTATGTGCGAACTATTCAGCTTCATTTGTTATGAGTTTGGAAGACAACATTGCATTTTCTAAACATCTTTAAAAAGCAGAGGTCAAATTTTCAACAAATGTATACCAGCTAATTCAACCCTAAATAATAGATTTATTCCAAAAATATTTCAGATTTTTTCGAGTTTTTGAAGATTGAAAAAGTGGTGTAATTTTTTGAAATTTATACTTTCTGAACAAGTTTATTCATTTCGCTTGAGGACGAAAAAATAGTAACTTTTATGCCTTTGTTTCATTTTTAAATAAAATGGGTATAACCTTTACTCTAGAGTTAAGGTCTAGAAAAGACAAAAAATAATAAATGTTTTTAAAATGGTTTTATGTTCGAGCGACAGCATAGATATAAACATTTTCTTAATAAAAATATAAATAACTTAATACGTCCTTAACTCCAGTAAGGGACGGAGCATAGTGTGACGTCATAAAAATTAACATATTCTAACTTAACATTACAGTCTACGGGGATTACATGACAGCGTCGTGAAAAAGGGAGTATTTGATACAAATCTCAGATAACATGAACTCCAGTAAAAAGCGGGGCATTTGTGACGTTAGAATAATTAATGGAATTATAAACATTTGTAAAAAATAATTACTCAAATTGAAAAATACATGAAATTATAACATTGTTGCTATAAATTTGTTTAAAAATAATTTAAGATATTTGTAAGTTGATAGAAACGTTAGCTGAAACAAATAAACAAGCGTGTATAATAATCTGAGGAAAGAATTTAATGACTGTTTAGGAAAACTCTAATTTCGTTGCAAAATAAATAATAATAATCTTTATTCTTGTAACATTGGCCACCGGCCCAAATTACATACATGTATGAAAAATATGGTTCAACCATGAAATTCGAGGATTTACACACTGACTCTCTAACTTGTATACATTTTGCTAGATAAAGAGCAAAATTATGTAGGACATTACTATTATTACTAATTCTCTGCATAAAGTTATAGAACTTTTTTTTATTATCCCCGCAATAGATTGACCACTTGGTAGGGGAACACCATCAGAAAGGTCGCCTTACAATCAAACATTTCTGGTTATCAGATAATCCAGGGACAATAATGTACAGAACACCCATACACACACACACGCATTCGCACATGCATAATGCACGCAATCTCTTTAGATACACAATTTATATAGACAAACAGAAGTATACTGCGTCTAGGTGACATAAACTTTGTGATGTTACAGTATTTTGTTCCAGTTTACCATCAAATCAGACCCAAATACATATAACGAATTGTAAGAAGAGATAGGATTCTTACACAAATTATAGAACTTATTGTAATTTGCATTACAGTAAACGTTCGAAAGTTAATAAGTATATCTCATGTTAGTATACATGGGATATTTAACAATAAAATAAAACTCATCCTCTTTATCTGCACAATAAGGACACAGTCCTTCAACATAGGGGATATTTTTAAACCTATTTACATTTACCATTATAGGAAAGTTTTTATTTCTCAACATACATAGTAAGCAAAATAAATGGAAGGTAGTGAAAGTAAAACAACAATAATTTAAGATATTTTGAAGTTGCTTAAAACGTTTATTTGTTTGCTTGCTTTTTTTGTTGTGTTTTTAAAAATTAAATTTTTTTTTTTAAATAAAAAAATTATTTTAACAACTGTTTAATAACACTGTAATGTTATTATGAAATAAATGGAAGGTGGTGACAGTAAAACGGAAGACAATTCTAAGGTTCCTAAATCACCAGAGAAGGTAAAATCACAAAAGATACAAGATCTAGGTTGAGATGATCTTGGAAAACAAATTAACAAATGTACACAAGAATTTTAAAAAAGCCAAAGCGGAAATGAGAGAACTGACGTTACGAAAATCGACTCACGTGACAGTAAAAGGTCAAAAACAATATTTATTATTTGATACGTGGTGTGGTTATTCCTATAGGAATAGGTGTGATGTATTCAAAGTGAGGTATTTAAAAAATAAAACACATCTAAGGATTCAGGGATACTGGAGATTACTTACATATGCTACAAGCCAATGATAAATAAAGTAAATCCATGTACAGAACCGTTGCAGTATAGCAAGCAGATCAAAGCCTAAAGACTAAAGATAAATTCAACAAATCTTCATTAATAAATGGCAAGCCAAACGAGCAACATAATTAACACTATTTTACTATGCGACATTAAATTTAGCTCTTACAGTAAGTAACATTATGCTTTTTTTGGAAGGATATATTTAATTCTAAAATAGATTTGCCAACTAAAATCGGTACAGAAGAACTAATAAAATTGGTTATTCCTGTTTCTTTTGAGTCAGTTTACGATTGACTATCTAATATCGTAAAGGATATTACGAGCAACATAATTAACACTATTTACTATGCGACATTAAATTTAGCTCTTACAGTAAGTAACATTATGCTTTTTTTGGAAGGATATATTTAATTCTAAAATAGATTTGCCAACTAACATCGGTACAGAAGAACTAATAAAATTGGTTATTCCTGTTTCTTTTGAGTCAGTTTACGATTGACTATCTAATATCGTAAAGGATATTACCAGACAAAATAATTATATGCATTAACTATACAGTTAATAGATTAGTACTTTTAAATGGTAGAGAAATTCCCCGCAGACCGTTTAATTAATTTAAGGCTGATGAACATTAATGAATTTCAGAATGGTTTAGTTAGCAAGATAGAACAATACAGAGGTAAAAGAAAAAAAGCATACAAACGCCTATAAGTTTTAAAAAAAATGGTTAGAGATTAGTATGGCAAGTGTTTCGGGTGGAATGAATGTTGTGGCCGCTAGTTTATGAGTTGTTGGCCTGCGGGTTCTTGTTATTCATCTAGTTTTTATAGGGTTTGGTGCAACTTTACTAGGGTTTGTTGCAAAAGCCTTAAAAGACAAGCTAGTGTACAATAAAGTTTTAAAACACGATGAGATTGTAACTTCTGCTACAAGTAAGTTGAATAATATTGAACAAACGGTGACTAAAGCAATAAGCAATAATGAAATAAGTCACGATGAATTTAATATGATAGTTACTGAATACAACAAATGAATTGAAGGGCGCAGTGGCAAACAGTCCTGGAAGCCTAATTAGGACGCCAGGACTCTTAATCAGGCTTACTGTCTCATTACTTAGTTGGAAACCTGCCTAACGGAGAAGCCTACTGACATTACTGTTGAACGACAATCTGAGAAAGAAATATTTTACAAATCGAACTGATAACAGAGATGGTAAATTGTACATTTAATTACAGAGAATACATCTTGTAATTGGTTATTCCAATATTTCAAATGATAACAACAATATATTCTATTAAATAAATGATAAGAATTAAACCAATACCATATAGTTTCTATATTCTTCAAATGTACATCAAAAAGTCAACGATGGAATGACTGCTAATAGTGACAATGAAGAAGCACAGATATTGAATGCCAGTAATGTAACTCTAAAGTTCTAATAACTCTGAGTAATAATTACACAGTGCATATAACCAACTACAACTCTAAATTACTAGAACTTAATAGTCCAAGATCTATAAGTACATCTACCAAATCAGAGATAGTCTGAGCATATTTTAAGCCTTAATCTTATGTATTTTTCTTGATCAACTAAACAATACTAAGAATTGCTGTAATGACCACTACTCTGCTCTGTTATAGTCCTTACCTATTAGTAATGTATTTCACAGTGATTTCATTTAACATGATGTTAATAGCCCAAATAAACAATTACAACGAGTGACTATAAAAAGATTAAATATCAAAATTAAAGATGAACATGGCAAAGTAATAGATTTTAAAGGTATGCCAATTGCATATATGTTTAGAAGAGCTCATATTAGTTTCGCGTAGCTCGCCCACAGTATGCAAGCTAAGACAAATTATTATTCTGTTTCATGTAAAACAAATTACATAATATCTTTAAGAAGTTTTAGTGATTTTACTTTTAAATTCATAGAGAAAGATGAAAAAGATAAGAAAGATGCTGCACTAAGCAACGACTTAAACTTGAACAACAACCGTGTTACAAATTTAACAGATTATATGGAAAAATCTGACGCAGTTAACAAAGGTTTTGTACAACAACAAAAAAAATAAATAAAAAAAAAAAAACGGTGTTAACGCCCAAATACGTAAGATTTTAAGAGTTTGGAGGATAATAATTAATTTGACAGCTGTAACACTCATGGAGAGAACAAGTTAATACTAGATTAAAAGCTGCGGATGAGTATCACCTAAAATCGACTAAACTATCAGAACTGCAAAAACAAATTGATGAAAACAAGAAATAGATTTCAGATGCGGAAGATTTATTTACCAAGAGATTAACTACACTATTGAGTTTTTTTACAGGCTTTATAAACTTTTAAAGCGAAAGCAAAGATAAGACCTGTAGAAAACACTCAGCAATACCTACAGAAAATTGAATAAAAGAAGAATGTTGAAGTATCATCCTGAAAGAGTGACATGGAAGAAATATAGAAGTCTGTAGAAAATTACAATACGTTACAATCACAATATCAACAGTTTCAGAAAGAATTAAACAATGAGCCGAAACAGAATGCTGAAGATATTAAAAGTTAAAAAATGACTTAAAGATAGAGTGTAAATGTTCTAAGATAGACAGGCAGCTTCACTGATAGTCTTTTGCATTTAGAGAGGAATGATGACTTCAAAGAAATCAATAGAAAGATAGTTGACTTAAGAATAACGTTACAATGAGTGAAAGTGTGATGAGATCTGTGTGGACGACCTACGATCTATCAATCTCTGATTTAAGTCATAAATTAAAACTTTTAAAAGAATAGGATTTAGTAACTCTTAATAAGGAACTATCTGCTAGAATAGAACAAGGTGAACAATTTCAAACAGATAGTGAAGTATATACAAATAAAGAGCTTTTTCTAATAACATTTATGTTGTAAAAGAAAGTTTGAGGAAATAATAACTTTCAGATATGAACAATTTGCTAGACTAGTTCCAGTAGCACTAGATACAAATATTTGCAACATGCAAGTAGTTTTTGACGAATTAGATAAAAATGCCAAACGATTAAGAATAGATTTTAGTGATATAGAACAAAAGAGAACAACAAAATCCGATGAAATTAAAAAGAAATTAATAATGATGTAGATGAAAATAATTTAGCATTAAGTGAGAGAATTTGTATACACTTAAATCAGAAATGGAGGTATAATTAATTGCATGTAGTGCGGAAATGGGAATAAATACTTTTGCAATTGATAGAAGGTTGAATGACTGTAATAAAAAGTTAAATATAATCGATGTTGCTGCTACTGACGACGAACTACATGGAAATACATTGTTATTTAATTTATACTGTAGAACGTGGCATTGTTATTAAAACAGACACTGACCTACGTTCAAATAGAAGATTTGATAATCCTCCCAAATTATACGGATTCTCATATATTATCTATTTTCACGTCTGGGGAAACATTGTTTTTTACTACCTATGAATTTGACTATGCTCCATAACATTTTTTCTGAATGCGTCATAAACTATATAGGTAAGAGTCAGATAGATATATATGTTATTAAAATAAATAAATTAGGTTTATGTTTAATTTGCTTTAAAACTTTAACACACGAGATAATTCTAGATATGGATTTGATTTTTATTTGGATTATTGGTCAATAATAAACCTCTTGCTTACAAAATAAATATAACTTACAAAATTGCAACAAGACAATAATATGAAAAAAATAAAACAATCAAAGCATATTGTTTAGAAACAAGCAATATTTCTTTTTCAGTTAAAGCAGTTGGAGATCTGTATATTGATTCTGTGCAGTTAAGTTTTAAATTGGGGACATCATAAAATGTTACTATCATTAAATGACAACAGCACCAGTAATACTCGGAGGAGCAATTGCTAATGGTTTAGCATTCACAGGAAGTATTTATCTGTTGAAGTTACTTGATCCCAGTGGAGCTGATGAATAAAGAATAAGATATGAAAAATCACTTGAGGAAATGCAGAAAAAAACGTAGAGTTCAATGAAAATAGAGCAAAGTCACTTGATTACTTAACTGAAAAATGAAGAGAGCAAGATTTGATATTCAAATAATTTGGATGAATATTTTCTCTATATTCTTCCAATCATCCCGACGCCACTTAAGAAAAACCTAAAGAACCTGAACTTTATGATTTTAACAATCTTCTGAAAAACAGATAACTTTTGAATATATATTTATTGCAGTTGTAATGGGCGCAAGTATTTTTCGTGACTATAATTATCTTTGAGAAGTGAGCAAAGCGACAAGTTCTTAGGCGTCCTAGAAGGAGTTATACAATTTTAACTAAATAAATAGGATTGAAAATATAAAACTCCTCCCAAACAAGAAAGAAAAAAACCCCACAAGGTGTTAACCATCTTAATCCAACACATCAATATATTACATAAACTCAAAGTAGTATAGACCTTGAACGATATTTACGAGTTAGAATAACTAGACTGTGACCAAATGTTTTAATTGTACCAGGTATTTTTTCCGTATCGTTCAATGTCAAGGTTAAAGGAAATGCAAATAATTCAGTTTTAAACGACCTTTGAAGAATGTTGATTAAACCAAAACTATTTCTTACGGTAATGAGGATAGTGTTAAGCTGAATGATTACAACATTTTCATGTTGTTTAAAGACGTATGGTTACAGAAGTCCGTAAGACGAAATACAAGAGATATAATGAACAAAAAACTGAGAAAGTTAAAATCGGAGCTGGTAGTGCACAAAACACATGTACAGAAGCTATTCAGTTTATTGTATACCCTAATAAATAAAAAATTCGACTCAATTTTCATTGTCCGTTGCGTCCTTTTTTCTTCCTCGGGATTTGAGATTTATAATTACGCAGGAACAATCATCTGAAGTGATAGAAGGTGCAAACCAAGATTAGATACTGGAGAATATTTGTCTCTAGTATGGTACGATTTCCTTTAATTTAATGGTTAATTTTGTAAACAATATTAATGGAATTTATGTCGTTTATGATTATATCACAAGAAAGAGAATTATTGATATAGATGCTAATATGATTTTAACAAATGTAATACTTGGTTCGCCAAGAATTAGTCTGAAAGGAATCTTAAAAATGTGTAAAAAGGACAGAAAAAAATTGATGCTGAAAAGTATTGCAATTCAGCAATAAAAAGAAAATAATGATTACTGTGGAATAATTATCTGACACGTTTCGTTTTATTCACAGTGGTAAAAGTAAATCAGCAATTTTTACAGAAGCAACGAAATATTTTCACGATGAACAACAAACAGACACTCAGGTTAGTACTATTATTGTAATCAATTTTTATACTGGTAGCCACTGTTATGACTTGATTTGAGAAATACACATAATAATACACTGCATGGAATAGGACATAGATTAGCTTATGTTCAGCAAGGAATGCACATACAACTGAAAAGAAACGACAACGTAGATGCACACAAAATGTATATTTATTTTGCTTCTGATGCACAGATACATATTCAGAGCAACCAGATAAACGATATTCTCTTCTATAGTCTGGACCGGTTCCATTATGAATCGTACACCACCTCTGGTCTTCGAAAGTATTTACCTGGCAGAGTTACTATCTAGTTGATGATTATTTCATCCCTTTAAACCTTACAAGTTTCGCGAAGGTAAAAATAAAAGTCGGTACATTTATACTGTATACAAAGTGCAAGATACCAACCGCTATAATCAGTAAAATTAAAATAAACAGTGATAACAAATTAGCCGAATCATAAAAATGTAATGTAAGCAGAATATAAACATTATATTTTTTTAATAATGCACACCATTGAGCTAATTGTTTTAACAATCCAACAACTTTCTTGCTAATGGTATTCCATATTATATATGTTATCCTTTTTGTATTCGCTTGTGTTGTAAACCTCTATGTTTTGTTTCTTACCATTGTAACAGTTGTCTGTTTCAACACTTACGCAGAGATAATCTGTGTCAGTCATTACAAGTTTCATTTTGTCACCATGTTCTTTAGCTTGTTGTACTAAAAGTCATACAGATGCAACTTACTCACTTCTAGCAACGTAAAGCCGTCATAAATTTGTGTGAATAACTTTATTTTCTTTTGTTCCTTAAACTAACTAATAACATATCATCATTTATTATTGTACTTCTTGCAAATGAAATATCTTTTAAAGTTTACAATATTTCTTTTCGAAGATGTATTAAGTTTTATGTTTGATTTTTACCATAACTCTTGATCGAATATAACGGATCTATGTATCATGTTTCGTTTTATTTCTATCTAAGCAAACAACTTCAAATTACGATAGTCAATAACATTTCTTTCTTTGTTTTTAAGTACATAATAATTTAGCTACTGAAGGTTTTGTACCTTGTTTATCTTCTATCAATTTCTTCTGAATTGGAGACTAATCATCCTCTCTAGGAATTTGTTTTTCTGGTACCAGAGGACAATCTTTGAAGTATTGATATAAAACAAACTATTTCTTTCAAATACAAATCAGTTTAAATTTTACATCAATTTTTGTCTTTTTAGAGTGGCCTAAGGCTTTCCATTTGCAAAATTAGCTCGAATCTACTTTTTTAAATGACAAAACATTGAGCATTAGAGCTTTTCCAGTCACACGTAATTTTTTTGTTTTTGTTTTGTTGTATTCTCTGATTTTCTTATCTCTTCAACTATAATACCTTTGAGATTTCATTATGTTTGCACAATATTTACATCATGACTTTATTTTATAACAGATATAACGCATAATTGTTCTGATTTCTATAATATAATTTGTGTACACATGAATACTGCACTGCTTTTAGTTCTAACGTCATAACTATACATGAAATCAGGACCTACTTTAGTGGTACAACACTTACTTCCGGCTTCCAAATATTAAAAGATTCATCATATCCTTTCCATTTTATCAGTAAATACTTTTTACAATTAATTTGGTTAGTTCTTAGCATATTCTCAATTTTGAACTAAACTTTTGATATGCCAGCATATCAACTATATCTGCCTAGAACTGATCATCAACGCGTGTAACATACATTCTTCTATATTTTTATCCTTTTATGGACCTGCTTGTGTAATGTGTAGGCAGACTTTTTCACCAACCAAACTTTAAGTTCATAATATTGTATCCTCTTCATTTTTCTATTCTTATCCTGTTTCAACCTTACGTCCAGTTTAATTTGCTTCCATAATTGATATGTGTGAAAGCAACTGGATTTTATGATTTCAGGATAGATTTTTTAAATACTGCTCTTGATTAGCGTAATTAGACTTTTGTCGTCATTAAATTATAAAAATAATGTAGTATTTGCTTTGGCTTGTCTGATTAAGGGTTCTTTTTAATAGTCGTGATTTATATTAATTTATAGTACTTACGTCGGTACTGTAATTTACGTCTTGCTTTTCATATGTTTGCTTTTTAAAATTAATTTGTTTAGAAGTTATCAAGCTGGCATAAACCATCTAAAGTATCTAATTCCGTTTGTTATTATGTAGTATTCTTTCAATTCTTTCTCTAATTCATTTAAATTATCGATATTACGAGTGATTGAACCCTCGTGGTATTGGTCAGAAAGAAAGATGGAATAAACCGTTTTTGCATAGACTTTCGTCAATTGAATAATGTCACCGTGTTTGATGTGCCAGACATGGAGGGCTTGTTTTCAAAATTGGCAGGGCACCAATATATTTCAAAGTTAGATCTCACCAAAGAATATTGGCAGGTGCAAATCGCTGTTAATGTCCCCGCGTTAGATCAGTCGTGACCCCTAAAGGTTTATACTAATTTAAAGTCATGCCTTTGGGTTTGGTCAACGACGGTGCGTCTTGCGTTCGTCTTATATGAAAATTGTTGAAAGGCGCGGAGAACGTAGATAGTTTTGTTGACGATTTTCTTGTATACACGCATACTTCAATTGTAAATTCAAAATATATTATCAATGAAAACAGGCTTTGACTTGGATGACAATTTTATATAGCAAATAAAAGAAGATATTGCTTAAGTAAACGATGCAACTAAAGAAAATAAAAAACAGCGACAAAAGTCCTAAATAGATATTACAAACTTATGAAAATAAAAGAGCACAAATAATTGGTAATTTAATAGATATAGTAAATATCTTTATATAAAATATTAATAACATTGAGACAAAAGTTGAAGAAAAGTTACCATTGTGTTATGTATGATGTTTTCATACTTAATTTTTGTTTATGATTGTAAGTTGTATGGTTATTTGAAAATACATACTTAACTTTTGTCCATGATTGTAAGTTGTGACATGTATCAGGTAGGCCAGTATTTTCATAGGCATTTCACAATTAGACTTTTGTGATATATGTCAGGTAGGCCAGTATTTTTCCATTATTATTACTCATATTCTAACGTGACATAGGTCAGGTAGGCATGTGCAGTTATATACAGATTTTGGTAAACAAATTAATTCCTGTTCTAGATTTGCGGTTCTAAAAGATCAGTCTGTAAGGAATCTATTTTAGTTGTGTTGTTGAAATCAGATACGATTTGAGAGGAATTATTTATTTATAATATTCATTGAAAATACTACAGTGTTCGTTGACTTTTGGATTAATTTATGATTTTGGGATTTACGTGAACTCATTCAAATACATTCTGGATAACATCTTTGTGGTACATCAGGCCAATCAAGGGTATTGAAATTCATTCGGAACATTTTATCATTTTGGACTTGTGATTAGGACATTAGGATTATTTGGAATTTAACTCACAAATTGTAAGTGTCTTTTGAATTTTCACTTGAATTGTCTGTAAATAAATTGCTTGTTGATTTTACTTACATTGTTGGTTTCACTTTCTTTCTGTTACATATTTTTAAGACCTAGATTCGTAACAATTAGGTGAAAGGTTAAAACGACTTTTAAAAAGGTGTAGCAATTGCTATTGTTTTCATAACTATTGATATGACCGCAGCAAATTTTGGTCCGACCATAGCAAATGTTGTAAAAGGATTAACAGTAGGAAGAGGTAGTAGTAGCGGTGGTTGCACAGATTCGTTCATTTACAAATTTTAAAAAGTATAAAAAGTATTGCTAACTTTTTGTTTAAGTTTGCAAAGAAAGCATCAGCAGCAGCATTGCCTGGTATAATTGGTAGTATAATAAGCTGGTGCTTAACAGTAGTCGGCCAAGTTATTTCTTTAATAGCTCATAATGTGATTTGTTAATTCTTGCATTAATTATCTTGTTCTCTGCTATTGTACTAAAATGTTTATTTTTAGTAACAAAATTAATAAAGAACTAACTACATATCAACAAGCTATCTAATGTATTTCAAAAGTAATTTATACCAGCTCCTACAACCATAGGCATAATTATAAATGCCCCTTTATTTGTTTCATGATATGTAGCTTTATATCATGAGATATATTAATTATAGTTATAGGTGCCCTATTTAAGAGTCCTTGTGTCCTAATTTTACGTACTGTTGTTGGTATTATAGGTTTGTGTATGTAATTCCTATTAACATTATTCGTTTCGCTATCTGTCATTTGATAAATTGTTGAAGAATTGTATATAAACTTCCATAATTAGATTTTTGTCACGTAGCTATTTATTGTAGCATTTATTTCTAGTCCAAATGAAAATTGATGACTTTTGTAAATTGTTATTGTAATCTGCTATACGTCTGATTTTCATAACCTCATCACTAGGTAAAAGAAAGGTACCATCGCCACCAGCTATATGGTTTTTATATTTTATGTGTTGAATTACACAGTTGAAATGTGCTGTTGAAATTTTGTTGTGAAGTTTTCGTCTGAGTCATAACTTTTGTCACCTATAATTAATTTTTAAAAGAGCTTTTATTACGGTGACTTGAATAGTAGAAACAGACTGTGTAATACTTGTTTTATTTTGTCCTTAAGCACCTAAAATATAAATCACCTACGACCTAGTACTCTGAATTAAGCGCTCTATTCCTTCATCTATTAGTC
This sequence comes from Margaritifera margaritifera, assembly GCA_029931535.1. NCBI lineage: Eukaryota > Metazoa > Mollusca > Bivalvia > Unionida > Margaritiferidae > Margaritifera > Margaritifera margaritifera. The sequence goes on from JAQPZY010001289.1 coordinate 1,624,056, forward strand.
CGTTGATATCTTGTAGAAAGAGATAAGTCGACCCTATTCTTTCATCGGGTGAGCTTTCGCTAGGTTTAGATTTTCTGACCATTTTATTAATTTCTTCAGCTGGAATTTTTCTCCAGTATTCAACTATTCCAGCTCTGTTGTTATAATTTCGTTTGTAAGAAATTAACACAAGAGCTGGTTTAGTTCTGTAAGAACTTAACACAAGAGCTGGTTTAGGTTCTCTGAAGCCTTGATGTGTACTTGTAAGTTCCATATAGGTCCATTATCAATGATCTGGAGAATAATAGCAAATACATATCAAAGTGTTCAAAGTGCCGACGTGGTTAGAAAATGCCAGTCTAGATGGTTTCGATATCAGACAAGGAGTTAGACGTGTGTGTGTGTGTGTGTGTGTGTGTGTGTGTGTGTGTGTGTGTGAGAGAGAGAGAGAGAGAGAGAGAGAGAGAGAGAGAGAGAGAGAGAGAGAGTTTGTAAAAGGTGCAAAACGGGAACATCGGTGAGAATACACACAATATACTGGGGACACACCTTGAAACGGGGACGTCCCCGTTTTGTAATAGTGGCAGAGATGGATTGCCACGACTTTACTTAGTAATAAAAACCTTGAAATAAGCGTATCTGACTATGTCCCCGTTTGGCTGGTATTTTTTCACATCATACCAAGCACAAAAATACACACGTTCCACTCTACTCTAAACATCGTGTGTATCAGTCGAAAAACTGAGTACCCGTTTACGCGGTAATATTCTCATTTGTCAGCTCCGCTGCCTTCTCGCGCACTTTGCTACCGAATTACTTACTGAAGATGGGACCAAGAAGATGTAATCGGATTCAAATCAGGCATGTAAGGATGGACAAATATCTCTTATATATTTTCTTTTTAACACAGATCGATTATGTGTTTATTAATGGATAACCCACTGTTCGTAACACACTTTCGCCATATTAGACAGATCAGGAAAGAATGATAACTGAACAGACGGTTTTGAGAATATAGTGAACACCACTTTTTTCAAATATATTGATAAGATTTATGCAGATATTCTTCAGAAATATTACGATGGGCATGAAACTCTAGCCATTCAGTTCTGCTTGTACATTTTATCGTTTAGTTACATTTGAACCATCTGCCTTTCGAAAAGAAATACATCGCAAAATATGAACGCTTGAAATGTTGTTAAATTATGATTTGAATTTAAAACGCTATATCAAAGATTGCTGTTGTCTAATTGTAAGCATGTGTGTTATGATTTGAATTTTGATGAAGAAATTGTAACAATGGTGATTTCGTATTTTTGCATGCAGTTTAAATATTTGTCTCCATTAAGTTTATTACTACTATTAGTAATACTACTACTTCTACAAATCATCTCATCAACATCATCATCATCACTGCCACGAAATTGTATGTACTAAAATACCTTTGTATAATATATGAACGAAATTGTACACGTGTTTCGTTGCCGCGTACAGTATTACCCGGATGTGTATAGTTTTAGCCTTAGCTATTTCAAAATACTGAGTTCGGTTCACCCACCGCCGCACGTATAAAGTGCCAGTGGTGAGAAACATATGAAACCAACATGGGACGTTTCGACACAGCGCAAGTTGATCATATGAAACTAAGTAGGCTACATCGGCATGCTTCCTTTGCCTAGAATATTTACCATTCCGCTCAAGTTTCATTATGTCGGTTGTCAAATTTCATACCGTGAAAGTCTTAATGCCGCGTGACGGACCGAGTTTGCAAATTTACATCAACCGGCCAAGTTCCGATAATTAATCGCGGCCACACAGGTTCTCTAACCGACAGTGCTATAAAACTTTAACGCAGTTGTACACATTCGCGGCACATACTTTTATCGGTACGTAAAAATACCCCGACAATGCCTTATATTAAGAAATTTGACAGGGTCCATTGTATGAGACTAATATGTGCTACCATAAAGTCTCGTGAATACTTTACAACAGGAGTGTACTGGGTAAGAAACTCGGCCCTGGACTTATCTGCCGGGACAGGCCCGGGCTTTTGCTCACACCAGTAAAACACCGGTAAAAACGGATTTTTTTGACGGCCCACCGATGCGGCGGTCTGCCGGGACAGGCCTGTTGTTTTGCTCACACCAGTAAAACACCGGTAAAAACGGATTTTTTTTGCGGCGGCCCACCGGGATTTGTCCCGGTATGCCCAATGGCCAGTACACCACTGCTATACAATATAACGTCTGCACCTAGTAATTGGCTAATCACTCGGTTTGAGAAATATCTTCCCAACACCGACTCAACATAATCAACAAATAGTCACCAAACTCTAACAAAGCTATAACGTAACTACAAATAGCACACATCCTAGGTTTTTTCCTACATTTCATGTTTTATTCTGTTTTTGTTACTTTGAACCTAAACAAGAGTCTCTCTCTCTCTCTCTCTCTCTCTCTCTCTCTCTCTCTCTCTCTCTCTCTCTCTCTCTCTCTCTCTCTCTCTCTCTCTGTGATGGTTGGTCCATCAGCCTATCAGTGGATCCAGGTGTATATTTCTCTCGCTCTCTGGATCTATAATTGTAAAACGGACTGTTAAACTGACTAACGCAGAAAGAGAAGAACTTAATGAATAGTTAACTGAACAATGTACATACACATTACACAAGCAGGCTAGAAAAAGATTTTCCTAATACACAATGGTCTCGATTTTGTTTTCATAAAAATTTAAAGTACAGTGGCCCAGGTTTTTTTTCCATAAAAATTTGAAGACCAGTGCCCAAGATTTTTTCTTTTTTCATAACAGCTCTATTTGAAGGTCATTAGCTTAGTTGGTCTTATATTTTGCTGTCACAACAACTATTTTGAGAACCAGTGGCTTAGGGTTTTCCATAACAATTTGGAGGATAGGAAGGGAGTTGGTCTTGGGTAAACGGTTTAGAGCGGATGAAAACTGGTTAACCGGTTTAAACTGAATAAAGCAGAATAAGTGGCACAGGACCTGGGTTTTCTATATTATTATGGCTTAACATGTCCATACAGGCTGTATTAAGTGTCACGAAGCAGCAAGGGTTGACATTTCCATACAGGCTGCATTAGGTGCCACGTAGCAGCAATGTTTCACATTTGAAAACAAGCTGCATTAAGTGTCACGTAGCAGCAAGGTTTGACTTGTCAAGATAACAATTCAGAGATAGAGGTTCGACAAAAGTGTGAAAATATATATTTAAAAAACTATTTAAGTAAAGAGTATTTGTTACGCATTTTCGTCAAGCTTTGTTGTGAAGATTATTTGATGATTGGTTGTAATAATAATAATAATAATAATAACAATAACAATAATGGAAATAAAGAAAATATTTGTATTGTGAAGCAAAAAATAACGTTTCATTTTTTCTTCAAATGTCCGATTGACATTTTAGTATTAAACGCATATCTTTTTCTTTTCTCAAAAGTAACTGCTCTTTGAGAAGTTATACAACTACATACATTAATTATACCTTTCCTTCTTCTGAACAGACAAGTTGAATTCAATTATGTTGCATGCAGTCACTGATGATTAGTTTTCGAGTTCTTATAATCCAGTGCGATTATTTTTGTCGGAGACAGATTCACGAACGAACATGGTTATTATAATAATAATCTCGTACAGTTGTTCTTATGAAAAAATTCAATGCATAACGAAGTCAATTCATGTGCGCGCATGCGTAATGTATATCATTGTATTCGTACAGTTCTTTTCCCCAACTCAGTCATTATATGTTAGCTATTCACGGGGAATCATCGAACTGTCTGGGGTTTTGTGTAGATGGTGAAGTTGCTCCGAAGGACGGAATCGGTTTATTCAGTGTGAGTGGCCAATGGTTCTGGACCAGCGGGTCTGCAGGATAAGGAGGTTCTCGGGGGATCCTTCGGCTGTCTGGGAAGGAGCGGACCACGTGAGGTTGTTCCTTCAACATTGGACGGCAGCTGTGGAATCGGAAAGCTCTCATGATCGTCGACTGGGCGCAACAAGATGAATAATATCATACATTCCACTTTTGAATCAATCTAATTAAATATCACTATATGTGTGAAATATTAATTCAGTAACACTATATGAGTAAAAATCAATTATGCAACCATTATAATTGTTGATGAACCATATATCAATCATACTTGTTTATAAATTTCATAGTGATCATGTCATGTTGATAGATCCAAATGTCAACCATACTTGTTTATAATTCCATATATTAATCATATTTGGGGATAGTTCGATACGTTGATCATATCCGTCAACATACGGGATCAATTGTGTTTATTTGTTGAAATTCCACGTTTTGGTCGGTTCCATTTAGGAACGATATTATTTTCTTATATCCATTGTTGAACTTTCTGTACATCATTTTGTTTTATCTGCTGTTGGACTTTATGCGCACGAGTAAGGTGTCAGATTCAGTCATTGTTCATATGCATTAGAAATAAACATCTCAGTCACGTAATTGTGTTTAGTGTTTTCGCTAGATAGAATCCCACCCGGCTTCAATCCTGTTACAATCACCACCACCACCATAATCATCATCATCATTGTTGAAAAAGAGCATAACAATGCATTCGTTATCTATAATCAAGTAAATAATAAAGATAACCGTTCTTTCCTCCTCTTTACATCGTTTGGGGTAAATGTGACAAGTTGAATTTGAGCTAATTGGATAAAAATAGATTTCTGTAAAAACTTGTACATGGTACCAGTAACGACATAAAACATAAAACAGTTCTTATAATTATATTGATTGTTTTTCAATGTATCTTTCTTGAGCAAGCATGCAGTGTAATCGTATTGTAAAGCAAAATATTTATGATTCTTAATGACTAAGTTAAATTGTCGAATATTTCGTTTTCTTTCTTTTTTATTTTGTTTCTGTCTATCTTTTTTATTTCTCTTTCTTTCTAATTCCGTATTGTCAGTACTTTTATATTTTCTACATTTTCCTTAATTTCATTCTTTCTATCTTTCTTTCGTTCTTTCTATCTTACTTATTTTTATTCTTTACAAGAAATCCAGAGACTAATAGCACACCTCTTTGAAAGATTTGAGCACAACTTAGATATTTGTTCTTCGAAATTTAAACCACTGTGGTTCTACTAGTAATTATCATACACATCAAAGTACATTTTAACATTGTAAACTCTATGAATTCCTTCTCTCCCTCTCATTTTTTTGAATGCCTGAAAATCGTTACCAAGCACAAACTTTCTGTCATCAAATGTGCATGTATCTGATTACAATACTGATAGATACACATGTTTATATTAGCAGAACTGTGTAATCTCTTGGCATGATAATAATTACAAAACATGAAGCAGCCTGCTCAGTTTAAGTCGACTGAACTACCTTTGTCATAGGGCTGGACAAGTATCTGTTTATATGACTCCTGAAAAGGCGGGAATTCTCATCCAAGTGTATGATGCACAAGTGCCACAAGCGTATGATACACATGTGGTACAATCGTGCCCCCTCTCTCCAACACAACACACACATTTACATGTATATTATGTATATCTGACTCTTTCCTAAAGCATTTACAAAAGAATATCATATTGTTCTCAAATTTATGATGTATTTCTCATTATTTAATTTGCATTTTATTTCGTTTAAGTTAGCAATGCCTTCCAATAATATGTTTGTAAAACTATTTTCAATCAGCACATAAAGCTGAATAGAAAAATAAAGAATTAGATTCAATTGAAATTAATGAACTTTAGCGAATTGGACTTTAGACTTTTACGATGGAATTAACATTACATAATTATACCGAAAGTATCTGGTTTGTAGCATCGTGTAGCCAGTGAGTTTGTGTGAACCTATGATAAGATGGAGGGGCGGATTTAGAGGGATTCGTGGTGTTCAACCGAACTCCTTTTCTAGTAAAAGTGCTACACTTTTGAATTTAAAAAACAAAGATAAATGTGACCATCAATACAGTCCACACCAGTTTTAAACTCGAACCCCATTAGACAAAAAAAACAAAACAAAAAAAAAAACAAACAAAAAAACAAAAAAACAAACAAAAAAACAAAAAAACAAAAAACAACAAAAAATCATTGAAAATCACCATTCCATTTCTTATCTCCATCCTCTTTTTTGTTTTGTCCAAAATTTAGGACTGGAGGAGTTAATAATATGTTCAGTTGGGGAGAGGCACATGAAGTGTCATATTTTGGTTATCAATCCAACTGTCGAATGTACAAGTTAATGTGTTATCAAATGAAGACATTATTTCTCTCACATCCTAGGTTTCTTATATATATATATATATATATATATATATATATATAGAGAGAGAGAGAGAGAGAGAGAGAGAGAGAGAGAGAGAGAGAGAGAGAGAGAGAGAGAGAGAACTAGATGTGCTCGAAAACGTGTTCAGAAAATGCTTCTTTTAAAGAATGATGTTTGACCTGCCATTCGTGTAGGGGGGGGGGGGGGGTAGTGTACGTCGTTAGATTTTCGTAAACTTTTTTATAAATCCGAGGCATAATCGTTTTTAATGACTCTGTCAATAGATTTCTCTTTTAGCATACTAGTTGACAGCGTTATTTCACTTAATGCGGTAATTAAATTCTTGATCTCGTGGATACAGTTCGTTGATACATAGACAATACCTCGCTGCGATTATGAAATTTAACATTAAAGTGTGACATACCTAATTTATTAAAACGGAGTCAATACATATTAGATCAAATTCGATTTTACTGTATATGAATATTAATCGTCAGACATATAACATGACATTTAATTGGCAGATGCTTATGTATGCCGGTATTTATCTCTACAAAGTATTAGTCCATATAAATAATATTGTGTTTCAACAGATAAAATCTTTCTTTCTTTTATGAATATCAACTTTCTCCCTTATTCTCTCCCCTGTGTAAGCGAGTCATTGTCTTGTTACGACTTGTGCTCCAGCTGCAGACTCAATTTATATATTGTAACCAATATTAATTATCATATATATTTAAGATAATTTTTACTTACATGATATTTTATATTTAAATTTTTTAACTGAGTATTTCCATAGATAATATTTGTACTGCCATCATGGAACTTGTAATTGTTTGTATATGTATACTGAAGGGTCAGTAAGCCTGATGGCAATACAGTTCTTTTCCCCAACTCCACGCCACCCCACCCCCTCACAACCACATATCCATACTTACTACTACTACTAATATTATTACTACTACTAATACCTTTAATATTAATAAAAAAATAATAAATGATTTGCTAATTTATAATCATATAACTCTGCATATAACTAATATGCATATCAAGACATTGGTCGGGCATTAACAACTTATTCTCAAAGCCTATATTTTTTTGTTTTAATTGTTCAACTAGTGATAGAGAACGAGAGATATTCACTATACTGGAAATGTCAATACATAGGACGAATATATTTCGCGTGGAATCATAAAAAACATCTAAAGTACGCAAAGCAGTGATAAGCTAAGTCTGAAAGGAGACACAAAGACTAGAAAACCACTCCCACCCCGATATTGCTTGAAAAATGCACATTTCCCGTACAAAAAAAAATAATATTGAAACTGATGTTCAAACTGACTTCGCAGAGTCTAATATTTGCAGAATTTTATTTCAGCATTAACTTCTTTTAACGTGATGTTTGTTAAGTTTTGTTCTATAATCAAAATGAGTTTTAAAAAATACAATACCTTTTAATAAGTAAAATCGTGTTTCAAGCTTCTGTTGCATGAAAAAATAAATAATATAAGCTAATGCACCTTACAAAACAGTTTTTTTTATACGTGTAATAGACAAAATGTATCAAGCAAAATGGAATGTGCATTGTTTTTATACACGAAAGGCGTCCATAGTAGTTGGAATGTGCCATGTTTTTATACACGCTACTACTAATACCTTTAATAATAATTTTAAAAAAATAATAATAAAAACAATAATATTAGTATAAATTTAACATTAAATTTATACACTAGTAGTCCATATTAGTGCCGGATTGCAAGTGTAATACATAGATTATTGAGGTAGGTTTCGCGATGATATCTTTGATCTAGGAACATAATACTACCAAAAATAATATTTATTTATTTATTTATTTATTTATTTATTTATTTATTTATTTATTTATTTATTTATTTATTTATTTATTTATTTATTTATTCATTTTTCCAACGTTTATTCACGTTTCAGTGTTAAGGTCACTGTTACTAAAAATAGATATTTGCCTATGCATTTCATTTACAAATGATAACTTGGTTTTACTAGCCGATTTCAGTCGTCCTCATAAAACTCATTACAAAATGTATTATTAATGGTTATTGGTTTGATTGCCTAACAATCCTAGGTCCAGGGAGAAGTTTACCAATATTACTAACTAACTTTTGCTCATCGATGTATTGAGAAAATTAATATATATATATATATATATATATATATATATATATATATATATATATATATATATATATATATATATATGACTGAAGGTTAAGTAGCCCTAATGGCAATACAGTTCTTTTTACTCTACTACCCCCATCCACCCACCCACACATACACACACCCACACACACACTACCACCTACCCATCCCCGACTATTTTTCAAAACGATTCTCTTACAGACAATAATAATAATAATAATAATAATTATAAGATTTGCTAATTTAAAATCGTAATACTCTGAATATAACCAATATGCATATAAAGATATTGGTTAGCATTAATAACTTATTCCCAAAGCCTTTCTTTATTTTTACTTTAATTATTAAACAAGAGAGAGAGAGAGAGAGAGAGAGAGAGAGAGAGAGAGAGAGAGAGAGAGAGAGAGAGAGAGAGAGAGAGATTCATTTTAAGGCTAAATGATATGCATGCACAAACCTGAGTTGAAATCTGCTAGTAGAACTAAAATATCATCTGGAAATTAAATGCATAGTGACATTGACTTTGACATTGAAACATGGATAGACGTTGAAAAAAAAAAATATTTGAACTTTAAGTCACATTTGGTATTATTTTGTTCCTAGGTAAAGAATACACTTGCCTCATTCATCTATTTTTTACACCTGCAATCTAGCACCATGGATACCCTGCCTGTATGAACACATTGATTAGATTTATTTTTCATGCAACAGCATCTTGAAACACAATTTTACGTATTAAAAGGGTTCCTATTTTGTAAATTTTTTGGAAATCGACTAAAAATCGATTGCAAATGACATCAATATAACCAAAGCATAGTAAAACCCATCTTCCTCAGCACCAATTTATTAAGATAAAGATGTCCCTATTTTGATGGTAAAAAACTTATGTCCCCCTTTCGTAGGTTTTACAAGAATGTGTGTGTGTGTGTGTGTGTGTGTGTGTTCTCTTCTGTATCTGTCATTTATAGACGAGTTGCTACATGGCTTAGTAAAAACCAAACTAGGTTGCAAAATTGGAAGTTTAGAGTGTTGCTGCATAAGTTTAAAATATTAAACTTCTGGAAAGTTGAACGTAATCATCTATGTAAAATAGTTATATTTCTTTCTGTTCTATTTATTATTATTATTATTATTATTATTATTATTATTATTATTATTATTATTATTATAAATTCTGTAAATATAGTCCTGAGATATATAAGTCTATTCCAAAATGCATTCATATATAATGGATTAGGAATATTTAGTATGCAGAATATGATACAAGCATATTTTCATATGTTGGCCTAGATATCTAAAAATGACAGAAGACACATATCCTAAACAATATTACAAGTTACAACTACGATGGAGAAGAGAATTGTGATTATTGGGGCTAACAAGGTTAGAAAGCTTCTATTTATGTATGGATTTTGGCAATATTTGGTGTAGTCATGAGGTGAATTATGAAAATACGTAACTTAAAATGTTTAGAGATGTGAAGATGTTTTTAGACAAAAACTTCATGATGAGATTGAATCAACGGAATGCGTTTCTATAATTCATTGAGAATAGAAGTCACTTGTCAACAATGAGTTGTTAATCACATTGTCAAATTGTTGTCAAATTGTCGATCAATTTTGTTTCTAAAGTTTATTGAGTTCAGTGCGTTTATATAGTTCATTAAGTTTCTTTTGTTCATTGAGAATAGAAGTCACGTGTCAAAAACATCTAGAATTGTTGGGAGATAGAGACTTTTGTTACATAATTACTATGTTTAGAGCGGGTAACTTGCAAATCAGAGATAATACAGGAAGATATAAAAATATTTTTTATGAAGAAAGATTGTGTCAAATTGGTAATGTTAATATCGAAAATCAGTTTCATTTTATTACTGCTTGTCCGTTATATGGATAATTACAAAGAAAGTATTTACCCTACTTCTTATATAAAAATCCAACATGAGAAAAATTTAGGACTTTTATACAAAATGATACTAGAAAAATTCTGATGACTAATTTAGCATTGTTTACTAATGTAAGCCTTAAAGTTTAGAGAAACTTGTTTTATCATCAACTCCTGTTACATAGACTCTGGATAACGTAATATCAATATCACAAAACTTCTGTTTGCTCATTGGAGGTTTAAGGTTCTCTTTAATTTATATTGTGTAATTAATGTGTAACATATATTTGTATTTCACCCAATTAGAAAAAAATACAATAATGATTAATTGCACGTATAACATCTCCAATAGATACCTTATTCTTTTGTTGCAAATTAAAACACCTTTTTGTACCGCATGATGTATGGATATGTATCGTTCTATCATGGGCCAGTGGCCTGCATTACAAATAAACACTATTATTATTATTATTATTATTATTATTATTATTATTATTATTATTATTATATACGCTATGGAGGAAATAAAGATTCACTGTATACTTAGCCGCCTATTTTTCTACATAAAGTAATGTGCTAAAGTGCAATATTTAATAAAATTGTAATTTTATGTGTGTGTATATTTGAGCGAGAGAGAGAGAGAGATTCCATATGTATTAACCTTTAATTTTTGGAGACTTAAAACAAATATTAATATTGTATACTATTTTTTTATTAGTATTTCAACTTTATCTGTTGAATTACATAGCGGTGGTTGAAAGTTCTATTTCATATGTTGAGTTTTTCAACTATATGTGTTGAATTACACAGCGGTGGTTGAAAGTTCAGTGATGTATATCAAGAATTCCAATTTCACAAGTTGAATCAAACTGTTTGTTCAAAGTTCCATTTCGTATGTCGACTTTTTAAATTTTATATGATGGATTACACAGTAATGGTTTAAAGTTCCATTTCCTATGTCGAGTTTTTAAATTTTATCTGTTGACTTACACAGCAGTAGTTGAGAATTCCAATTTCACATGCTGAATCGAATTGCTGGTGTTGGAAGTTCCATTTCATATGTTGAGATTTGAGATTGTGTCTATTGACAAGGTTACTTATAAATCTTACAGTTTTATTCCGAGTTATTTGGAGTTTGTTTTTGAGATTGTTACCAATTCCAGTATACCAAGAAGAACCGGAGTAGTCTAAATTACACTGTATTACAGCAGAACATAACGTTTTTCTAGTTTTCAGTAGTACACATTGACTTTGTCTTAAGAGAAACTTTAACCTAGCATTTACTTTTATTAATTATACTATTCACTATGCATTCACCCTAAAGTTATCCATATGGAGACCTAGATATTTGATACACTTTTCAGAATTGAGTATGTGGCCATTACGGGTGATCTTGAATTCTGATTTTTTTTATATTATTATTTGTTTCCAGCCAAATAGGATGAATTCTGTCTTACCCAAATGTAATGATAGTTTCTTGTCAGTGACCCAAAGATTAGAGGATTATCGTTATTTCCCAAGCTTTTTTTGAAATGTAATTAAGATCCTGATGTGAAAACATGAAAGCACTGTCATCTGCATCTAATAAAAGCTTACAATCAGCGTCTATGCTAGTTTCCATATCATTCACAAAAAAAAGAATAGGTCATAAAATACTACTTTGAGGTACACCACATTATATTGTTGTAACAGGACTAACGATGTTACAAGGCAGCAAGCAGCAGACGTCACAATATACCGATAACGTCTCAATAAAGCGCATCTGAACCGTCTTACAGTCTGGTTGTTTAACTCTTGTTTTTGATTGCATTTTAATCTAGGAAGCCTCCTTTCGCACGCAGCCATGTACCAACATTTGGAAAGACTATTGGCACGGCCGCCGTGTGTACACAGTATAAAAGACTATCCGCACGGCAACTAGTCAACGCATTAGGGACGAGTCCAAAATATTCCAATGATGTAAACTCATCTAAACATAACATATACCCATCAATACAATTACAGGTTTGGAGGCTGATTGGAAGGACTACAAACACCATAAAAAAGGAAATTGTTCCATAGTGTCAATTTCGTATGGCGGCCGCGTGCAAAATTTTGCTAACAATATTCGCACTGCGACCGGTGTCTGTCTCACAGTTTGGATTATAATAATTATTATATATGGTGTGCAAACAATTAGAGGCTTGTCCGTGATTTTCCCGCACGAAAAAAAAGAATGAAAAAAAAGGCTAAAAATTAAATTTTACTTTAACAGTCCAGAATTTTGTTTCAATGATCAGTCATAACATAAGCAAAGAAAAACATCATCTTTCAACGTGCCAATCACTGTAGTTGAGTGGAAATATCTTGACCTGTCACGCACAAGATCCAGGATCGAATCCCACTCTATCTTTTTTTTAGTGTATGCTTTGTTCTTCTGAATTAAGAAAGAATTATGCTACTAAGATTTATTGTGCGAATGTACATTTTAAGTGTATGCTTTGTTACCTTGAATTAAGAAAGAAGTAGTGTTAGATTGTGCGTTGTAGATTTGTGTTACTGAGATAGGTCAGCACCTTCTTTCCTCCATGACTTTACCCTCGAAGCACACGCGATTGCATTTTTTTATGCGAACCCAATTTACACTATCAAGACCGCTATTGGAATTTTGCGCAGCAAAATTTCCCAGCTAGCTTAGTGATCACTGGGATTTGTTATAATATCAAGACTGCTACGGGAATTTTGCGCAGCAAACTTTTCCAGCTAGCTTAGGGATCACTGGGATTTGCATCAAGGGTTACTTAGCAATTGTTGATAAATAATTATTCGTCCATTTACATAAATCTGTGGAGAGCCTTTTCCACCATGCGCGTGTGCAAGCGAAGTTACTATACTATACTGCCGCAGTCAGGCCAATATTATTGTACTACTGCAGGAGATTATTGATCACCACCGACTGTAAAATATTTTTTTATATTAAACAATTACCCCGGTATATATATATAAATGGCGAAATATTCACTGACTGATGCATATAGTATTTTGAAATAATTTATGAGTACATCCGAGATTGGGATTAATTTACCAGATCGGTGGAGTGTGCGTAATGTTCCAGTAAAGATTAAATAGCTATTTCGCTTAAATGCGTCACACAGATTTGTTAAAGAGGCTCAAAAGATGTATGATTTTTCAAACACGTATCTGGGGCATCTTGATAAAATAACCAATTTAGGAATTATCTTGGAAAAACAGCGATGCCTACTCGGCCAAGCTTATGAGAAAAAACCTGAAAAAAACAAACAACAAAACATTATATGATATTATGCAAGAAAAAATGAAGTCGCTGACGTTGACTAGACCACCTAGTACAGATAGTGAAACGAGCGAATAATATAATGATGATGACATTGAAACATTAAGCGAATATAGTAGTAGTAGTGAAGATCACCAAGAATAAATCAGTTAGATAAATGCTTTTGGTATGATATATAAAACACTAATGCCGCTCGGATGTATGCAAAACAATGACTTTATTTTTAACGATAAAGAATAGATGGATATGCTTAAAGACCATAGGAAATGGTGGCATTTCGGTGAAGAGTTATTTCCATATAAAGAGACAGAACCAATACAGGCAATACTCGGAGTGGTACGATAGTGGTAGGGAATTTTAAGTTTGCAAACAAGAACCACAACAAGCTTGAAATTCTTGCATGTGAGCGCACAATTGATTGTGTGTTTCGAGTTGGTGTGATGCATTATTACAATGGTAAATATTCAGTGATTTCGCCAAATACCCGCATAAAGAAAATTGTATTTGAACAGGAAGAGCGATTTGATGCCAAACTTCAGAGGCTGCCGCGTTGTAAGATATCTTGCTTGCTAGACACTAAATTACCTTGTAACATGACCATTTATGAACCAGAATCATTTTCAATTAACTAATGGAAGTTTATCAACTATAGTCCAATAAAAGCTAATGTGGTAACACATCGTTCTAGGTTAGATAAATAATATTTCCTATTAAAGAATATAATCCTCATATATAAAATATGAAATGGTATTAGGACGCAATCAGTGTAAAGGTGTATTCCTTCAAAAACATAAGCTCTGCGGCAGAAAATGTAATTACGATTCCTGTAAATCACATTTGCTCGTGTTACGTGTTGGTCCTAGTGCTCGACCATGCCTACGAAGCGGCATCGGTGTAAAGTCTCATAATCAGCTTTGCCGACCATCTGGATCTGTTCGCCAGTATTATCATGCGCGTCCTCAACAATTTGTATGCGCAACAAATATAAAACCCATTGCTACAGAAATACCCGACACTGTTGAAGAAACACCCGACGAGGCTGTTGAAAACGATACCGAAGTAAATGAAATAATAGCCAGGATTGAAGCCATTGCCGTTTTCAAGCCCAGTAAAATAAAAATTCGTAAAAAATGTATTGTCGGAATTTGCAATTAGACAAAGATTTCCCCTTATATGCCGACTGTGATTGAACTAAGGCAACTCGCGCAATAGCGTGCGATACGAATACCAAGCCGTATGAGAAAAGCTGACATACTTGCGTTATTAGGACCCATAACTGAACCATAACTAGTTGTACAACAACCGGTTACCCCCGGTAACAGCAATACAAATACCAAGAGGCGCAAGAAAAACTAACATACTTGCGTTATTAGGTATTATAGTCGAACCGCGCCAGACCGTGAGACAACTTCATGAAACTTCAACACAACTGAATATCAAAATTCCTCACGAGTCAAGCGTGCGGAAATTTTAAATATAGTCCAAGATGAACAAAACCGTCGACGCGTCGCAGCTACCATCGCCGCTGAGGCAGTCGGGTATGTTCCTGAAAAAGACCGCCGCCGTACCGCAGCTGCTATCGCCGCCAAGGCTGCTGCATATGTTCGTGAACAAGAAGTCCCCGAGTTTAAGTTTCTCAAGCGTAAGCGTGATCAGGATGATTACCGTGCGATTATTCCAAACGCGTACGCACCAAGAAAAGACGTTATAAAATTTTTATCGAATATGCGCCCGGAAATCGTATCGATGTTACAACGCTCTGGAACCTCCGGAGTTAAAGCGGATATTTTATTGTCCATGTACATTTGACTATGCCGCTTAATAACAAGCCATCAGACAAGGATGGATTGAGAACCGCAATCACGTGGCTTCATGGTGGTCCACTTATAATCCTGAACCTCAAAAACACCGAGGCTATCAATGAAGCAATCGATAAAGGTATTGAAAAGATTATCTACACGTTTGGATAAATACATCAACGCAGGTCGGGGATGGACTCTTGACAGATGTGTGTAAGTTCAACTGCATATTTCCCGAAAACATACCATTCCGCGGATCAAATTACATACCAACACCAGAATATGTTCCGCCGCTGTCAGTAATAAACGTAAAAAACGAAGAAAATCGATGTTTTGAATGGGCAATAGTGTTTGCGTTATATCCCGCGAGCGATAATACAGATCAGCCGCGGAAATACCAGCAACATTTAGGGGAATTCAGTTTTGGCAATATTGAATTGCCGGTGACGGTTACTAAGACCACACTCAAAAAGTTTGAAGAACTTAACCCCAGTATTGCCGTTAACGTGTACACTTGGGACAAAATCTTTTATCCACTTGAACTATCCCAACATGTACAAAGCACAAATTCGCATGGGCGGACTGAGATTGATCTGCTGTTGATAAGCGGTATGAATGATTCAGAGTCGCTATCTCAGTATGTGTTGATAAAGAATATTTCCCGGTTGCTTAACCGACACAGCAAGCTCACGGGTAAAAAGTTTCCATGCAGACGGTTGCCTGCATTTATTTAGCACGCAACAGCTACTTGACGATCATGACTTTTATTGTGGTCGAATCAGTGCAAAACCTCAGCGTACAATTATGCCAGAATGTGGCAAGAACATTTTGAAAGTCACCGCAGTGCAACGAAAAATGAAAGTCACGTATATCATCTACGCGGATTTTTAATGCTTAAATATTCCCGTGAACGACCATGAATCCCCACAGACCAATCAAACACAGTCCAAGTTGCTGAACAAATCCCATGCGGTTTTTGTTTCATTGTCGTCAGACGTGATGGACGAACTAATCCACCAATAGTGTATTGTGGTAAGGATTCGGCTGAGGTGTTTATTAGTTTGCTTGAGGAGAGCGCGAAATGGATCCGACAATGGTTATGTTCGTACGCAGATATGATTATGACTAACGATAATATTAATGAGTTTATCGCGGCCACTCATTGCTGGATCTGCAATGGTGCTTTTAGTTTCACTGATCCGAAAGTTCATGATCACTGTCATATCACTGGCGCGTACCGAGGATCCGCACACTGCGCATGTAATTTACAGCTGCGAATTTGCCCAAATAAAACAAGAATTCCTGTGGTACTTCATAACCTGCGTGGGTATGATGACCATTTAATAATGCAGGCAATAGCCATGGCATCAAAGGCGCCAATAAGCATCATTCCAAACAATGTGGAAAAATACATGACATTTTGGCTGGGATAATTGCAGCTCATCGATTCGTTACAGTTTTTTAATTCATCATTGGATAAACTAGCAAACAATCTTGCGGTGAATGGTAATGATCGTTTTACAATTACTCATCAATACGGAGGTGCTTTTAATGAAGCATTAAATTATGAGGGCAGTTACCCGTATGGACCAGACCAAAACGAAAAAGGTTCCCGTTACTGCTTCGCAAAGGAGTATATCCATGCGTATTTGGATTCTTGTGAAAAATTTTATGAAACTAAGTTGCCCCCATCGGAGTGTTTTTATTCAACACTGACGCGTGAAAAATTAAGTGTCGTAGACGAAATGCATGCAACAAATGTCTGATCCGCGTTTGGTTGTCGAAATCTCAGTAACTATCACGATCTGTATTTGCGCACTGATGTGTTACTGGCGGATGTTTTTGAGGCGTTTCGTGAGAAAGCCATGCGTGAGTACAAGCTCGACCCCGCGCACTAGTTTACATCTCTGGGAATGGCCAGAGGTGCATTGCTGTTAAAAACCAAAGTGGTGTTGAACTGCTCACCGATAGTGTCCAGCATCTGTTTATCGAGCGTGGTATTCGTTGTGCAATTTCTATGGCAAGCCATCGATACCCTCGCGCTAACAACCCAAACGTGGACGGATACAACAAAACCAAACAAAACAGTTACATCATGTATATTTATTCCAACAACTTGTATGTATGGGCGATGATGTAACCCCTGCATGTTGGTGTTTTTGAATGGATTGATCTCACACACATAGACGTGGAAAAAACATGTACATAAGTATCACAGCAACAGCGACCACGGATACTTCTTTGAAGTTGATCTGCAATATCCAGATGAGCTTCATCACACTCATAATGATTATCCTCTTGCACCAGAAGCGTTGGGGGTGCCGCGCGGGTGGTTGTCCCCGTATGAGTGTGCAATCGTGGACGAATCCAAATGCAAGTTCATTGAATGCACCAAGCTTGTTCCGAATCTTCGGACTAAATCCAATTATGTAGTCCATGTATGAAACCTGCAGTTGTATTTGCGATTGGGAATGCACGTAAGCAAATTTCATTAGGTGCTTGGATTTCGCCAGCGCGCCTAGATGGCTCCTTGCATCCAAATGAATACGGACCTTCGCACGAGGTTAACCAATGAGTTTGAAAAGAATTTCTTTAAATTCATGAATAATTCTGTGTTTGGGAAAACAATGGAAAGCTTGCAAAAGTGAATCCGCGTCGACCTTGTCCGTGATAGTGATCAAGACCAGTTTGGAAGGCTTATTGCTGACCTGGCACTCGAATCCCGAAAGATCTTCGATGGTGGACTCATTGCCGTACATAATAAAAACATCAAAGCTGAAGTTGATAAAGCCAATCTATGCTGGTGCGTCCGCGCTAGACTTATCTAAACTGCTCATATATGAGTTTTATTACGACAAAATAAACCCGTGTTATAAGGATCGTGTCAAGATGCTTTACACCGACACTGACTCTCTGCTGATGCATATAACCACCGACGATGTTTATTCGGATATTACATCAGAGACACTCGCGAACGAATTTGACAAGAGTGAGTATCCGAAAGAACACTCTTTGTTTAGTAACACCAACAAAAAAGATGTTTGAAAATGCTAAGATGAGTGCTCGGGAAAGCCAATCAAAGAATACGTGGGACTGCGCCCCAAAATGTACTCGTTTGTGGTAGGAACTTTCAATTTCATCGGTGGATCCGTAGGATCCAAGAACATCAACAAGGCGAAAGGAGTTCCAGGGTTTTTGTGGAAAAGGATCTCCGGCACGAGATGTGTGTGGAATGTTTGCGTGAGCGACGCTAATATACACACACGGCAACATAATCAGGAGTAAAAAACATCGCATGCATGTATTCCGATGCACCGAGATGAGTTTGTCACGGCTTGATACCAAACGATGGATAATTCCAGATGGAATTACAACTTACGCGTTTGGACATCACGCGATTGCAAATCAACTTACGATTGACGTTGATGCGATGCACTAATGTAAAATAGATCTTGGTGGTAGTTCCCTATTTCCAGGAACGAATTGTAATTCCTCTCGCATAAATGCTCTACTTGGTGGCTTTGGTGATGGTTCATCCTCACGCTTATTTGTATCGTTGTCCACGTACCCGATCATGTGGGAGAAATAAAAGATCAGCCTGGTGAACTTAGTTAGGTATTTGGACATCAAAACCAACCACGGTAAATCTTCCTTGCCACATGTAGGTAAATTTGCCAAAGCGCTTGTTTGGACAACCTATCCTCGAGCAACCACTTGAGCGACATTTGCCGCGCTCGCTAACTTTTCAACGGCAGCTTCACCTTTCCAATAACCGTGAGGGCTGTGGTATATTTTGGATAAAATCCGTTCAGAAACCATGATATCAATATATTTTACCTCCAATGTGTGGACTTTGCCCACCACATAAAACAATCTTAGCCTTCATACCTCCTTTGATGATCCATGTAGCGATTCTTTCTTCGAGTGTAGGAATAATAGCGTTTAAGTCATGAATGAGATCTATATCAGCACGTTGACGCGCATGAATATCATTTAATGCTTGGTACGCGAGATCATGTCGGTAACATGCAGCATCAACACGACTTATGGGTTTTTCTCCGGCTTTGATTGGTTGTTATAATCAAGTCGTATATCGAAACATGTACCAGGCCCACAGTAATTGTATCAGGGAACATGCTTTTAACCGGGATACTTACTCCATGGTGTCCCGGGTGACATCACCACCGACTTTTTTTTAAACCCACTTTTGCGTCCGCCAATGGAACTGGAAGTTCTGGAACAGGAGGTTCTCACCAACGTGAACTTCTTTACTCCACATCGAACACAAGCTCCAGCAATCGCAGCTCGACCATTAATTGTTTGAACTCGAGTTGGATTCGCAGTACGTGTTTTTGCATAGCATTGGACACAATATGAAGACATGATTGTATTATACATCAATTGTGTTGACATTTAACATGGCATCACGAAAGAGGAAAAGCACCGAAGATGCTAAAAATGTTACCGTCACCGACTATTCCGCACGGACAGCGCCAAAACCACTCAAGCACCGTAACATGTTTCCAAACTCGGTTCCTGCGTTGTTCATTGGTCCTACCGGTTCAGGAAAAACCCAACTGTTTTTTAAATATGATTTTACAATGTTTAACGTGAGATCACCTGTACGTGACTGCGCCTTCGGCTGACGATCAACCGTGTTATGATGTACTCAAAGATTTTACGGTAGCGCTTCAGTCGTCGTTGAGAAGCAAATCGTTGTGAAGAAAAGCTTCTACCGTTGAGTTCATTTCCACATTCGATCAAGCTTCTACCATCAATGATCTTGATTCAAGCGCGAATAATCTTGTCGTGTACGACGATGTAATCCTTGAATACCAAATCAATCCCGCGCGAATATTTTCCAGAGGTCGGCACAAAAACACAGATGTGATCTATTTAACACAACGATACGCACATGTGCCTATAGTGATTCGGGACAACTGCAACATGTTGATGATATTTCATCGTGTTGACGCGCATGGTCTTTCAAACATTCATTGGACCCGGTGCGCTGGCGACCACACGTGAGATGAGTTTCGAAATATGTTTGTGAATGCCACCTCGGACCAGTATAGTTTCCTCACTATTGACTTGACTGGAACTTACAGTTTCATGGGGTCAAAAATCCGTGCGGGTTTGCATAAACCAATTTAACAACCATACTAAATATATAAAATGACAAAATCCGCTAGTGATGCTATAGAAGAAGCTGCTGACCGACGTCGCAAAACCGCACACGATCAGCTGCATACATGGATGCACGAAAATGTGTCAAAGATATGTTACAGTCGCGACAATACACACGGGAGGATCTCACAGAGGGCTTTGAACGAACATTTGCACCGCTGATTAAGCAAGGAAAAAAAAAATTGCAGCCAAGACTGCAGAAACCGTGAAAACAGTGGAGAAGTTCGCGAAAACCACTGCTGCGATGATGGGAACACAACAACAACCTGGTCCAATCAGGCGTACGCCAACACAATTAGCACAAATTCAACAAAGGTTAGAGGACATGCAAGAGGATGTTGTAGAGGCACTTGCAAATCTTCCACAACAACAACCACCCGGGTTCAAATCAAAGTTGGGAACACCAGTTCAAAGATTTAATGAATTGCTACGGCAGATTATATTTGAACATCCCCTAGAGTTTGCTGCTAAAGTACCTGATCCAAAACAATTAAAAGTTTATATGTCAGAGCCTGAAATACCCGCGGATACGCGCCCGAGTTACATCAACAAGGAATGGGCCATACGGGTATTCAAGGAGTGAACTGGACTTAAAAGACTATATAGTAATAATCATATATGGATCGATTTTCAAAAGATCTTTGGACTATATAAAAGCATAGGTTCAGAAAAAGTCAAACCATACTGGGATAATTTTCTCAGTACACACAAAAAATTATTGCAAAAAATCTATGGGGTTAAGCCTCCAAAAGAGGATGTGCCTACTAAGGTAGAAGAAGAATATCTCTCCCCATCGGATGATCTCTTCCAGGAACCACCCAAACATGGAAAAAGTCTCGGTGGTCATGCCCGCCAACGCGGACGTAAACGTGAAACAACTAAAGGTTCCATGACAATTAAAGGATTCAAACCCGCAGGCGAATGCGTGACTGTGGACCAACAACAAGTAAATGAACTCATGGATTGGTTGGAAACATTAGTGGGATCGGTTCGCGCTGGCAACAATGCACCAGAAGTCATTAATGAGGCTGCATCGATTTGTCAGCGGTTGCTCGCCAATGACATCATGGACAAGGGGACGTTTCGCACGTTGATGCATGAACTTGTTGAAGACATTGATCGTTTATACGACGAACACACCGATGATGAGTTCTGAAGCACTTTCCGAAACACTTCGCGTTTAACATGAAATCTTTGTCGCGATGGAGCGCGTTGTTGTAAATACAACCCCGAACGTTACCTGGATGATTACAATATCATCAACGAAACCGGAATTTGATGTGACTTTTTCTACACCAATTACCGCAGGTGAATCCCGTACACTCAAGATCGTACTTGCATCGTTGCGAGTTTATTACAGTTGGTCTAATATTCGATCACGACGATTTGGGGATTTTCCCGCGAATAACTCGTTTGTGTTTTCCATGGATGATGGTGCAACCTGGCAAGAAGTCTAACTTTCTGCTGGCGCGTACGAGATATAATCGATTAATGAAGAGATTCGACGGAGGATTTTGTTAAAGATCAACAAAGATTCTACATGAGCCTACACCCAGCTCTATCATCTCGATTACGAAAGCGGAGCTCGCTCAAGCGTGGCTTCTCAAGGTTATATATTGTTTGGTTTTTCCCCCAACCGTTAAACAGAGTGATTTAATATCAATTATTCCCGCGTTACCGGTGTATCTTCCATGCCACAATCCTCGGTTGAAACATATCCGTTTCACCTTTGTAAACCAGTGCGGGCACATGTTAAACCTGAGCGGGGAAATCTTGACAATACAACTGTACATTATAGACCGGCCTGATATTTTATATAATGACAATCGTACGTGGACGTGTGATACCAGTGCGTGTTGTTAACACAACAAAACCTGTAAACATGGCATATTACGGAAATGGTATTGGTGATGTTGTCCAAGGGTTGTTCACAGGCGCACCAAAGGTTCTAGCGGTCTTGTCTTCGCGCGCTGCACCAATCGCTAAACAAGTTGCAATGCGAGTCGTTGATAGCGTCAAAAACGTTGCTGCAGATCGGTTAAAAATCTGGAATTGCAAGCGGTTCAATCGATTCGAGATCGACTACGACGATTAGTGACTCGAGCACCTCCCAAAACACTTACACTTATATCAACAGCAACAATGCCAGCACCAGTCAGTAAAATCATCAATGAAGCTGCTCAACAACGTCTAACCGATTCCATGATTGCCAATATGGTAATGGGAAGTGGATTACGGTTGTGGACTGGGCCTGGACGCAAACCGCGAAGAGGTATTCGACAAAACCAATAATATATCAGTAATGGCAAAATCTGAACAAGTATCCTATCCCGCGTTTGACATGGATGTATCTTTGAAGATAGATCGAAGCGTCCGAGATTTTAAGTATTATTTGTACCCGGCTAAAGATCCTAATCAAAAAGACCGAATAGAATTACGAGTGCATGACACGACTCAGTATTTTCTCCCGTGCGAAGCTTTTTGGAAATTGATGGAGCACTTGCACAAAATTACGTCGCCGGTACCAATTACGCCGCCGGAACCAAGATCGGATTTGTTAACAGCGATATCATGGCATTGTTCAGCAGCGCACGATATGTCATCGACAGAAAGGAAATCGAATCTTATTTTAGCAATGTTGACATTGCCACGACGATTCTCGGACTAGCCAGATTACGCGAGGTCTGCTGGCCCGTCTATGATGTTTTACAAGGACACAAACAATAATCATGAGTATGTACAATTTACAGCACGACAGGCTATGAGCCGTGCAGTGCCTCCTGTCGCTGTAGCTGCTGTAGAAGATTTAACGTTTTATGATCCCAATTACAACATTGGGTTTGCGGCGCGTCGAGGACAACTTCTTGAACCCTCATTGAGGTTTTCGTGCGCGATTCCTCTAAGTCATATATCTGGTTTTTGCAGAGATGTTCGAAGGTCTATTCTAGGAGCTAAATACACAGTCGTGTTGACCCGAAAGGGTAACAGAAATGATGCAATTTGGAGCGAAGGTACTGTTGCTGAGGGCCAAGTTATATTGTTTCCATTAGCATTATGGATGCCTGTAATAATTCCTTCAGTGGCTGCAGAACACGTTTGTTATCGTTTATTAGTTCTGGTAGTACATCACCGATATAATTTCACACGCTTACCACAGACTCGTATGAAGGTAATGTTCAGCAGTTATCATGGCAAATAACAGCTCAACAAGTTATCAGCGCACCAAGACATGTATTCATAGCGTTTCGAAATATAGCTCGGGCGCGCAGTGGACAGCATGTGAATCAAATGATATTTGACCATTTAGGAGTGTCTGAAGTTTCTTTGCGGTTAAACGGTCATCGGGAACCTTCGGAAGAAATTTTGCTTGATTTTACCCACAATCATGTTGCACGTGCCTATCAGAAGCTATGGTCATTCATGGGCCTGGATCAGAACGTTGACACAGGTCTGTAAATTTCCCAGCATGACTTTGCTACATTGTACCTGATTTATTACTTTTCATTGGAACACCTAGACCTGTACAGGCAGTCTACGGTAGATCTGCACTTTCATGCAAGTGTAACTCAGATCCTCGCCGGCGGTTACAGATGCATTGCTGTAATTCTTTCTGATAACATGTTGTTGTTGGAGGTTTCAGGTGGTCGAATGAGGGTTATTGAAGCGCCTGTGGAAAACCTGTAATTGTTGTTGCTGTAATTTAACAACATAATTGTAATCATAAAATTAATAACAGCTAGCCGCCGATTTTGCTACGTAAAATCACTTTATAGCATCTTCTCTGCCATTATAAAATACTCAGCTGCGGAGACAATAATATCAGGCTAACTCTATCAGTATAAAATATTCTGCTGCAAAGTAAATAATATCAGTAGAATATTTTTCACAGTCGGTGGCGATCAATAATCCCCTGAAGAATTACAATAATATTGGCCGTGGCACCTAGTATAGTAACGCTTGATGCAAATCCCAGTGATCACTAAGCTCGCTGAGAAATTTTGCTGCGCAAAATTCCAGTAGCGGTCTTGATAGTGTAAATTGGGTTCGCATAAAATAATGCAATCGCGTGTGCTTAGAGGGTAAAGTCATGGGGCATAGAAGGCGCTGACCTATCTCAGTAACAAAAATTTAAAACGCACAATCTAACACTACTAAAGAATCATTGTACTCAGATTTACTGTGCGAATGTACACAAAACACTGGAGAACATAAACGGTAAACAGCTGACATTACCTAAGAGATCTGCTACTTTCAAACTCTTAATACACTTTAGCTAGCCAACTCATTTGAACATAAAATAAGAATTTGTTTATACTGAGTGAATAACGGAAAAAGTTCATGGATTGGGTGACAAAACTGGAGTTTTCACACACGAGATTCACTCAATATTTATTCGACAATTTTTTTTTCTGCCGGAGGTGAAAGAGTCTAGCATTGTACAAGTTTTAACAACAATGACTTGCAGATATGGAATTAAAGGTAATCAGTTGCAAAAGTGAGTATATTTCGCAGATCAGGTACGCGGCAGCCGTACGAAAAGCTTTACGTAAATAATACACACGGCGGCCGTGCGAATAGTCTTTCCAAGATAAGGTGCACGGCGGCCATGCGAATAGTCTCTGTAGATACTAGGAAGGATCAAGTCATCATGTTGGTGTATTAATGCGTCAAGATGACGTACTAAGGTTTAGATGACCCTAGGCACTCGGCACCATCGTCTCCGTGCTGTACTTTTTGTTCCCGCATGACGCACCTCTCCCATTAGTCTGGTTCTCTGCCTAGTATCATGTGAGGTTTGTACTCCGCTACACGAAGTGGGAGACACAGATTTTACTAGATACCAGCCTATAAAACTGGCTTGCAAAGTTAGACCGGGAAACAGCGAAATCATACCCGAGTCATATTTTTGTCTCGCAGAAACAGCCGAGGTAGCCGGAATGCGATTCTTAGATATGAAACCGGTGGGTATCGATTATGTACAAGAAGAACAGAACCCACCAACATGACTTCATGGTGTTCAGAAGACTTTTTCCCGACGAAGCTCAGCTTTGTGTACTTCGTCGCTTATATGGGGTTGTTTATAAACCAAGGTATGCTTTACATATTCTTGTTTCTTGGCTCTGTTTGAATTGTAACCTAATTTGAAGTTTCAGTATCCAGGACCATTGAAAGGCGTTAAACTTAAGATATCTGATCTCATAGTCGTATGAACAACGCATCTAGTCCTACAATGCTATGCGTCGACTCTGATATGTATGTATAGTGTGCAATTTACATCTTACTAAGCGTCTCCCTCTCCCAAGCATGGGGTTCTAGAACTGTTAAAGTGTAAGGATCAATTAGAACATCGTTCTTCGACACTGACCTTTCTGCAATGTCACCGCTGTACTTAAAATCTGCAATAGCCCCGAGCAACCACTTTTCGTTCACTTAACGTGAATTTTAACGCATTCGTTATAATATTATGATAATCTATTCAAATAAACCATAAAAAGTGTTCAACTATATCTAGTTCATTTAATCAGCGTGAAAATTTTTTGGCATTCATGTACATTTTAGTATGGGCCCGTTTCATTCAGAATCGTACACCACCTTCGGTCTTTGAAAGTATTTACCTGGACCAGTTACTATCAAGCTGAGGATTATTTAATCTCTTTATACCTTACAAAATTTCAAACCAAACCTTGTTCCGTCTACGCATACTTGTTTAATTTGGAAAAATAAAGTTAACGGCGAGTGCAGTGTTTAACAAGATGCTATTTATAGTACAAGCACTGCCTAATACACGTGGTAAGGTGCATCTTTGCGACGCAGATCCTTGCACAGGTAAAACTAAAAGTCGGTACATTTATTCTGTATAAAACATGCACAATACCATCCGCTATAATCAGTGAAATTAAAATAACGGCTACGAAGCTACAGTGAAAAAAATTATCTATCTATTATATATATATAATAGGTAAGGTTGGCAATTAATTTTTACTAGGTTGGTGGGGTGCAGAATAAAAATTTGTCATTTTTTTCTATGCCATTCAAAATATTTTTTAAAATCCTAGCTTACCTAAAATGACGAGAGTTAATCATCTGTCTGCCATGGTAGCATGTACTGTAAAGGCAGTAGTTCCAAAGTAATCCAGAAGAAATCAATGTTGAAACATTACAAAAGTCTGTGTGACACTATTTCCAAGGTCAGGGTCACATATACGATGCAGTATAGTTGGTAAGTATTTAAATCTGAAATGTTTTATAAAAAAATATATATATAAACAGTGCAATCTTTCTGTATTTACAAATCTATAAATTCATTACTCACACTGGGTTCTCACCATCATAAGCAACATTAGACATATCACACTAAATGATTAATAAACCCTTATATATCTCCCTTTGCTACTTTTCACAACAATACATAAAAACAAATAAAAAGAGTTTTCATTTTATTTTGCGTAAAAAAATGTATAGTTTTGCAAACAAAGAAAGACTGCACTGATTATAATTTTTTTTACAAAACAGGCCTTTCTTTTTGCAACAGCAACTCCCATCATCTTTGACATGACTTTGTACACGTCACATGCTCGTCTTTTACACTGAAAAATCCCAGCTGTTCACAAAGATATCATGGGCCTATGACCGTTGAATTCTTCCACATTGTGCTAGGACCAGAAATCCATTTCAACATGCAGCAACCAGTTCACACATTGTAGCGATTGGTTTTATGTGTGACTTGTTCTCATTGGACATATTTCAGCAACCTGAACATAGCATAGAATGTACACTCACTCAGGCTTCATTTCAGATTTCTTATCAACAAGGACATATCCTTTCTCATTCAGTCCCAGGTCCTCATTCATCTGGGCATGGAGTCCAAATTTCACCATGGGGTCCAAAACTCCACTTGATTTTGAGTTTTTCTCCCCTCCCCAGTGAATATCCTATATGGATTTTCCAAGTGAGTGGGGTTTGGGGTTTGGCTCCTTTGGGAGTGTGCAACAGATATCAGAATCCCTGGAGATGAAGGTCATAGTGAATACCTTTTAATCATTGCAGATGTTATCAGGAAGTGGCACTCTTATTCTTACCAGTATCATAACTGTTGTCTGTTACTTAACAAGGCAAGAGAGAACTCAGTACCTAAACCTCCACCTTCACAGTTGCATTTTCTCAGGTAGTTTCCTCATTGACAAATTCACATTCATGTCTGCCACATCCCAAGCATGATCATGTCAGCTGATCCACACTGCCGGGTCCTTTCACTCCTTGATCTTCAGTCAAATTGATACCCATTGGGGTTGCCCTATTGTGGTCCTTCTTGCGATGAGGTGGGATGACATGCTTCTGAACCTTGTCTTGCTGGTCTCAAATCCTGGGTAGCCTATGTCCTTTTCCCAAACTGGAACAGTCTTGCTAAACACTCCTTTCCCATATCCCTCAGATTCCCAAAGTTTTGCAGAAGTGAGGTAATCAGAGTGCTGTCTAATCCAGATGACATGCCTCAAGTGGCAAACATCATAGAACAGCTACATTCAGAATCCAGTGACAGAGATTCCTAGGACAGCCCTGCCTTTTCTGTGCCTGCTGAATCAACCTTCAATGCATGTTTCCAAATGAAACCAGAGATATTGAACCTGCACTCCTGGCTTATATCATGCCCTCCAGAAGAAACAACTGTCTGAAAAAATAGGAGACAGAATTGCTTCAGCAAGACAGCCCACCACTTTGGAAGTCTGTGAGGGGAAATAGAGAGTTTTCCCCAGCAGTGTGAGCAGAACACACATCTCCCTTACTTAAAGTCTAAGTATATTGCAGTAGAATAAACTGGAAAATTTGTAAAAGTACTTAAATGTGCATAAGAACTGAACATTTCTTTATGATTTCCTGTGTGATTTTGGCATTACAGTTTTCATACTCTGTATTTTTACATTATGTTTGTCTTGAGAATAATGTGCTAGTTTGTCTGAATTAGTCTTATTACTTATTTCACTTGACCTACAAAATTGTTTCATCAGAGTGGTTCTTATAACAGCTTCTACCTTTTTTCTTTTGCTCCATTTATCTGGCTATTCTTTTTCCTTTCAGAATCCTTTTCTCTTGCAAATTTTCTGTAAAGATGTCTTTGGTATTTTGACTAGCTTCAGTTAGTTTCAGCTCTGTGGTACTCATGCTGAACTTTCATAAAATTGTTTATTTTTGTTCTTTCTTTTTCTGCATTTCTAGCATTTTATATGATCCAGTACTCTCTTTTCTTCTCCATGAGCAGGAATTTATGTTTCATAATTTCTTTATCTTTTTCTGCATTTCTGTAATATTGGTTTTTATTAAGGATTACTCTTATTTTTTCCAGTATTTGGCATGAGCTGTTTTCTCTGTCACTTTCCTTCACCTCCAGCACACCATCTACTTCTTGATTTCTTACAGGTTCTTGTCCTCATTCTGTCACTGTTTCTTAAGAAAACTCTAAATTAACACCACAATCCTGTCATAAAACCTTTTGCACCGCCGTGACATGTATCACAGGAAGGCTACTGCCTTTTCTCTTTAAATGATTGTCTTCATTTTACACTTAGATTATTGATTTTGTCCATCAGGTGTCAGATGATTTACTGCTTTCCACACTCCCATTGTCCTTTGTTACACACATAGATCACTGGATTCCTGTATTAGGACTGGAATGTCATTGTTAACTTAAACTCCAAAAGTGTCATGACCATATTAAAAATATTCTGAAAAAGGCTAAATGTTTTAATACTTGGAAATTAAATACTGTAAAATAATTATCTTTGCTCATTACTGCTTTTTTGGTACAGCAGGAACATGTTGGACATTTTGATGAGACCTTTCATGACTTAGATTTTTAGCATTCTATGTCATCATTTCAAGGAGTTATGGTAGCTGAATGCCCTTTTTTTTTTTAACTTCGGTTTCCCAACTCAAGTTTTTGTGTTTAAGGCCCTGCTAAGTGAATTGTGGTGAGCAGGGTGCTTTGTTTGGAATCCATTGCCAAAGGCTCTTGTTTTGAAGATGATTATGAATAAGTAATATTAACATCAGATTATATTAAAAGTTTACTGCCATTATTATTATAAAAGAAATAATGAAGAAAATAAATAGTGTTTGGGCTATACAAAATCTACATCATTTGTGCAAGGATGTTTTGTAATAAGTGTCCATGTTAAAGACAGTTGCAAGAAGATATGTGTTAAAATTAGATTATCATAATTAAAAGGAATGAATTGATTAGTGATTGGAATTTAGTAATACATAAAACATATCAAAGAATATATTGCACTTAGATGATGGGAAAAAGGTGTTTTGCCTAGAGACATACCATTGTAGCTGACTTGGCCTGGTTTGGGCTGGATTCAGCTGACTTGGCCTGGTTTGGGCTGGATTCAGAGCTGCA
The DNA here is from genome assembly GCA_029931535.1 of Margaritifera margaritifera. Taxonomy (NCBI): domain Eukaryota; kingdom Metazoa; phylum Mollusca; class Bivalvia; order Unionida; family Margaritiferidae; genus Margaritifera; species Margaritifera margaritifera. The sequence goes on from JAQPZY010001289.1 coordinate 1,654,033, forward strand.
TCTGGTCATGAGTCCAGCATGTTAACCACTGACACACTGTATGCTTCTAAGAGGAATGAAAACTGCAATCTGAATAATTGTCTGGAAGTATATTGATTAGTCTTTTTATTTAACAGTCTTATGATTCTAAGATTTAATATTTTCCCGGGTAGGGTGTTTGCCCAAACTGATCCTGAAAAGAATTCTCATCAGTTTACATCGTTTTTACCAATTATGAAAAATTAGTTTAATTCTACAATTTTTAATTATATAAGTAGTTTATGATTGGATGAAATTGTTGGATATTTTCGAGTGAGGAATGTGCTGAGATCAGCAGAAAGGTCAGCCATTTTGCACAACAAAAAGTATAGTACACAGACTGTATAGATATAAACTGAGAATTGTTACACAGATAAACTTTTTCAAAGGATGCATATGGTATACTTTCACATTGCTTTTGTGTTTAGCAAAGAGTACAATTATTGCAATCTTGTTTATATGCATGATGAAAAAGTAAAGAACTGAATCACCAAAGTAAGCTGAAATTAACATAATTTAGTCAAGTTTATGCATGAAATTATTTAAATATTTGATGTAAGCAGATGTTACAATACTTTTTTACTAAATATACAGTCAAACCTGCTGTAACAGTCACATTTATTTAGCAGTCACCTTGTCTCAATGGCCATTCCCATTTCCACCTGTCAAATTTCCTTTATAAAAGTAATGTACATGTATTAAATGGTCACACGCTTTCCATGGTCAACAGCCAGATGTTTCCTAATTAGACTGGTTTCTTACTGCTGAAAGCAGTCCCTCAAGCATATTGAACATAAATGAAGTGTTTATTTTCTCAAGAAATGCATTGTTTAGGTAAAGACATGTCATGTGATTTGATGTATAAAGATGCTTTGTCTTGTTTATATTCACTGTACTCTAGTCAATCTGTCAGTGTAACATTAAACTGGCTAATCTCTCCATTGAATAATTTGAACAAAGTCACAGTATTGTTTAGAAATTCATTGTTAGGGTAAATACCTGAGGCAAATTGTCATTCTTATTCCCCCCCCCCTTTTTTTTTTTGGTGGGGGTGCACTGTTGACTAAATGTATTCATCAGAAAAGATTATTAGGGAACTAATTGTGCCCCAAATTTGCTTTAGTTTATCCAATTTGACTTATTCACCAATTTCTAAATTTCTATCAGTGTTTACTACATAATAATAGTTTTGGGATCAAGATCATGGTATGTTCTTCCTTTAATAATAAATAATAATAAAATGAGGACTTTGTATAGCGCCTAATCTTTAGAAGCTCTAAGTCCTTTACAACATTAGATAACACCTAAAACATATATAATGATATGATTACGAAAAACAAACACCATGAAATTAGAAAACAAAAACATGTTGAAAATAGTTAAGGTAAGGAAACATTATTAAGTCTTTAGGTCTATTCTTGCAGTCAAAATAGGTGAGTTTTAAGAGCACTCTTGAATGAGATCACTGTGTCTTTGTGTCTAAGTTCAGTGGGCAATTTGTTCCACATTGCTGGGCCCTGGTATGCAAAAGAACGTCCATATGACTTCATTTTGATAGTGGGAATAACGAGAATACGAGTGTCGGAAGAGGAGCGTAAGTATCTTGCTGGTGTGTACACATGGGTGAGGTGAGATAGGTATGTTCGACTGGAGCCAGTCAATGAAACATAGCACAGAGAACAAATTTTGTGTTTGATTCTGGATCGAATGGGTAGCCAGTGTAGGGAACAGAGCAGGGGGGAGGTGTGCTCTGTTTGTGGTACTCTAAGAATGATCCGAGCAGCTGTGTTTTGAAGTTTCTGGAGTAGATACTAATATGAACCAGATAGAATTTAGTTACAATAGTCCAGTCTTGAAAGTATTAAGGAACACACAAGTGTTTTAGTGGCATCAACTGAAAGATAATTGCTAATGGAGCTGATGCATCTCAGCTCTAGATATGCAGCCTTGCATATGTTCATGACATGTTGGTGCAATGAGAGAGTACTGTCTAGAGTAACACCTAGGTTCCATACTGACTGTGTGAATTTAATGTTGGTGTTGCTGATATTTATTGTTTGAGGTAAAGGTAGTGAATGAGAAAGTCTTTGTGTTGTAATCAGAATGGCTTCAGTTTTATCATCATTGATCTGCAGCTTGTTACATGTCATCCATGATTTCACATTGGAAATGCACCTCTCTACACCTTGGATGGTAGCATCAACTTCAGTTGGGTGGCTAGATTTGTATATTTGGGTGTCCTCAGCGTACAATTGGTGAGACACTGGATGACGATCTATGACACTTGAGAGCGGCTGAGTGTATAGAATGAAGAGAACAGGTCCAAGAACAGAACAGAACCCTGTGGAACACCAAAAATTAGATCAACTGGGCTGGAGTGTTTTCCATTTGCGGACACAATTTGTGTCCTGTTGACCAAATAGGACTTGAACGATAGTAAGGGTGTATTGTGAATGCCAAATACATGAGACGGTGAAGTAATATATCATGGTCTATTGTGTCAACTGCTGCAGACAAGTCAAGGAGGGTGAGAAGTGTTTGCATTGTTTATAATGTGAAAATCAGATTCAGCTTTCAAACACTATTCATTTCTGTCAGATAACTGTATTGTAATTATTGTAAGTAAAAAATATAAAAAAAACAGCTAGTATTACAATGTATGGTAAAAGTCAGCATAAATCCGTATGTGCGAAGTGCATTGTGGCCCAAGAAAAACAGAGATATAGTTACACTGTATATACCAGATCTTAATTACGAATTAACAGGTATTTAATCAGTTACACTTTTTAATCCAGTATAAGATCATGGGCCAAAGCTATAGTTAATATTTCATACAAAATATTCTTTTGGTTAAGAGTTTTCAAGGAATTCTGGAAGAACAAAGAACTGAGGATGAAAACTTATACACATTTGATAGTAAATACATAATGGGAACAGTATGGGACTTTAAATAAGGTGATGCGTCAGTCAGTGGATTGAGACTTTCTATATTTGGCCTTGGTCTGTTACTTCTGAGACTGCACACTACAGCTGAAGCAGCTGAGCTAGCTACCTCTTTACTGTATATATACAGTAAGCAAAAGCATACTACATGTATAGACAGAGGGAAAGCTTGAAGAATCTATGAATAAAACCCATTTCCACCAGAATTTATGAATGAAGTTTTTGAATAGGAATTACGCCAGTTACCTGAAATAATAATAATAATAATAATAATAATCATAATAATAATCATGGTATTTGGTGCATGATGTTTGTTCAAGAACAAAGTTTGAAAGGTGAACCTGCATTCAGTGGTCACCTGTGTACAAAGGCCAGTTTGGCCTTTTCTTATGAATTTCTACTTAAGACAGGTTTGACTGAATCATACAGTATGTGATGCTGCTTAATAGTTCACTTGGAGTATGCCATCCTATTTTTGATTTGATACTTGGCATATTTTGTTTGCCAGCAGATTTAACTGAGTCAAGTCATTTCAGAAACTAACATACAAGTATGAAGTAACAGCTGTTGAGGAAATTAGCATTTTAATTTATCTGCATGTTATTTAAGCTGTTGAATGTAACATTTTGAAGCCTTTCAGAAACTAAAATACCAGTATGAAGTAGCAGCTGTTGAAGAAATTAACATTTTTAATCTGCTTGATACTTGAGCTATTCAGTCTTAAAATTTGTAATTATTCAGTGCTGATGTGTAGACCATAACGGTTTAAAGCTGCGAGAGAGAAAGAGATTCCACAGTGGAATCCAACATCAAGCTAACTTGCCAGAAATTTTGTAGTTATTCAGATCTGATTTTATATGGGCCATTTTTTACTCAGAGAAAGATGAGATGAACCCTAACCTCCTAAATATAATAAGTATGTATATTAAAATTTTGAAAGGTCTATAGTTAAAAATGACGTTTAAAATCCTTGACAATGATCTCTCAAGCACAGAAAAAAGTTCCAGAACCATTCACATTATGAAATCTTTGTTACTCAAGGTTGGAAAAATGTATAAATGATAATCTTGCCTCAACTTATTGATTTTTTTTAAATGACAGTTGCACAGAAATCATGATTTTGTTTCCTTTATTGGTCATATAAAATCTTGGCCAGTTTACAGACAATTTTACTTGCTTGCAAAATTTTCAATATGTTTTAGGCCTGTATTCACGAAATTCCTCAACTTGACTGTACACTTAAACTAAAATTTTGATAGCTTAAATAATCTAATTAAAGTATCAGAGATTTTAAGGTAGCAATACATTTGGTAACCGATGTCAGTTAATTCTGTATAGTTTATTTTGTAAAAGTTGAATAAAATGTAAGACATGAATTTGGGTGTACTGTCAAGTTGATAAGCTTCGTGAGTATTGGGTCTGGTCAGCCAGGCAGCGGATTTTTCACTACCATTACTGTCAGAGGTCAGTGTATTCATTTACAGCCATGAATTTTTGAGCTTCTTTGTGAATATGTTTTACATAATTTCAGAGGATTTTCTTGTATTAATGAGGCTTTCAACATTTTTAGTATATGGACTGAACTCACATTTTAAAGGTATGTATATATATATGTAGGGTTTAATGGCACATCTGCACAATTATGGCTGTATAGTGTCAAGTAAAAATTACATGGTAAAAATGGTTAAAGTTTCAACAAAAAAATCTTAAATGAGTTGCAGTACATATGCTATGGTGAAGAAGGGGAGACACCTCATGCATTTACCATCCAGTCCACAAGTGTATGTAACTTTAATGACCAAGAAAAAGAAATACCGGTACTTAAAAAATAAAAGGAAATTATTTTCAATTGGATTCTATTGATGGTTTGTCTGTGACTGTTTATGCTACAGATTACATATCAATCTATTTAAGCATTAATATATACTTGACATCCTCACACAAACTCTATATCATATGTTTCATTATTTACAATACTGGGCTTCTTATTTTGTACTACTTAGCTTATGTTGCACTCATGTACACTGTACCTATAAGTCATTGCTACTAAATTTTAACTCTAATTTCAGGTATCCTAGTCACAGCCTCCAAGACCAAGAATAATGCTTATCAATACAATACAGTGACTGTAGTTCTGCTAACAGAATGCCTGAAGCTTGTAACTGCCATACTTATCTATCTCAGAGGGTAAGTTCCACACTTGTTCCATGCAGCTGTTTTAATCCCCAAGCTTTAGCATGGAATATTGTGATACCCACCATCTGTCCATCCATCTGGCCACAGCTCCTTCTAAACCACTGGCTAGAAATTTATGTAACCTTGCAGTATGTTGCCTTTGAGGTAACCATGTGCAAGAGGAGCGTGATCCATAGTTCCTACCCCAGGGGTTCATGGGAGGAGGTCATAGGTCAGATGTACAAAATTTAAATTATAATAACATTTTCAATATTTTCTGATGAAACTTTGCAGTTGTAGCAGAAAGATGCAGCATATAAACATATATCTATGAGGAATTGTGTATTATGACCGCTGAGTCACTTTCTGGGGGTGGCAGACCTGCCAAACCTTACAATTTGACTAAGTCTTATTGAAATGACCCTTACAATACAGACTTACGGAATAATAGCAAAAGTTACAAAAATATGATCATTGCAATCAAATCCAGATACTGACTTGTCCATGTTTGATCTGGATGTGGATTTCATGTTAGATTCAGTGGAGTTGGTCAGGAAATCAGACTAACTTTATGGCAATACCTCATATGCTTAAAACTGCCCATATTATTCATGCAAAATGTCTGCATGATCAAGCTGTTGCTTATGGCATTTTCTAGAAATGGCATCAAACAAATGAAAACATGATGAAGACTAAATGGGACAATAAGCCTCTTAAAAATTTAAAAATCAGCACAGAAGTATAAAATGGAATATTCAGATTCTTGGAAAAAAGCAAGAAATGCAACAATTATTGGACATCATGTCATGTTGATTTGAGTATGTCTAATAGAAGGAGAGATGATTGCCATCACCACATGAAATAAAAAAAACCCAAAGATTACATCAAGTTCAGAGATCTAGCAAGAAGCCTTTAAACTCTTTGTTGTTTGGAACTGCAGTTTCTGAAACTGACTGGAGGTAATTAAGGTCTAAGTGACTTTACGAACTTTTTACTTGAACATAATGTTTTCCTTCACTGCATCAGTCTCAGATCACACTTCTGAGCTTTTTAAATGCATGTTTTCCAAGGCGATGATAGCAGTTCATGATATTTCATTATACCTTACTGAAAATTGGTTTAACATATGGAAAAATATAAATTACCTTACTGACAAGGTCTTATTAGGTTTGGCAGGTCTGAGTGGGGATGATTACAGGTTTGCAGTGGAGGGGAGGGAGCATGGTTGTAACTCGTAGATTTAAAGACTCGTGTAATAAAATGAAGTAACTACTGACTCAGATGTAAAGGCTCATGTAATAAAGTGAAGTTACATTCAGTAACTCATTGATGTAAAGACTCATGTAATTAAGTGAAGTTACTACTGTAACTCATAGATGTAAAGACGCATGTAATAAAGTGAAGTTACTACTGTAACTCATAGATGTAAAGACTCATGTAATAAAGTGAAGTTACTACTGTAACTCATAGATGTAAAGACTCATGTAATAAAGTGAAGTTACTACTGTAACTCCTAGATGTAAAGACTCATGTAATAAAGTGAAGTTACTACTGTAACTCATAGATGTAAAGACTCATGTAATAAAGTGAAGTTACTACTGTAACTCATAGATGTAAAGACTCATGTAATAAAGTGAAGTTACTACTGTAACTCATAGATGTAAAGACTCATGTAATAAATAGAAGTTACTACTGTATCTCATAGATGTAAAGACTCATGTAATAAATAGAAGTTACTACTGTAACTCATTGATTTAAAGACTCATGTAATAAAGTTAAGTTACTACAGTAACTCAGATGTAAAGGTTTATTATATGTTTGGGATTTTATTTCTGAAATCTTTTTTATTTTTTGTTTGCAGAAACTCAGTATCTAGTCTTATATCAGAGGTGTTCAAAAACAGAAAAGGTAGGTAAAATCTCTTTTTAAAAGTACATTTACCATAAAGTATAGTGTGATATTTACAAAGAGTATTCAAAATTGTTTTAATTTTATTTAATTCATCTTAGTAATTCATTTTATTTTTAAATAATGACTTGAGGAAAATGTATATATTTCAATCGATAGATACTTGTTTTTGCACTACCCATTCCAGTTAAATGATATATTTCCACATCTTTGATTATAGTACTTGTTGGCAGGATTTTTCTGTTCTTTTCTTAAAGTATGGATGATTTCACATTAGAAAAAGCCAAAGTTTATTGCCTTTGAAATACATGTTCGTTAGCAGAACCTTTGATGAATAACATTTGTAGAAAAAAAAAAAAAGAAACATTGTTTAAAGCTTGTAAGCCACAACACTGTTTCTTAGTTAAATGCACCCTATGTGCATGTCCAGGCAGCCCCTTCAGATGCATTATTGATTTTTGTCATCATGTAGGTATATTCAGCAGTGTGAAACAATATCACATGATCAACAGGATGTTTCACTTAAATTGCCAGATATATTCAACAAAGATGTGTCTTACAAACTGAATCCTGTCATAACAGGTAAAACATGTAAGGCAAATGAAACAATCACAAGTTGTGCAAGGTCTGGCATACATGTTGTCATTGACCTACATATAACTAGCAGTCAGCTGTAAGCCATATTTGCAGATTGGGGAAAAGGTCAAGTTTCGAAATGGACTGATTTAATGACATCATAACAGTTATTGTATAATGTGTACATGTTTAGAAATTTTAGTGAATGTTGCAGACTTCGGATATACTGCCTGCACATGTGTACAGGATGCTTGTGTTGGATCTAGAAACTGCAGTGGCTTAAAAACTTGAAACAGTTTTTCTTTAAAATAGAATGTCACTCATCAAAGGTTCTGTTATTTAATATATTTGTCAGACGTAAATAATACAGTTCAAAGAAATGTTTCTCAATACTATCAGTAAATCAGCCTGATGTGTAATGTGTGGGTACAACCAATTCATGTCAACTTCAGCTTTTTCCTAGAGATGCCACATTCAATGTGAAAATCATACATACTGAATCATTAACAGAAAAATCCTATCAAGGCCACACAAAAAATATGTGTATTTCCTATTGCACTGGTTTTAAAATTAGGGTAGACAGGTATTTTTTATTTTATTTTTAACATTATATATAAATCAAATAATATTTCAAGCGCTTCAAAGTACTGGGCAAAACCGGCTCAATTAGATGCACAAATCAATTTCGCCAATGTGATTTTTTTTATTTTAAAAAAAATTGGGGGGGGGGAAGTGCTAGGGTCGGCAACGAGAAACAGGGACAGTCTGCCGACTGGAAACACATATTTTTTTGTGTGGCCTAAACACCCCTCTAAAGCAGAGATGTGGAAATATATAATTTAATTGGAATGGGTAGTTCCTGTGTCACTGACAACCATAGTTACTGATTTTGTAAATGTTTACAGGCAGTAAACAAAATTAAGACATAATGAGAGCAATTTGTGAATGCAACTTGTCTCACAGATTTCAATAGATCACCTGGAAACTTGGGAAATGTTATGGTCATCATCTAAAGATACGCATATCAATAAATCACTGTACTCGTGATTTTTTACAGAGTTATTGTCCTTTTTTATTTGGAGCCTGTTGTTACAGTAGTGTATGACAGAATCTTATGAACAAATTACTTTCCTCTTACAATTTTGTCTTGCAGTTCAATGTAGTATAAGACAAAATCTTGTGAGTGCAACAAGTTCTGCTGTTTTTTTTATTTTTTACTGTGCAGCTTAATACATACATGTATTATGGTCATCATCTGAAGATGTGCCTATGGACAAATCACTGTGCTCCTGCATTTTTTTGTAAGAGTTATATCACTTTTTGACTTGGGATTGGATGTAGTGTGTATGACAGAATTTTGTGATAGCAACTAGTCTCACAGTTTTCAGTGGATCGCCATGAAACTTTGTATGTATTGTGGTCATCATCTGAAGATGCAGCTGTCAACAAATCATTGTGCTCTTGCAGTTTTTGTTAGAGTTATTGCCTTTTTTGTCCAGCAGCTAAATGCAGTGTAAGACAGAATCTTGTAAATGCAACTGGTCCTGCAATTTGTTTAAATCACTGTAAAACTTTGTACCTATTATGGTTATCATCTAAGGATGCTCATATTGCTAAATCTTTGTGTTCCTGTGATTCTTGCAAGTTTTGTTCCTTTTTTACTTATTGCTGGTTGTGGTCTGTGACATAATTTTGTGAATGCCACTACTTTCACAGCTTTCAGAGGATTGCAGTGAAACTTAGTACATATTATGGTCATCCTGAGAAGATATGCATGTTGACCAGTCATTTTACTTGCATTATTTTCCGATGAGCTTTGCATGTTTTAACTGACCTCTATGAAGTAAAGGTCTAGAGAACTATTGGACTAACCCTGGATTTGGTGTCTGCACATATAAAAGCATAATTATACATATGTACAGCTTCACTGCATCTCAACCATTCTTTCTTCCTAGGTCCAAGGCAACAGTTTGGAGTGAGTTTCATAGCACCTACTCCCTTAGGGAGGGGGCTAAGGTTGCTAACTTTGTACATGTATATTAGTTGTACATTCTTGGTTATGTTTTTGTGTTTAGTTCAGGTTTTTTGCACACTGTATATACGTACAGTTAAACCTGGGGTCATGAATCTTGGTGAGTACTACACTCTCACCACAAAAGTATGTCACTGTGACCCATATTTCACACTCCACTGACTTGTGTTAAATTTTGTATTTGAAGTTCTCAAGCTATGTCCAGGCTAAAATCATCAAACTAGATTATTGCATGCATCTCTGTAAGTACCACACCCTGACAATAAAAGAAGGTCACTGTGATGTACATTTCACATATTACTGGTTTTGGTTAAATTTTTGCATTTAGCTCGTGACCAAATAGGTTTTGTGCAACCTGTATACATACTGTTATACCTGAAATAGTGAAATTTTGTAAGGGGATGCATCTTGATGAATACTACACCTTCATTACAAAAGAAGGTCATTGTGACCCATAGTTTATGCTTCACTGACTTTGGTTTAGTTTTGTGTTTTAACTGTTCATGCTTGAATCATTAAACTAGATATTGTATACAGCTGTCTTAGTACCACATCTATGCCCCAAAAATTTTCACATTTTACAGGTTTGGGTTAAGTTTTTGTGTTTAGCTCATGACTTAATAGTTTTTTTGCATGCACATTATCCTATTTAATCATAAGTAGTAGGTCATTAATATAGCCTAGGGGTCCCCAACCTTTTTGTGCCTATGGGCACATTTATGAGTTTGTGAGAGAGTGGCAGGCACCAACCAATTAACTTGACCCATTTTTTATATATTATTATTCATTATAACCTCCTCCGCGGGCACACAAAAAACCTTGGCGGGTGCCATGGCGTCCGCAGACACCCTGTTGGGGACCACTGATATAGCCCATATTTTACACTACACTGACTTGGATTAAACTGTGTGTTTGGTGTTCATTTCTCAGGCACTGTTCATACTAGCATCATTAAAGTAATGATATGTATCGAACAAAAGCTCAGTGTGACCTATATTGTATTTTTTACTGGCTTTGGTCAAGTTTTTGCATTTAGCTCATGACCACATGTGTTTTTACCAGGCTTTATGCATACTATCCTACCTATAATCATGAAACTTGATGACAGGATGCAGTTTAATAAGTTCTTTACTACAAGTCATACAGGTCTTATTTCAGTAATGGGTGTAATTTTTTAGAATTTCATTACAGATTCCTTTAAATAGCGATTATTCACTTTATTTGGATCCTCATTCATCCATGTTCCTTGGAAGGTCATTATTTACATGCTCCGATAAATATATTGGGCAAAATCAGTGTTTAAGTATGTGGACAGGACATTTTTTGACGAGGTCAACCTAAAGGTGTGATCAGGTACAAACTGGACTGAATGTTGCTTGTTGTGATTTCACAATGAAAGCTGCGTGCATTGATTGTTTTGTTTGGTTTTGTGGGTCTAATGCCATTTTTCAGCACATGATAGGCTATACATGGCTGACAGTATATTTTGGGTGGAGAAAGAACCTCCTAAAACCCCAGGAAGAACCACCGACCCACAGAAAGCTACTGGCAAGCTTTCTCACATACCCACATTAGCCGATCCGAGACTTGAGCCCACGCAGACAGAGGTGAGATGTCAGTGATGTGTAAATGTGAGCACCTTAGACCATTTGGCCACCCGGGACCCTTCCACACATTGAAGAAAATTTATTTATAATACCCTGCTTTTTGTTATTAGACCTGACGTCCTCTATTCTAGACCCAGTTTAGTACCTGGACACCATTATAAAAGTCCATAGTGATCAATAATTTTGGTCTGGAAATCTTTTGATGACTTTCAAGGTGCAGAACATTTAACAAGCTTGATTGAATAGACTTTGGTTAAACTATATTAGTATTTAATTGTAGAACAACAGTTAATATTTAATTTAAGATAAGTAAATGTGTCTGCATGACCATGTTGACATACACTGTAACCCTTATTGCAAAAAAAGGTCTCTATGACCAATATTTCATGCTACTTTGACTTTATTGAAATTTTGTGAGTAAAGTTCATTTATTGGGTACTGTTTATGTCTGAATAATGAAACTTGATAATTGGATGCATCTGTGTTAGTATTACACCCTTACAACCAAAGAAGGTCACTGTGACCTACATTTTATGCGTTACCAACATAGTTGAAGTATAATGTGTGTTTACTCAGACTACATAGATTCTTAAATGCTATATACATCATAGCCTACACAGAAGGCCCCTTTCTAACCAGTGCAGTTGGAAGTTGTTTATTCAGTGGTAGACTTTCTGTATTAATGAATACACATTGTATTTTGCAACAAGTTACCCTCAATGGGTTAACTGTGTATTGTACAGTACATGTGAATGAATAGTATAGGAATTGGATGAGTGGATTGTGTGTTGCATGCTTTTCATGTTAGGTCTTAGCTGTAGTGGCTAATCAAAGTAACTACTGATGCATGAACTATTCTTGTAATACTCACTGTCACTCCAAGGTTACTGGCTTCTAGGGGTGGACAATGATAATAGCTTCCAAAGCAGATTTGAAGAACAATCATTTTAAAAAATGAAAAAACAAAATGAATCTCTTCTTTTTATCAACTTATAGGACCTCTACTTTGATACAGTAGAAAAGAATGATCTTTTTATTGTTTTATGTGTCAGTATGTATCAGAGTATTTGCCAGACATGATCTACAAATGAGCACTAATGACCATTTGCTAACTAGAAACGCATGGTGCCCATAATTTATCCCTTGCATATTTTTGGTTGTTATGTTCCCATTTCTAAACACTCTATACCTACAAAGTCCAAGATAAAAGAATTGTGAAAGCTTATCTCCAGGACCTATCAAAACCCTGTAATTTAACAATTTTCCCACAGTCAATACCATCCACATTATATCAATCCCTTGCACCTTGTGCTATTTAACTACATTGTGTGGTGGTGCATCAGCACAAAGAAGACCTTCAGAACAAATTATGTTAAGCCTAGGCCCAAATTAAAAAGAAAAAAGTTCCTAGCAACAACAGGTATATTTTATTATCATCCTCCAAGACTTGTTTGAGATTATGACCAATTAAAACGTGACAGTCGGACTTGACCTGAAATGCCCATCGATTAAATGTTATGTATTTTTGAGGTAGTAAATCTTCTTGCCATCAGTTAATAATTAATTTTTAAAACAGTAGAGTGGAATAAAATAATGTTGTTGGGTGAAATTCTATTGTATAGTGTTTTGTTTTTTTATAAATAAACAGCTTGGGAGAAAATTAGTGAAGTATGGAAGAATAAAACTACAACTGAAGCAGCAGCAAATCCAGAACCAAAAATGACACATTTTCAAGTATATTAAATAAATAAGTTTATCAATGTAAAAATACCTCCTTTAAATATTTTGATATTAAATGTAACAAATATCTGGCTGCCACATGAATTTTTTAGGAAAATGTTCTGCAAGAGCCATTACAATTTCAGGATTCCTGGTATGTATTTTTATGTATGGTTTAATGGCATGTCAGCACAATACTGGCTATATAGTGCTGATTAAGTTCTAAAAAATGGAAAGATGATAAAAAGCAAAATAACAACTTTAGTTGGAAAAGGGGACAACATTTCATTTTCAAGATCACTTTAGTCTGAATATATTTTCTGCATGATAAATAATGTTTACAATGGCTACTGAAGACAATTGTGGTAAAAGTTTTGTAAAAGTGAGCTGTGTTATTATTGAGTACACTCTGGCTTTATTATAGACTCAGCTCTATCATGGGGGTAGGGGTGGGATGCAGGAGAAGCAGGGGTATGTTACATGAGCAAATTGTTTACCATTCCTCTTGTTTTGATTCTAACATGATTGATTGATTGAATTTTTAGTGACTAATGGCCTTTGCAAGGTGCTAATAAAACAATAAACAAAAGTTTGGTTGGTGTGAACAGATCAACACTGTTGACACTGTACACTGTTGACCTGATGCTACAGCACATGAGCATTTGGCTGTGAATATTACATCATAATGAGTGTTGATATTAGTTACACACAACCTCAAAAGAAGTATCTTTTGTGTAAGGTAAATACCTGTTAATATCCATGTGTTTATTGGAAGTCCAGAGGGATTTGTGCTACAATTACATGTATTTATTGTAATTGCTGTGTCCTGTTTGTACAAATGAAAATTGACTTTTAGTTCCAAAGGCAATTTTGATAAATAAGTTTTCTCTACCTTTTTATTATCTGCAATTCCTGAATCATACTGCAAGAGCGTTCTAATACATGGTCAGAGTTATGCTTATTTTGTGCTTGATGAATTTGTGTTTTTTATTATTTTTTTCCTTTTTTAACTTACATGTATACCATTACTTAAATCACACTGTGCCATTAATAATGGTATTGATCTGCTTCCCAAGATCTGTTGTGAGTTTTATAAACTGTAAAACCTCTTCTTGACAGGTAGGGGAAAGACAATATTTTCCTTTAAAGGCATGTTTGCGTAAATAGACAAGTCTTGAAGATGTGTTCTGAATATATACATTTACTTTTACCTACATTTTGTCTCCAACACTATGCCATATTACTTTATCATTCAAGATTTATTTTTATAGATAAAGGCATCTTTGATGAACTCTTTAAATTGAAGTCTGAAAAACATACCAAAAGAAAGCTGTGAATACATGTAGATAATTACTTACTCATCATTTTGTGACAAGGTGCATAGCCCTTTTTTGTGTAGTGAGCATAAATATCAGAGACAAAGTAAGTGTCCTCTCTCCATGCTAGACAGCTGACTATATTGTTTCATTCATTCTTAGACTGTAATATGTGTACAGAATGAGTGATTTGCCTTGGATGGATTTGCCAAAGCCTATGGCATACTGTCTCCTTTGTTACTAAGAATAGTTTGTGTTTCTAATAATAAGGCACTTTTTGTATTTAACTCTATTGGCCTTTTGCCTTTGAAAGTTTTAAAGAGACATAACTCAAATTCTTATTCTAATAAGAAAGATTAGACTCAGTATAGTTACCTCCCTTAATTTAGTTTGTTTCTGTTCTTGAAACAATACATAACCATTGAAATAAAAAATGCTTGTAAGAAGTAATTGCTTGCATACTTTCTCGCAAAATATTTTATGAATTTTTAATAAGCTCTCTGTTAAGAAATAAAAGAGAAGAAAATGTTTAAAACATTTGTAATTCAGATTTCATGTATTCAGAGGGAGACTGGTATTTGCATATGATCATAACAAGGAATATGATTATCAGTATCAGACAATTTATATTCATCCTTTTATTCTGTTGAATGTAGTATTACCCAAACCCTCCAAGTCATCAGTATTACACAATTTATATTAATCCTTTGATTTTGTTTAATGTAGTATTACCCAAACCCTCCAAGTCATCAGTATTCTCTATACTTTGGTTAAATAATGTAATTTTTCCATCTGCTACTAAAAATGTAGACAACATCCTCAAGAATATCATCAAACTGAATTTAGATGTACATACATGCAACTTTTAGAATGAGAATCAATCTCAGGGTATAAGACTGATGTATTGGTTTTGTTGTTGTATTAATTAGAGACAAAATGCATTGGAATATATCATTTTTATTGCAGATTTCACCTTGTGTATGCATTTATATATTTGATTATATTTAATGTATTTTTGTTTTTGTTTTAAGTTCTCCTGTACTACTTTGTCCCAGCTGGACTGTATTGTCTGTACAACAATCTGCAGTTTGTCAATCTGGGAGCATATGATCCCACCACCTACTTTCTTCTGCTGCAGTTTCGAGTTGTTGTTACAGGAGTTGTCTTCCAGGTAGGGGAGGCCAAATCCCACTGTTAGTTACTGTATTTCTCTGTTGATAAGCCAGGGATCACCTATAAATCTTTTAAAAAGTGAAGGTTTGGCTTATTTATCAGGTATGGTGCTTACAAATAGAAAGTTTAAGAGGAAAGACAGGATTAGACTTGCAAATGCAAACATACCCTACGTTAGATAATAGTTAAGGAAAAAAAACGTGGACATTTGATTTGAGACTCTTTGATAATTCTTTTGAACGTTGTATTGAGAAAAAAAGAATTATCTATCAGAAATGGTGATATTGAAATTTTCAACAAACTTTTATCAGAACAGACAAGCAAAGGAAATTAGTTCATCGTCTCAGAAACCCATATTTTATTGGTTGTAATAGTATTCACCTACACTCCTGGCAGTTTGTACCCCCCTAGTGATTTTAAAAATGAAAGACAACAAGCATATAAACAGTGCACAAAACTTAGTCCTTTCATTCATCAATTTATAATTTCTAACCTGATTGTTGCCAGGTGGCCCCTAACATTGTCATGTTGTTCACATTTCAAACCAAACGGAAGCTGTTGATGTAAACAACCAGACAGACTGCTCACTGCCCTTTTTCGGTTCCTAGAACTTTCCATTTTCAGTAAGAACTGTGTCATCTGCATTCAGTATTTGCAATGTCTAGTTTTAATATTTCTATTAATAATAAAAAAAGTGAACAAAAAAAAGGTGAAACTCTACATACATGTGTTCAAAGGGATGTAACTCCCAAAGTTACAGAAATTTATGTAATTATTCAGAGCTTATCAAAGTGAACTACATCACATCTGTTCTATGAAAAAATAGACTTGCCCATGCAAATATGGTGACCGTGTTAGTAAAAAAACTCCTGTTTGGTTTGAAACATGCACAAGATGACAGGGGTTACAAACTTGGGGGGGGGGGGATAGCTGAATACTTTACAGTTGTATTCCAGGTATACATGTAGGTGCACATAATCATAATCTTATCAACAGAGAATTATGGTATGTAAGTACATAAATTACCAGCAAACTACACAATAATAAATCCTAATACTGAAGTAAGTGAATCCCCTACCATTAATAATAGATCAAGTTTCTTTACAAAATACCGTAATCATAGAGTAAATGTATTCCTACTGAAAAAGCTCACAGTTCAACTGAAGCTAGATATTGAAGCGTACTGCAATCCATGCAGGATATCAGAAGGTATTGAACAGAAATAAGTATAGGTAATGGAGAGGGGTTTTGTTTTAATTGTGTTGACATTAATATTGTAATTACAAATGTAAGACACTAAAGATGGAAGCCATCACAAACATCCACACTTTTTAACTCACCTGGCCATAAGGTCAAGTGAGATGGTGGTATGGCCCCATGTCTCTTGTGCATCATCCATCATGTGTCCATCAACAATTGCTGTTTCAACTTTTTCTTGAATACCACTGGATCAATTTCAGCAAAACTTTACATTATCCAGGTACAAAGGCTTTTCAAGTTTGTTGAAATGATGCCTATCTGCCATTAAATATGACAGTCTTTACTAAAAATAGAAAAATCTTTAAATTACTTCTCAGAAACCACTGAACAGAATGACCAAATTTGACAGAAAGCATCCTGGCATGAAGGTCTTTCAAATTTGTATGGATGATGCCGATGCACCATCAAATATGGCCACTGCTGCAAAAAATAGATAAACCTTATAAATGACATCTCAACAATCTTATTTTACCAAATTTGACACAAAGCATTGAGGCAAAAAGGCATTCCAGCTTTATACAAATGGAACTGACCGATGATCAAAATGTGTTGAATATTACTGAAAACAGAAAAACCTTCATGCAACTTTAAAACCTGCTATTCAGAATTTAACTTTAATAGAAAGCATCCTGGCATCAACACGTTTCAGATTTGCACAAATAATGCTAATCCATCATAAAAAAAGGACACCTTTACAAAAAGTAGAAAAACCTTCAAACAATTTCTTTTAAAAAAACTGCTGATCAAAATTTGACAGAAAATATTTTTTTGTGTAAAGGTCTTTCAAGCTTGTACAAATAATGCAGATCTGCTGTCAAATATGACTACCATTACTACAAATAGAAAACCCTTTAAACAACTTTATCACAAAAACCGTAGAACATAATTTGACCAAATGTGACTGCAAGCATCATGGCATAGTGACTTTTCAAATTAATATTAATGATCCCAGTCCATCATTAATTAATGCCACCCTTACCAAAAAATTGAAAAACCATTTAAAAAGTATATTTTCATCACCTCACCCAATCCCCCGTGCCCCATTTGCAGTGCTGCATTCATAATTAAGCATACAAAATATAATCATCCTCTCTCAATTGGTATAGATGGAGTTCAGGTTACAAAGGAAAGTCCATATTATCTATACAGAAAGTGACCTCCCACCTACTCCTCCCCTGGGGCAGCCACCAGGATCTGAAATCTTGTTGTCATCTACTCATTCTCTTCAAACACGAAATTAAATAATTTTCCCACAGTGGGTGTTAGGTTACAAGGATAATATAGAGAGAGATTGATTGATAGATGTATGTATGGACATCCAGACAGACAGACTGATGACTAATCAATGGATGTACATTATGTATCACAATATATCTGCAAAAATGTGGATATACCTATGTTATATTACTGAAAAAACAATTAAAACTAGATATTTCTAAAGAGACAAGAAACATCAATGGAACAAAACAATTGTCATATTTCAAAGTCAACATAATTAGGTATAACTGCCTTGTATTTATGGCTTGGAGGTCATTATTGGTGGTTTTATTGGAGCAAATTGAGTTTTATCCGTGATGCTTCAGGATAGTCAGTTAAATGGATATTTGATTACTGCAAGACTGTTATCCCCACACTTTGGAAAGTTGTTGTCAAAAAGTATCAAAAATATAATTTTAAGTGGCACTACACCCCATGGAGAGTGGTGACATCACACTGGCATGAAGGTTTTCAATATTGTAAATATTACTGCTGAAAATTTGGATGTTTAACCAAAGAGAAAATGTGTTTTATTCATAGCTATGTTAGAATACATCTTTTTTACCATTTCTTTACAGTTTATTTTCCAGAAGAAGCTCAGTCGTATACAGTGGTTGTCACTCATTATACTGACCATAGGGTGCATCATCAAAGAGTATGGTCATAACACCAGCCGAACTAGTTCTACAACCACCCCTGCTGGCACTGGCTCACAAGTGTTCTCATACTTTGACCCTCATCTCTTTCTTATAATTTTACAGGTATAGATATTAAGATAGAAGAATGTGTCGGGAGTGGGTGGGTAGAAGAATGTGTCGGAGTGGGTGGGTAGAAAATTGTGTCGGGAGTGGGTGGGTTAACTTTGTTTACTTTTAATACAAAGAGCTTTCCATCACTTTATTTTGTATGAAAAGGAGGGGGGCATAGTATCCACATTTCTGTCCATCATCCATCCATCCGCCTGTCTGTCACAGTTTCATTTCTACTAAATAACATTAAAGAATTTTGAGATTTAGGGATGAAACTTGGTATTCTTATGCATAATCTTTAGAAGGTGTGTCACATAACATGTTGGGGGTGTTCTCTTCAATGTCATGGTAACTGCTCAGTATTTTATGTCTTATATCACCTTTTCCCTTCCTGTAACTTTAAAACCATTTGAGATTAAGTGATGAAACTTGGTATACATATATGTCATCATTAGAAGATGTATCAGATACAATATATGAGTAATCGTGCTTGCAAAAAATGATGTCACAGTGCCTTTGCTGTGCCACTACATCGTAGGTGTAACACAAAGATTATATTAGCAGTGATAAAGAATGCTCCAGAATTATGCATATAATGAAAATATTTGATTATCATGACATTTTTAAAAAAAAAAAGCTTTTGTAATTATTTTCATCAGTTAAAGGCACACCATGATTTATTATTTCCGACAGATAACAGCAGTTTTCTCTGTAGTCAACATGGAGCATATTATGTTGTTGTGTCCGTCCATCCATCTGTTACCAATTTGGTTTCAGCACAATAACTTAAGTTGTCCACCATCTACAGCTACCATACTTTGTGGATGGCTTGCACCTGGGGTAAGGAAGAACCCTAATGATATCTAACTTGAAAGGTCAAGGTCACTTTGACTGAAAGAAGAAAAATGGTTTCTGCACAATAATTTGATTTTTTCACCATCTACAGTTACAAAACTTTGTGGATACCTTGCACTTGGGGTAAGGAAGAACCCCATTGATTTCAAGGAAGAAGCCTGTTAAGAAGCTCAAAAGGTTGAAGGTCAGGATCACTCTTACTGAAAGAAGGAAAATGGTTTCCACACAATAACATTAGTTCTCCATCAACAGTTACCAAACTTTGTGGATTGCTTGCAGTTGGTTGGTGTAAGGAAGAACCCAATTGATTTTGGAGTTGAGAGATCAAAGGTCAAAGTCACTGTGACTGTAATATTAAAAATGTGGTTGCTGCACAATAACATTAGTTCGACATGATATACCTCAACCAAGGTTTGTGGATGGCTTGCACATGGGGTAAGGAAGAAGTCTGTTCATTTTGGGGTCAAAAAAGCAAAGTTCACAGTCACACTGACTGAAAGAAGAAAAATGGTTTCTGTGTAGATATATCATTTATCTGAATAGAGGACTATTAAACATTGGGTGGGCATATAAAGTGCCATTCAAGGTACTCGTTACCACTTTTCTGCACCTTTCCTCTAATGCCCTTTGAGATTGAGCAATGAAACTTGGTTACTTTCCATGCCTGCTTTGTAACTTTACAGCTGTTATAAAGATCATTTTCAGATTTTCATTATTATAAACATTTATGCCTTCACCATGGTAGGCAGGGACAGAAATTCACTGAATTTGCTTGTTTTATTTAGCAAAGTTTTAGTTTTTTAAAATCCTTTTGTCCAATTTTTGCTGTTTCACTGTGTTTAAAGTAATTTCATTTCATCTTTTAATATGCATTTCACAAAGTATTGAAATTGACATCACTTTCCTATATGGTCATAGACCAAAAAAAGCTTACGGGATGGTCTGTTGTCCTTCATTTGTCCGGCCATTAGCACAAGCTTGTTATTGCTACTCCTTCTAAACTACTTGGAGGATTGCCATGAAACTTTACACACACATTCATCTGATAGTCTAGTTGGTCCAAAATGAAAATGGTGCCACTTGGACATTGAATATAGCTGCCACAGTGGCTTGAAAATCTTGTTATGGCTACTTCTGAATGGATGGTTATATTAACATGGGGTTTTCACATAAAGACTCCCTGGAGATGTTCTCATCATTCCACAGGCAAGCCTCGGTGGAAGTCTCAAGGGAAAGGTGATGCAGTATCACAGGAATTTTGGCAAGGATGAAGGGACTCATCTGTACAATCAGTTTGTCACTTTGTGTAGAGATGCAACAAATGTAGAGAAATAGGCTGTGTTGTGATGGCAGGAATATATGGAAACCGACAAGTTCTAAAAATGGATACAGATGGACCATACACACATATTATTGAATTTAAAAAATAAACCATACATCTTGATTTTATTTTTGCATAGATTTATTTTATCTGATTTGGTCATGTATTTATTATTGTTTGGTAGATTCAAGTAAAGAGGACTTCTGATTTTTGGCTTTACTGGTCATAGACCAGAAGAGCTTATGGCACGGCCATCCAACCATTAGCACAAGTTTGTTATCACCACTCCTCCTAAACTACTTAGAAGATTACCATGAAACATTACACCCACAATCATTCCAAGATCTAGTTGACTCTAAATGAAAATGGTGCTGCTCAGACATCCAATATGGTTGCCACAGCAGGTATCTTTAAATTATTGTTATTGCTACTTCTCCTGAATGGATGGTCATAACAAAATGGAGTTTTCACTAAAAGACTTCTTATGAAGTCTAGTTGGTCTTAAATGAAAATGGTGCCAATCTGATGTCCAATTTGGCTGTCACAGTGGTTATCTTGAAAATCTTCTTGATGCTACTCCTCCTTATTGGAAAGTCATATTGACATGGGGTTTTCACCAGAAGACTTCTTATGATATCTTGTTGGTCATAAATGCAAATGGTGCTAATCTGATGTCCAATATGGCTGCCACAATGGTCATCTTGAAAATCTTGTGATCACTACTTCTCCTGAATGCATGGTCATATAGACATGGGGTTTTCACTAAAAGACTTTTATGATGTCTAGTTGGTGCTGATCTGTATCCAATATGGCTACCATAGTAGCCAAATTAAAAATATTGTGATCACAAGTCCTTCAGATTGGATTTTTGTATCAACATGGGGTATTTACTAAACTTTCTATGATGTCTAGTTGGTCCTAAATGAAAATGTTGCTAATCAGACAGTCAATGTGCAGTCACAGTGACCAACTTTGAGATCTTGTTATCACTACTTCACTTAAATTAATGGTCATATCAGCATGGGGTTTTCATTGAAAGACTTCTTATGATGTCTAGTAGGTTGTAAATGAAAATGATACTGATCTGACTTCTAATATGGCTGTTACAATGGCCATCTTGAAAATATTTTTATTGCTACTTTTTCTTGACATTGTGCTTTCACCAGAAGAATTCTTATGATGTCTAGCTGGTTCTAAATGGAAATGGTGCCAATCTAATATCCACTTTTTACCACCATGGAACCCATCTTGAAAATCTTGTTATTGTTACTCCTCCGAAACAAAAGGTCATATCAATATGGGGCTTCCACCAGAAGACTTCATATGATGTTTTGTTGGTCTTAAAATGAAAAAAGTGCCAATCTGAAGTCCAATATGCCCACTACAGCAGCTAATTTGAAAATCTTGTTATTGCTGAAAAATATCATAGATGGTTTCAACATTCAGTAGTTAAAAGAAAGAAATGATCATCTTGAATTCCTAGAAATTCTTTTCAGTCAGTGGAGCATCTGGCCCTTCAAGGGACTCTTGTCTAAGTGTATAAAAGATGTATATTTGAGACTTGTTGGACCACAGATACAGATTATTTGAATCTTTCTCATGTATGTGGGCATGATATGGAAAGAGGATGGTATGTGAGGGAAGAGGCTGGCTGATATTTTTTCTGGACTGCCTCATGCATTTTACTAGCATGTGGGGAAAATATTGCACAATAGTCAAACCTTTACTAGCGGTCACCCCACCCCCCACCCCATATAAAGGGCACCTGCTCACAATGGAACCATCACATTTTGCTATATAAGTGCCATGTATATAATAGCTGTCACCTTGCTCAATGTGGTCAGTGGTCACCATAAATTGGTCCTAAACTTGTGTGTTGTCTGTGTGTAACAGTCAGATAAGCTTTAATAGGTTGTACAAGAAATCCATTTCTTGAAGCTTTTTCATTAGCCATGAATTATCTTGGGAAACAGTAGGTGAGTGCAGGTTCTAACCAAATGAAAATCACTCTTCTGAAATGTGATGCCAGGTTGGTTTTTAAAGAAATGACATTACTTGATCAGTCAGTTCATCTTGTGTGCACAGCTGAGAATGTTTATATTCATTTGTGATATTGAGCAGAAATCTTATAATATCAAAGATGAAATATAAAGCCCTCATATTAGAAGATAAAAATCCAAGTTATAAGCTATCACGTGTTACTATTTGTGGATATATGTTACCAATCCCTACAATTCAAACATTTGCACTACCTAAATTATAGCCTTATCAGATGTCAGTTAAGACTGATGCTTGACTGACTTAGACTCTATTTCACTAATTTCAAGCAAAAATGTTAGAATGAATCCACACTTGTTATGCTGTAAGAAAAAAAACACTTACAAAGCAACTCCACTTGTTTTTGATTCAGTGGTGTTGAGCAGTATAACTCCCAATTCCTCGCAAGATGTAATGCAGGTACATGCACTTATTGCATGATCTATTAATCTTTTATGTGTTAAATATTGAGCGTTCAAGTTTCTATTTTATACTGGTTTAATAATAAACAAAATACAAACATATACAGTAGACCCTCCGTTATTCAAACTCCTATTATCCGAATACACTATTATCCAAACTATTTGTCCGGTCCCATGTAAAGTTCTTTGTTTATATCTTTTTACATCTATTATCTGAACATCGATTATTCGAGTACACACCCTTAATCAAAGTGGTTTAGTGGTCCTAAATCCTCTAATCATATTGAAATCGCGACGCATTATACAAAGTGTGAAAACTGTTATGAGCGGCATGTTTGATTTCTTGAATCATGACACCTGTGGGTCCAAACTGTCACTACTGATTAATCGAAAAGCGGATTATGTTTATTGTTTGTCACTAATCCAATAATTGACTTGCCTTTTGATAACCTTGTTATTAATTTAATTAATGGTATTAATTTTATGTAAATAGATCTGATTAAGAAAGTCGGAAAATCATATAAACCCTTTGAAAGCTACATTCGACTATAAATGTATCTTTCAAAAAATCTATATGAAGTCACTTTGCTTACCACATTGTATCTGAATCACCAAGCTATGGAAACTGGAAGAGGTACAAACTGTGCTTACAAGTTTCTTTAAGCGTGTTGTTTAAAATGAGAAAAACAGTTGAAAAGAAGTGAATATCACGTGAAAATCAAACAAACTTATCAAGTGATCCTATGACTCATCAGATCTAAAATTTGTTCAATGTTGATCATTTTCATGCATATTGAAATGATGATGACAATGATAATTTTGTCTTTGTTGTATGTCATGCAGATTATTATAATGATGACATCGCTAATTTTCACTATTGTTTTTGTCTTTGTTTTGTGCTGTGCCAATGAAATGGTCTCCTAGATACGTAGTAAGGAAACAGAATACAAGAATAACTGAATTGTACTTTGTTTGTTTTATTTCTGTGGATTAATGTACACTTGCACCTTCATGACCTTCGGTTATTCAAACCCCAGTATTATCCGAAGTTTTCTTCTAGTCCCACAGACTTCAGATAATTGAGAGTCGACTGTAGTATATTTTTTGTACTCCAGTTTCTGAATCATGATTTATGCATCATTCTTCCATGTTTTGTTTACATTCTTCATCTCTCAGTTAATTTATAAGATGACACTCCATATAAATAACAGATTTGATCATTTCCCCAGGGTGACCTCAGTATACAGGTTTGACTGTATAAGTAAAGTCTGTCTACAATTTGGGGACTTACTTGTTCACTTATTCTATTTCAGGTGTTTTCCTCGTGTTTTGCTGGAGTTTATAATGAATACCTACTGAAGGACAAAGGGTGCGACATTCACATCATGGTGCAGAATGTTTTCATGTATGTGGACTCCATAGTCTGTAATGTTTTGGTGTTGTCCTACAGAGGTCAGATTACCAGTGCCTTCACACAGACCAGTCTTCAGTCCATCTTTCAACTTGGTGTCATGGCTATAATGGTGAACAATGCTGCAATAGGGATTGTTGTAAGCTTGTTCCTGCGATCACTTAATTCAATTCTTAAGACTTTTGCTAGTGCACTAGAACTTATGTTCACAGCTGTGCTCTGTTACTTTATATTTGGAATTTCTATAGATGTGTACACAATATTTGCTATATTTATTGTTTCTGGGGCTGTTTTTCTGTATGCCCAAAACCCTGTGGTAAATAAACCAAAGAATGAAATAGTTTCAGCATCAGGGAAAGGACCAGAGAAAGGTGCTCAAACAGTATAGAATTAGCTAGGGTTTATTGTATTTAAATTTAATAGGAAATAAGATGCATTTTATTTTGTTTGTGGCCAAGCCACATTGACATGCTGAGAAAAGATAAGTATTAGTTTTTGTCAGTTAATGCTGTAAAAGACTTACTCCCAGTGGTCATTATCAGAAAAGATGGCGATGACATCACACTTCACATCCATGGGATGCCCACGGTTACATTAGATTGATAACAGGTTGATGTCGGTTGTTCAGTATTAGTAAAATAAACAATTGATTAACTTCGAGCCTGTTTTTCCAAGCATGGTGTGAAGAAAGGGATTTCATGTCAGTTTTTTTGCAAAACAATGTGTTTTTTTTAAGATTCCTTGTAAAATAAATGAACAAAGACAACTGGGTTAAAGGCAGAGCTTGAGAATGAAGCATATGAAGGGGAGGGCAGATGGAAATGAAAATCTGGATATTCACAGTTGGAATAGATAAAAAGAATCTTTTCAAATAAATATGAAACAGGACTTACATTTTCTTAGCCATTATATGCATTGAAATTAACACTTTTACTTTCAAAATAATAACTGGTGTGTTGTGAAAATAACCAAGCACACCACAGTAACCACTATGTGTATGGTGACATCATGGATATATTTTGTTTTGTTTCCTCTAAACACTGAATAGATACATTAAGATATTAACATTTTATCAACATCATTAATAATATATGAAATGGTTATTTTTAGACTGATGAATGGTTGGCAAATTAGGAATTCCAGCTCAGTTGTAAATGTAAATGACCCATCTCCACTTTGCTCCATTTCTATATATCAACAACCATTTCATTTCAGTGGCAGTAAATTGAGTTTTATTTCCTTATTTTTTTAATAGCAAGCATTTATTTGCCAGCTGTACATTAGGCAACACTGACATGACTTTACATTTTCCATAGAGTCTATATTATTTTCTAAACGTGAGTGGTTCTTAGTGCGTAGAAAGTGATGTCATGCCATCTTCTGTCATAGCATCCATATGAACATTCTGTATTGTATGTAATGGAGACTTTTTCCATTTGGCCTAGTTCATTTTGGAGTCTTGTGGATTTTCTTTTGCAGTGCTCTTTTTTACAGCGAATCCTTTGAAAATACAGATTTTTTTTCCATTTTGTACTGTGGCTGATCCTGGTTTACATCACTGGGTTAAAAATTGAAATGTTAAAAAGAATTTGTAATTTTGTTTTTCAGTATTTTGTGTGTGTGTCATGATTGAATTTGGTTCATGCCACATGATTTAGATGATGGGTGAAGAATTAGGATTTGGAAAATGGTGGTTTAAGGTTTTTTGCACTTTTTCAGTGAACCTTGCCATATATTTACCTTTTGTTGAATCAAACAACCACATGTTCTTCCTGCATTCTTTATTGCAAATGTTTGATAGACATAATAATAACAGTTTTTATATTGGTCGGGCGGAGGGGGGGGGGGAACTACTATATGATTTTTTTTACAACATATGTCATGCAGATTTTTACTTTGTTTACTCATTTTAAATTGATACGAGGTGAGCTTGTAAATTTCCTAACAATTTGGAACCAGGTGTTCGAGCAATTTATTTTGAGCTTTTGTCAGAATAAGCCACATGGTACACATTGCCTGCTGTCCAAATCTGAATCATAAATTGGATGGTGTGATGTAGCAGCTTATGTTATATGCCATACTCAAAAGCGCAGTTCTAAAAATTAATACTGTACTTTTAGGTGCTTGCCCACATATATATGTTCACTAGATTTTACAGTTTCAGACAAATTGGTCAGTGAGTTAGTATTTTAATGCCAACCAAGCCCCAATTTGAGTTTGTCTTTTAAAACTATTAAAAAGCTACAGGTATATTCTTATTGCCACAGTGAACTCTTGGTGTGCACAATTATGATTAGTTTTTTTTAACATGTGTGATTGATGTGTGTGTGTGATTGATTGATTTGTGTGTGTGTGTGTGTATTTTATGATACTAAGATCTACATGTGATCTATGTAAGAAAGTTGGTTATCACAGTACTCAGAACCACAATAGGAAAAGAAGGTAAGATTTACCTACTTTTAATATCTCTGTGACAGTATTTGTGGAAGTTAATTCCTAGATACTTTGAAGTCAGTCCATTTTTTGCTTGGTACTAATATTCATCAGTTAATGGTTGCCACAAATTTAATTGCGAACAAAAATGTCTTTTCTGCAAAACCACGAAAATTGGTACCACAAAAATAACTGAACAATATTTAGTTTTTAATGCACAAGACCTAAAGTTGACTTTACATAGAAAATGCTAGTTGGCAGTTTCTCTTGCACTAATTTTAAAACCTGTCTTACATATAACGAGTTCCTTTACATTTTTTTATCATATATATATTCTATTCAGATTCCCACTACCTCGACTTATGGTTTATTGAATCTGAGAATATGTGTTCAATCTGTTATTATCTAACCTGATGACCAGTAATCATTATAGAATCATGTTTCCTTCTTTAGTCAGAATAATCCACTGTTTCCTTGTTTAGTCAGAATAATCCATTGTTTCCTTGTTTAGTCAAAATAATCCACATTTCAGTGCATTTGTAATCAGCCTCATTATTTAGTCTGGCAAATTATATAATCAAAAATGCCTTGCCTACACTTGTATGTAGTGAGATATATATATCACCTTCCTGGCAGCAACAGTTGCATCATTGACCAAACACAAAACTGTCAGTCATGATGATGCACTTCACCAATCAGTGCACTTTTAAGCGTAACACCTCCAGCTGCTTAGTCATCCACCATTTTTCTCTGTTGTCTAGAAACAATATGTTGACAGTGGTGGATTTATTTGGTTGATTCACATGATAAACCACATTTAATGGAGAACAAACCCTAACTTTCATTCGTACCTTGAATTAATATACTACCGTATATACTTGTGTATAAGCTGAATAATTTAGGAAATAATTAAAGCCTGGTAGAAGGGGGGCGGCTTACCTGTGGGACAAGGTCTAAGCTTGAAAATTTTAAAGTTTTCTTGTTGACTACTGGTATATATTGGAGGAGACTGGATGGATAGATAGGTAGATAGTTAGGAATAATAAAGACAAAACCGGTGTAAAATACAATTAGGTATATTATCAAGTGGAATGTGTCACAAATAAATTGACAACTTACATTTTGTTCATCTTCGTGTCATAAATATACATAGAAATCTCTAATGATTGACATTTTAAATCCATTGATACGATAAATCCATGAATTCTATCATAGGTCACATACCAGCATAAAAATAGTAGCCCAGAATGATCAGATTCACAATATCCCATAATATGTTAATTCCACACGTCACACAAATAAACAATGAAAGTCAAGTCCACACTTTTGTGATTCACAGTATCCTATAAAGGTCACTGTCTAATGTCATCTGGTACAAAGCCCAAAAATTCATCCGCATCGTGTGAGTGACCAATTATAGTGCTGAAATCCTCCATTGTCGTCTAGTCATTGTAAATATCGTCTGACTCTGATTCCTCGTCTTTACTGTTATATGCGGGTGCTTATGTGGAGACTGAGCTTGGGCTCTGTAAGTGACACTCGGATCATACAGTCTGTGAAATCTGTTATATGATGCAACTGAAAAGGTGTCAATTGTGCATCAAGATCACAGGGAGTTCAAATAACCACCCTCTGTTACTTGACACTGAACAAGTATCAACTAAGCGGCTCGATCAAAGGGTTGTAATGTTGGAAAACAAAGAGGGTGCTAAGGGATTATGGTCAAACACTTATTTGTAAGATGTGTAGGGGACTACTTGGCACTGAACAAGTATCAAATTTGTGGCTCAGTCAAAAGGATTGTCCTATTGAAAACAAAGTCAGGCAGTGCTGCATTTACAAGCCACGGGTTTATCAGCCCACATGCACTGGCAGATAACATGGGAAATATCACTTAGGAATTAGATTTGGATGATGGATAAAGAAACTATAAATCAAATCAAAACTTTTATTGCATCAAACACAGTGTTAATACAGCAAAACACAAAATGTAATGCAAATACAGGTTGTTCAGACTTTCACAAAAATGGAAGCAATATACTTACTAGTAAACACGCACAGTAATCAACACTGATGGACACTTCACTGTGTGGTGGATAATATTTAATTTACCGGTAATATTTTATGGGCTGACTTATGTGCAGGTTTTGTACTTTTTAATGTTTTTACCTATTCAGTTTTTTTTTTTGGGGGGGGGGGGGGGCAACTTATATGTGAACAGGCTTTTACACGAGTATATATGGTAAGTAAATGGAAATATATACCATCATTTGATACAAATCTATTGCGCCATTTTAAAGATATGGCCAATTAATTTAAAACATTCGTGTGTGTAGTCTGGGCTGTGAGTCACCCTGATGGATACAGTTGTGATGTCACTATGTCAAATCATTCAATCATCGATACATTGGTCTACCTATTCATTGTTGCAATAAAGTTTTGAATTGTTGAAAATAAAACTCCATAGAACAGCGATGTTAAACTTTATAGTAAATAATGAAAATGAATTCAGATTATGGAGATACATGAGGAAACATTTTATAAGGCTGTCACATTTGTACAGCCTACTTCAAGAACCTACCACTTTTCACTATGGCAAGATAATTATTATTAATTCCTTGCATAAACTCAAAATGTTATCAGGATACAGCAAGATACTGCTAAGACATGCACTTTTAATATGAAATTAAATTTTATCCAAATTATCTCAAAACTTACTAAAAATCTACCAAATCTTTGAGTAACTTTCAACTGACAATTTGTCACATAACCAGAATGGACTTAGCAACATCACAGTATGGACTATTCATAGTTTCCCAGGTGAAGAGCTTACAAATATGGCAGCATCCTATCATCAGGAAAGTCATCGATTGCAGATAAGAAAGTGAGAAACTATGCCTTACAAGAGTGCTAACAAGAAAAACTTGGGTAAATATCTCATTTTCCATGCATTTTACATTTGATAAAACTGGTTTGGTATAAGTAGTTCATTTTCCTTGTGATAAGGTGTGCCTGGTGCCTTTGTAACTTAGACAGTAGGTACCCACAGTCAGACCGACTTGGTGGTGTGAAATTTACTCCATTCCCCAAACCTCGTCAGACCGACTTGGTGGTGTGAAATTTATTCCATTCCCCAAACCTCGTCAGACCAACTTGGTGGTGTGAAATTTATTTAATTCCCCAAACCTCGTCAGAGTTTGCTGAAATGCCTGTGGTGGGTCAAAGCTTGTTGTCATCCCCATGATCAACTGAACATCAAAATAATCTATAAAAATAGCCATCTAATTGTATATATGAATAGTCCATTGAAAGAAATGAATCTAAATGAATCTTTAAACGTGCATTCTGACCTATTCAACTAGGGCTGTTTTTACTCATTAGGTTCATTGGTGTTTAACAACAAAGCTGACAAATTAGCACATACAAAAGTTTAGTGCCAAGGCAATGAGTCTATTGTACATATTAATGTATATCTGCAAAACCCTTGTATTTATTATTGTACATCTGCAAAACCCTTGTATTTATTTATGTACATTTGCAAAACCCTTGTAAATCACAATATTTTAAAGTCGTTCAGTTTAAGCAAATATTTATTTTCAGCACATAAACAAAACAAAGTTTAGCAAATTACTGATGTCCAACAATGTGATTTTTTATTGCAATGGTTTTTTACACTATTAAACAAAAAAATTATGTCTACATGCATGCTGTACTATGTTAACACAAAAGAAGGGAAGTTTGATTGCTTTATTCCAACACGAATTACTGCCAACAGTGTGGGATGTTCAAATAAAATTATATACAAACATCAGTAGGAGTATTTTTAATATCTAACAAGTTTTACAACCATGAGTGTGGAATGTCATTCGCTTTAAACATTATGATCTTTAATCACAAAACAATTTAGCAAATATTAGTTCACCTGCTAGACTTGTATGCTTTCTAATATTTGGTGATGTACAATATTACAGAAGAAGCACTATTGCAATTTGCATTTAAGTAGGTTACATCACAGCTTAGTAAAATGTTATAGATTTCAATTATGTCACATTCCTAGCTAAAAAAATTTTATTCTGTTATAGAACAGAAATCTATACAAGTTTGTTCTGTATTATAATGTCATGGTTTTTGGGGAGTCTAGCTTCCATTCTGAAATATGCAGTCAAACAATTGTTATCTAAAATGTGTTGTC
Source organism: Margaritifera margaritifera (assembly GCA_029931535.1). NCBI lineage: Eukaryota > Metazoa > Mollusca > Bivalvia > Unionida > Margaritiferidae > Margaritifera > Margaritifera margaritifera. Next base: position 1,685,437 of record JAQPZY010001289.1, read on the forward strand.
ATCAAGAATAATCATTGCCGTATTCCTTTTCTGTTCAAATTTCTTGCCATGACACTTCTTGCCTTCTATTTAAGTAATTGAAGTAAAGGATTGTCCTGATGTTGCTGAAGAGCATGTGTGTTGTAGCTTTTCATTACTTGGACACAAACATAAGATGCATTCTTGCATATAAATTCATGTTCAGCATTGTTGGACAAGTTGTATTTTTATCATTGTGGAAATATCCATGTATCAGTATCGGATTTCTTGTTCCATTGATGCCTTGGTGTGTTGTTATACTTATACTTTTCTGGGCTGCACCCAAAACAAATGATTCTTGCATTCACATCATGTATGTATTGACTGAAAACATGCAATCCTGTTGGGTTCTCCAGTCACACAGAAGAGAGAAATTTTCTTAAGAAAGAAATAAGATGTGCTGTCTTGCACTAATACATTGTATTCATTCAGAATGATAGAAAGAACAATGCACACAAAGTGGATTTTTCAACTAATCCTAGTACATTAATTGATACTGTAACCACTAGTACATTAATTGATACTGTTAACACTAGTACATTAATTGATACTGTAACCACTAGTACAATAATTGATACTGTAACCACTAGTACAATAATTGATACTGTAACCACTAGTACATTAATTGATACTGTAATTAGGTTTGGTGCTCTTCTTAATTGTTCAGTCTAGTTCAGCTTAAATATTCAAATATTTTTCTACAAACAGTGCCCTTCTGTAAGAAGGATAAAGATGTATAACTGGCTAATGTGTATTTTTATTATTGGAGTTAAGCAATGTGATTAATTACAGAAAATGAAAAATACTTGCTTTTCAAGCTTTTTCATTCCTTTATTTTTGTTTATTGTTGATTTAGATTTACTTGTAGATAAATAAGATTGAATTGAATTGAATGTTTTGGTTTTTTTTCTTCATAGGAAAGTAATACAGTATCTTGGATTGTTACAAGTAGTCTGTTTTCTGGCCTAAATTTAACTAAAGATCTCAAATCTCTCATAGCTTTGTCCTGGATGATGGTATTTTTATTTTAAATTCAACAGACACTGTGGGTAGAATCAAAGGTCTGATGTCTTAAATTCTGTTGAAAAGATCTTTATTCTTGGACAGAGTCAAATTTTTTTTTTATATTTGAAGGATTCAGTGGAGGATAAAAAGGCCTCCTACTGTACAATAAACAATACTAGATTACAGACTTTCTGGACATTTAATTTTTTTCAGCCTGTTTATATGGTTTGTTTTTGTTTTTTGTTGTCATTTTATTTACTACAAAGCTTTAATATTTTGTAAATTGTTTTTGGCATGATTACATACAGAATGACAGAGCTAGTTTTTGATTATTTTTGTATGTGTTACCCTACTTACTCCATTATTGTAAATCCTATCACATATATTGTAATGAATACCTCATGCAAGATTATGTATGTAATCTGTACAAGAAGTTACAAGAATTTCATGAAACATTTGGCCTGATTTCAGTTCCTGGGCTTTTTATGTAAACTTGGGACCTGAGCGATTCATGAACTTTCAAAAACATTACAGTTACAATAGTGTTATTTTACTTTAAATAGCTTTTATCCCTTTGTTTATGTAACAAATGCTTACAGATAATGGCATTAAAGTGTGCTTCAGATAATGGGATTAAAGTGTGCTTCAGCTAACACAATGGTGTTTTTTTTGGATGCAGATAATAAGGAACAAGTACTATATGAAAGATGGTAAGATGCTTTTTGGTGTAGTATGGTCTGTATTACATTCAGATATTGGAAAAAGAAATGGTGTACTCTGATTCACTGACATGTTCTATGAGACCTGAAAAAAGAGTTGGAAGCCATTTAACCATCGAGTCTACTTTACTGCAAAATATGGCATATGATGACTTAAAATGTCAAGGCTTTTTGAAAAAAATAAGTTTCTTTTAGCAAAACTCACACCCACCATATTAAGTATCCATAACAGTAAAAACTGAACATGTTTTCACTGAAAATGTGGTTCTTTCAAAAGCCTGTATTTTCATTCCTATTTCTGTAAGATCTTTCACCAGTGACCACTTAATATGAAATGTACCAGTCAGAATAAATCCCATTATTAGAAAAGGTAGCCATAGTAGCTCAGTTCTTTGAATGTCAGACTTGTAATCCTGGGTTGTGGATTCAGTACCTGCCCAGGTCAGTCTGGATTGCCTGCCTCATTGTGTCTTTGGAAAAAGCACTTAGTTCCTATTTCCTTGAAATGATATAACCAATGAAGTGCTGAAGTGTCATTAAAAACCAATCAACCAACCCATGTTTACAAAACATTGACATGCAACCAATATGGACTCTTCCAGTTACAACAATTACAATAGAGATAGCAAAAATTTAAGGTTACATTTTGTTGCAGAATAGGATACAGTAACTTTTTAACTAATACCTCCTCAGCATGGTGGTATGCTGTTAAAATACATACCTAAACTAATCTCATTTTTAGGGTGGGAGGAAAAGTTTGTTATGCCCTATAATGTTACATGTGTCCATGTGAACATACATCTAAATGCCACACCTGTACATTTGAGACTTTGGAATGGCAAACAACAGCTGGCAAGATTTTAGTTACGCCCTATAATGTTACATGTGTCCATGTGAACATATATCTAATTGCCACACCTGTACATTTGAGAGTTTGGAATAGCAAGCAACAGCTGGCAAGATTTTTGTTATTCCCTATAATGTTACATGTGTCCACGTGAACATACATCTAATTGCCACACCTGTACATTAGAGAGTTTGGAATGGCAAGCAACATCTATCTGTACATTTGAGACTTTGGCATGGCAAGCAACACCTGTACATTTGAGACTTTGGAATGGCAAGCAACACCTGTACATTTGAGACTCTGGAATGGCAAGCAACACCTGTACATTTGAGACTTTGGAATGGCAAGCAACAGCTGGCAAGATTTTTCTTTAGTTTTAGAGTTTTGTTGCCTTTTTTTTTTTTTTTCCTCAACTGGAAGAAAATTTAAAACATGTACCAAACATATGTCCTGTTAATACAACAAACATTTTGAAGTGTAATGAATCGAATAAATATAAAAATATACCATCAAATGAGAATTTGTATTTTATCTCACACTTCTTTACACCTTTAAAATGTAATTTTTCCAACAATAAGTTTATTTGAGCTGGACATTACAACTTAAGTGACAAGCATAAGAGGGTATGATGGGTGTAATAGGGTGTTTATTTTGAGCATGATTAGATAGTTTATATATTACACATTTTAATTAGTTGTATTTGTTATTTTTCCCCAAAAGATATATATTTATGACTAATTTTATAACATGGTTTTATAAGTATATACATGCATAACAGATTGAATTAGTATAGATCTCATGTGATACATTGCATGGATATAGTACACTATTTTTTTCCTTCATGGACATTAGTATGTTTTTTTTTTTTATGAAACTGAAACAGATTACATATGGATGAAAGTATGAATCTTATTTCAAACAAGGATAATCTGGTTCCATATCTGGTATAAAACTTCAAACAAGGATGATCTGGTTCTATATCTGGTATAAAACTTCAAACAAGGATGATCTGGTTCCATATCTGGTATGAATCTTACTTCAAACAAGGATAATCTGGTTCCATATCTGGTATGAATCTTGCTTCAAACAAGGATAATCTGGTTCCATATCTGGTATGAATCTTTCTTCAAACGAGGATAATCTGGTTCCATATCTGGTATGAATCTTTCTTCAAACGAGGATAATCTGGTATGAATCTTTCTTCAAACAAGGATAATCTGGTTCCATATCTGGTATGAATCTTTCTTCAAACAAGGATAATCTGGTTCCATATCTGGTGAGGCCATATTATGTGACTAAAGTTTTTTTTCTTGGAAAAGTGAGAGGACATTACAGGCATTATTTACATGGTAGGTAACTGTTTTCAATCCCAGTGCACACTCATGCTCAGATATTGTATAACCACCAGGTCACACCCTGTATTCTCGAGGCCCAGCTAGGCCCTGTATTCTCAAATCTTTTTGAGCATGAAATTCTAGCACAATCTCAAAATTTTGACCCTCTGTAACTTTTATGACAATTAATTTTAGACTCATGGAACTTTGAGGATTTCTCATCTCAAGTCCCTCTCATAGGCTGCCACATTTCACTGACCTAGATATACTCTAAGTATTATATCTAACTTTAGTCCCTCTCTTAGACTGCTGAATTTCATTGACCTAGATGTTCTTCAAGTATCATATCTACTTGAGTCCATCTCATAGACTGCTAAATTTCACTGACCTAGATTTACTGCAAGTTTCAATCTACTTGATTCCCTCTTAATGACTGCTAAATTTTACTGACCTAGATGAACTCCAAGTATCATATCTAACTCGAGTCCCTCTCATATACTGCAAAATTTCACTGACCTAGATATACTCCAAGTATAATATCTACTTGGGTCCATGTCATAGACTGCTAAATTTTGCTGACTTAGATGTACTCCAAGTATCGTATCTAATTTGAGTCCCTCTCATAGACTGCAAAATTTCACTGATCTAGATATATCTACTTGGCCCCTCTGATAGAATGATACATTTCACTGACCTAGATGTACTCCAGTTACTTTATTTGCTTGGGTCCCTTTCACAGACTGCTACATTTCACTGACCCAGATGTACTCCAAATATCATATATGCTTGGGGTCACTCTCATTGACTGAAATTTCATTGACCTAGATGCACTGCAAGTATCAAATCTATTTGGCTCGCTCTCATTGACTGCAAAATTTCATTGACCTTCTTGTATAGCAAGAATCATATCTACTTTGGTCACTCTCATAGACTTCAGTATTTCACTGATCTAGATGTACTCCAAGTATAATATCTACTTGGGACCCTCTCATAGACTGCTGATTTTCACTGACCTAGACATAATGCAAGTATCATATCTAATGCGAGTCCCTCTCAATGACTGCTATATTTTGCTGATCTAGATGTGCTTCAAGTATGACATCTAACTCGAGTCCTTCTGATAGACTGCTAAATTTTGCTGACCTTAGATGTACTGCAAGTATCATACCTAACTCGAGTCCCTGTCATAGACTGCTAAATTTTGCTGACCTTAGATGTACTGCAAGTATCATGTCTAACTCGAGTCCCTGTCATAGACTGTTAATTTTTGCTGACCTAGATGTACTGCAAATATCATCTAACTTGAGTCCCTCTCATAGACTGCTAAATTTCGCTTACCTAGATGTACTGCAAGTATCATATCTAACTCAAGTCCCTCATGGAGTGCTAAATTTCGCTGACCTAGATTTACTGCAAGTATCATATCTAACTCGAGTCCCTCATAGACTGCTAAATTTTGCTGACCTAGACTTACTGCAAGTATCATATCTAACTCAAGTCCCTCATAGACTGCTCAATTTTGCTGACCTAGATTTACTGCAAGTATCATATCTAACTCGAGTCCCTCATAGACTGCTAAATTTCGCTGACCTAGACTTACTGCAAGTATCATATCTAACTCAAGTCCCTCATAGACTGCTCAATTTTGCTGACCTAGATGTACTGCAAGTATTATATCTAACTAGAGTCCCTCATAGACTGCTAAATTTCGCTGACCTAGATGTACTGCAAGTATCATATCTAACTCGAGTCCCTCATAGACTGCTAAATTTTGCTGACCTAGATTTACTGCAAGTATCATATCTAACTCAAGTCCCTCATAGACTGCTAAATTTCGCTGACCTAGATGTACTGCAAGTATCATATCTAACTCGAGTCCCTCATAGACTGCTAAATTTCGCTGACCTAGATTTACTGCAAGTATCATATCTAACTCGAGTCCCTCATAGACTGCTAAATTTCGCTGACCTAGATGTACTGCAAGTATCATATCTAACTCAAGTCCCTCATAGATTGCTAAATTTTGCTGACCTAGACTTACCGCAAGTATCGTATCTAACTCGAATCCCTCGTAGACTGCTAAATTTTGCTGACCTAGATTTACTGCAAGTATCATATCTAATTTGGGTTTTTTAGTTCAAGCTCGAGTTTCATGCTCAAAAAGGTTTTAGAATATGGGCCCTGGTCTTGTAAGCTTAAAAGTATATAAGTTATGTAACATTACATTTTCATTTGCAACAAGCATGAGATATTGTCCTCCTATGAATAGCATCTTTAACTCCAGACAATAACAGGGTGCCAGGCTGTGAATAGCATCTTTCACCCATGACAATAACAGGGTGCCAGCCTGTAAATAGCATCTTTCATCCATGACAATAACAGGGTACCAGCCTAAGAAATTTATCAAATCATAGATACCCTTAGTAAATATTTGCCAAAATTGTGGAAAATAGGAGGTGGGCTTACCATTGGATAAATAAGGTAAGAGATAATAGGATATGAAGATGCCATGTAAGGTTGATAGACATTGCAGAATCTTTAATACCTATTTCACATCAAGACTATATTACCAGTTTAGTCTCCAAAATTGTTAACAATATTTAGGTAAAGTGTCCGCTTCAACTCTATCAACCTAGAAAGACTTAAAATCTATTGTTTAGAAATATTGAGCACAAATAATGTTATAAAATGTATCTATAGCTGATAAGAACCAATGAAACAATACATATATATCAATTAAATGATGAATGTTTGATTTTTACTATACATTTGAATAATAAACCAAGATGTCTCTAGTTAATCAAATTAGATAGGGTTTAATATGTTTTTAGTATGAAGTATCGTTTACACAAGTTTTTATTCAAATTATGTATTTATATTTATACAAAAGAATTCCAATGTAAAATTTTTTTTCTTTATGCAAGTACATTTTATTAGGCTGTAGAAATTGCACAGTAAAGTAACTATAAGTTTCCCTTGGTTGGAAGCTATCAAAAGTTTCTTCCCTATATCTTGAGAGATATATAGCTATATTAGATTATTAGATGTATGATAGTTTAGTTTAGTTTTGACATCTTTTTCTGTTTTTAATGCTTTTGATGCAGCTTTGTTTATATTTTCATAATTTTTATAATGTTATGGTTTTTGAATATCTGTAGGCAGTGTTTCTAAACCAGTTTTATAATGGTTGCAGATATACTATTAGAGTGTTCGGGGAATGCATACATTTACTTATTAAACTTGCCAGTTATATCTAGATTTATGACATTTGTTATTAATGACCTTTCTGTAAGAACTCATGTACAAGACTCCCAACTGCAAACATCATAGACCCAGATTTGTCATTGCATAATTTTACTGATTAGTCCTATCAAACTGTACAGACCCTGATCTGTCCGTATATGTGATGGAAGATCTGGATGTGCACTGTTTGTTCTACTGATTAGTCCTATCAAAGTGCATAGACCCGGATCTGCTGGTGTATGTGATAAAAGATATGGATCTGTGTTGTTTACAGTTCGATGCAACTTGTTTGCAAGTATATATGGTGCTAATTTCATTTTGTGGTTTGTCTTGGATTGTTTTTTAAGGTACCTTCATGAAACATTGTTGAAAAATATTGACGATGCAGCACAAATTATCTTACTCTTTGTGCTGACGATTTTATGACCTTTTCCTCAAGTTCTCAGTATTTTTAGAAAATGAAAATCAGTACATCATGGTTTCTGTCACCCCATAATCCATTAAAAAAGTCCCCAAAAAACTGCAGACACTTTAAATTTACATTTTAATGTCCATGCAACTTGAGGCAAGGTGTGAATAATCAGTGTTAATTTAACCAAGCATTATCTTTCCAAAAGGCTTGAAGGATCCACTGTGTTTAATTCATTGTTTGGTCAGGAAAGAAAGAAACTTTAAAAACAAAATTAAGTGGCAGGGGACAGAAGAAGTAGGCCAGGTAATCTATTTAAAGTAGGAATATTCTTGTAATTGTTGAGCAGGTTTTGGATTTTGCTTTAGTAAGACTACTTATTACTGTCCAGAGGAGACAGTGACCTATTTTTAATATTGTAGTGATCCTAGACACATATTTTAGACTAATTTGCATGCCAGGCTGGGCAGATTATTATTCCAAGTTCCTCCTGCACATGTCTATTGAACATACATGTATATCTTTTAAAGTAAATCTTTCATGCCTAATGCCTCATGATTAAAGTTATTGCCAAAATTCCTTAAATGCAGATCCTGTCAATTTAATCTCACTAAAAATGATGCTATATATGACTTAATGACATTTCTAAATGCCATGCAGATTGACATCACATGGACTCGTAGATATGCATGCCATCATAAAAGTCTGACTGGCGATTCTGGCTTGTCCAGATGGCCATAAGGCTTCAGGGGAGCGGGGTACCTCTGTTTTCATAAAATAAATCATTCAACTACTCTGTAAGACATTGTGGATAATTACTGTTTGTGTGCACTCTTCATATAGAAAATGCCATGTCCACCTCTCCAGAGTTACTACACTACAATCTAGCTACATTATTTTCAGATAGCTCTCTCACCCCTCCACTTACTTCCTCCTACCTAACCTCCTTATCATCTCCCTCTCCTCTTTTTCTATCTATATATACTATCACAAAATATACTATAAGACATACCAACACCCACTTCCGTTACATACAGAATATGATTGGCTAACCATTATCTTTGAGGGGTGGGTTAACTACATGTGTAAATGCTGACCCAGCATTTTAACAGAATGTGACCCCTTTACCAAGGTTGACACTGATTTACTGACACCCACAATTTATATCTTTTCAACTGTCCATGATGTTTGATATTTTTTCCAGTTTCCTACTCTACACTTGGTGCTGATGTGAAACCTAATAATGGCAACCGTTTATTCAGTTCATCCTTCCCTATCTAACATTAAACTACATTTTTAACTTTTTCTCACCATAAAATTACTTTCATCAAAGAAGCTTTATTGGTGTGTACCAATACAAATGTAATGTTTTAATTCTGCACTGTCTGCAATTGACACCAGTATGTCAGTTTGCCACTTCAGTCAATCATATGCTTTCTCTTATGGATTTTGGGCACATTTACATCAAAATGTCATAAATACCTTCTGAAGTTAATATATTCCATGCTTTGATGCAAAGCAAAACACACTTTCATGTTTTTTGATAAAAATGATATAACTGGGTCTACAGAGATGCAGAGGTAGTACTTGCTTCTTTAGTATCTACTAATCTTTGTTTTGCCATCATACTAACTGATGGGTCAACTTAAAATGACAACTAAACCTTGTTTATCTAAGATCCTGGCAGTACATAAAAATGTTCAGGTATGCAGGATTTTTAATGAACAAGTTTTAGTCTCCCAAATTTAAGCATAGGTGAGACATACATGTAGGTATCACATTTCCAATGGCATTGTCATTTCTTGTTATTGGCATATGCATCAATGTTAAGTTATTGCATTTAGTTCAGTTTCTCTGGCACTTTTTGGATGTTGTTTTCTACACTTTAAACACCATTTAGGCAAAAAGAAATTTAAAAAAAGAAGTTTTTATAAGTTTTTTGAAGCATTTATCTTGCCTAGTTTTTATATGCTCAAAGAAACCTCATTTTTGCCGATCAATTTTTGATATACTTTTTTCCTTTTGTTCTTCAACATCGGGGTCTCTCCAGCTAGGACAAATTTTCTAGCATATGCAGGGCAATATTATTAAACTAGGATCCAAACAAGTGAGGATGGACCTATCATCTCGTATCAGCTTATAATCAGAGAATAGCAATAATTAAAATTTCTGAGCTTTATTAAATTTTATTTTATCAAATTATGTCTTGAACATTTGCCTTGGGCAGATTTGTCACTCTTGGTCAGTTCTAATAATTCTGTTTAATTTTTGTTTTATATTTAAATGCGAAACTTGCATTTATACTGTATAAGACACTGTTGTTTGTGCTTTTGCTAGTATAAAAGCTGGGTGTCAATTTGCTCACATATGCTTCTTATTAGTATTTTGTAACTATATATTACTTGTGTTATATTACTTATTAATATTTATTATCAACTAATTCAATAAAATACATTTGCTTAATAAATATGCACCTTGTTTATTTTATTTTGCCCTATACTGAAATAATAATAGTGTTTTGCTTAGGCTGTTGTTTCAGTCTTTACAGGAATTTAAGAAAAAAACATGACCAGTACATAGATTAAAACTGTTTCAACATAAGGATGGAGTAGTTTGCAATACATTCTCATATTATGGCCTGATAGTATTATACATAATGCCAAGATTTTTAAAAAAAATGGTTCATAATGTAAAAGAAACCGAATTATCCAGAGGCAAAAAAGCAACACATATATATTGGGATAGTCAACCTAACACGGACCATTGCACACAACAGCATTGCAAATCAAATATGGGACCTTGAAGGTAAGGATTGATTGATATCAAGTTGCATGAACTGAAACTTGGGAACTGAATCAGTTGCAGGGGATATCTATGGTATATTTATGGGGACAAGAGTATTATATTTTTGTGGTTTCACTATCACAATTTGATGCACACCAGGAAAAATGGATAATTAATGTAGTAAAGCCACCATTAACTTTCTCACACAGTGGGAAAAATGGATATTTATAACACTTAACCACCTAACACCATAGGAAAAACATTTATGACAGTAAACCCACTTTTAACTTCTACACACAGCAGAATAATGGGTATTTATGATGGTAAAAAAGCAACTATAAACTTCGTCACACAGTAGGAAATGGATATTTATGACTGTAATACCGCCATTAACTTCCTCACACAGCAGAAAACATATACTTATGACAGAAAAGACAGTATTAACTTCCTCACATAGCAGGAAAAATGGATATTTACTTCCTTGCACAGCAGGTAAAATGGATATTTATGACCTTAAAGTCATTATAAACTTCTCTAACACAGCAGGAAAAAACGTTCATGACAGCCCACTATTAACCTCCTCACACTTCAGGAAAAATGGATACTTATGAAGGTAAAGCTATTATGAACTTCCTAACACAGCAGAAAAAAACGTTTATGTCAGTCATCCCACTATCAACTTCCTCACACAGCAGGAAAAATGGATATATATATATATATATATATATATATCTATATCTATATATATATATATATATATATATATATATATATATATATATATATATATATATATACATATATATATATATATATATATATATATATATATATATATATATATATATATATATATATATATATATATATGTCAGTAAAGCCACTATTTACTTCCTCTCAAGACTTCAATTCCCATTCTAAAATATTTTTGAAATTTCTGTCAATATCAGAAAATGCCATTCTCAATAACTATATCATTGAGGGCTGTTCGATTGCAACATACATGGTACCCAGGGAAGGCAGTTTTTTTAAACATATATGCCAGGGTACTCTGATTACTCAAAGAGTTCATATGAAAATGACACAAAATTCTAAATTGCATCTATGGTTGACTACTCCACACTGAAAGTGCCTTCCCTGGGTCCCATGCATGTGTTACTGATATACAAGTCATGTACATGCATAAAACTACATGTGTAAACAAAGCTTGCAGAGAAGGCCTCAAGGGAGAAGAGTTATGTAGTAATTTACTAACCTATAAATTATTATATCTAGTCTTATGAACAAGACAACATATAGATTGTGTATCAAAATTTCATTCCAAAGCATTTCTGAAACGCCAAGATCATACCAGTCTTCTGCTCTGTATTTAACTTCATTGTTCTTCATTTCTGAAAGACCAAAACTTTTCTCATTATAAAAATTCAAATTTGTTATCTTGAATGTTTTCTTCATGTCTTATAAAGATTTTGCAAGTTTCTTTATAGTGTTGCAAGTTCATCCCAAAACTGAAAGTGAAAAAAGTTTTTTCTGTCAATAAATAAAATGAACTAGAGCCATTAGTGATGGGTGCATTGCAAAGAGCCCTGCTCACTAGTTTGATCTTTAGGGCCTTGCACATAAAAACTTGTTGGGAAACCAAAGTTAGGAGAAGATGGGCATTCAGGGCCCATCACTCCTCATAATGATGATGTGGAATGCTTGAAATCCAACTTCCTCAAGATCTCATCAATACAAGCAATGTCCCACGTAAAGATAAAGATATGAAGTTAATTGACAAGGGCCATAACTTTCTCAAAAATGTAGTAGATGAGACATATGTCTTTGGAACAACATTCACATAAAATTTAATCAGAATATGCCTAATGGTTCTTGAGCTATGCTGATTACAAACAAAACATCCCGTGTAAAGATATGAAGCTTATAACCAAGGGCAATAAATCTGTTGAAAATGGTGTACACAGACAAAATCCACAAAATGCACATTTAGGTCTAAGAGACAATGTTCTTACCAAATGCCATCAGAATATGTTGAATGGTTTTTAAGCTATGCCGATTGCAAGCATCATTCCAAATTTCCATGTGAAGACAAGAATATGCTTGACAAGGGGCATAACTCTGTTCAAAATGGACTAAACCCATAAAAGGTGCAAATAAGTCTATGTGACTGTGCTCATACCTAATTGTATTGGAATATGCTGAATGGTTCTTGAACTATGCTGATTAGAAGCAACATCCCATGTAAAAATATGAAGTTCATTGTCAAAGGCCATAACTCCACCCAAAAGGGAGTTGATAAGATAAAATCCATTAAAGGCACAGCTAGATTTAGAAGACAATGTTAATACCAAATTGAATCAGAATGCATGGAATGCTTCTTAGGTGTGCCAGTTACAAGCAACATCCTACGTGAAGATGACAAGTTGTAAAGGGACATGACTCGATCCAAAATGGAGTTGACAAGACAAAATCCATAAAAAGGCACATCTAGGGATATAAGAAAAAGTTCATATTAAATTGCATAAGAACATGCTGAATGATCCTTGAGCTGTGACAGTTAAAAGTAACATCCCATATGAAGTTAATTGTAAAGGGCCAAAATGGTGGTCAGGAGACAAAACCCATAAAAGGTACATCTAGGGTCCATGAGACAATGTACTTACCAAATTGCATCAGAATATGTTGAATGGGTCCTGATTTATGCTGGTTACAAGGATCTGCTGTTGGGGAGATATATAATTGATTGAAAAAGGGCGATAACTCCATAAAAATTGGCCCCAAAAAGATGAAAGCTTTAAAAGGCATATCCAATTATGTTTGAGGGTTGCTGGATTTTGATGGTTACAAAGTGTGAATGGATGGACAGATGAACTGACAGATAAAAAAAGCAATTACTATAGGGCTCCCACATCATGATGTGGTGCTCTAAAAATAACATATATAGAAAATCTTTTGCTGAAGATAAATTTGTAGCAATTCTGAATGTCTTTAAGGAATGCAAAAATAATATATTTAAAAAAAAAAAAAAAAAATCTCTTGAAAACAAAATTCAACTAAACAATACTGTCTGTTATCTAAAACTATACCAATTTACCCAATGTCAACAATTTATGAACTTGTGTTGTGTACTTTTATATGCTTAGACTTAGTAATGATATTACTAATTATCTGAACCTAAATGTTACAGGAGCTATTTTATTAAATAATCGCCAAATCTCTTAACTCTCTTTAATTCAGACCAGTAATTACCAAATTGCAGATGCACAGAGATCAAAAGGTGTAACAGAAAGAACACAACAAGAGTCCCTCGAACAGACTGATGCTCTTCTCTTCTAAAAGAATTTCCAGGAAAGATAAGACCATTTGTTCTTTTTAAGTGCCAAGTGTTAAAACCATCTCTGATATTCTTGAGCTGTAAGATTTTCAAATTTGCTACTGTGGCAGCCATACTGGATGAAAGATCGGCACCATTTTCATTTATTACTAACTAGACATCATGAGAAGCCTTCTGGTGAAAACCTATTGTTTATTCGACTTTTCCTCTAGTAGGAGTAGTAATATGATTTTAAAGATTACTGCTTTGATGCCCATATTAGATATCAGATAAGCACAATTTTTTTAAGACCAACTAGACACCATAAGAAGTCTTCTGGTGAAATCCCATGCTGATATGACTTTCTGTTCAGGAGTAGTAGTGATAACAAGATTTTCAAGATGGGTGCTGTGGTGGTCATATTGGATGTCAGATTGGCACCATTTTAATTTAGGAACAACCAGACTTCATAAGAAGTCTTTTAGTGAAAATTACATTTTGTTCTGACCATCCATTCAGGAGGAGTAGTAATGACAAGAATTTCAAGATAGCTGTTGTGACAGCCATATTGGATGTCTGAGCAGCACCATTTTCATATAGGAGCAACTAGACCTTGGGATGAATGTGGGTGTAATGTTTCATGGCAATCATCCAAGTAGTTTAGGAAGTGCAGTGATAACAAACTTGTGCTTAATGGTTGGATGGATGAAGGATGACAGACAAAAGGCTATGCCATAAGCTCTTCTGGTCTATGACCAGTAGAGCCAAAAATTAGAAGCCCTCTTTACTGAATCTGCCATACAATAATAAACACATGACCAAATCAGATAAATCAATCCATACAAAAATATAATCAATATGTATCGTTTATTGTTAAAATTCAATAATATGTGTGTATGGTCCATCTGTATCCATTTTTAGAACTTGTCGGTTTCCATATGTTCCTGCCATCACAACACAGCCTTTTTCTCTACATTTGCTGCAGCTCTGAACAGTATCTCTACACAAAGTGACAAACTGATTGTACAGATGAATCCCTTCATCCTTGCCAATATTCCTGTGATACTGCATCACCTTTCCCTTGAGACTTCCACCCAGGCTTGCCTGTGGAACGATGAGAACATCTCCAGGGAGATCTAAAACTGACACCAGCTTACCATTTTCTGCAGAGTAACTAAGTTTGACATTGAGACAAGATTTTACTGAAATGTAAAGAAATAATTTTCTATCAGTGATGAAGGTCAACTAAAGCACTGTTTGCCAATGTTGGAAAGTTACCCATGTACAGTGACTGAGCATTATATACGATGCCAAAAAGTGGAGGTTCATGGGATAATAGGATTCTTTCTGAAAAAATGTATTATGATATTGCAATCAATAAGAATGAAAATCCATCACTGAAAATGTCAGAATCCAGTAGCAGTGAATCTAAACAATCCAATGCACAATTAGTTAAAAATTAAGCCAGAATTTTATTGAAAATGTTAATGCAATAATATGCACAAAGGGCTTTTGATCATGAACAAATAATTTTACAATTAAAATTACTACAAATTTATTTAAACACAGTTGTCCTCATCTGAAGGTCAAAGGACAGCATGATATTATTTAATTCCAATAATTGGGAATATTGTCAACAATGATTTTGGGCAAAATCTAAATGCAAAATTGTCATCATATACATTATCAGCTCTTATTTGAAACCTACAATCTTCCTTTATGGAGCAAAGATTGCACTAACATAAAAAGTTTTTATATTGGACATGGGCCTTGTAAAACTAATTGATCTGAACTGAAAATAGACAAAGCTCATGTGTGTTGTTGACCTTTGAATAAATTTTCTTCAATCAAGTCAGTATTATATATCATATCTGAATTGAGAACACTATTAACTCTATACTAAATAAGAGCCAGATCTAGTCACATGTGCTTACTCATGAACCATTCAATTTACAAATAAGATATTCAGAGCACAATTTTGCTAATCAGTAGGGTGCCCATCATAACTGTACTTTTTTCAATCTGATCGAGGCAAGATCACATCAGTTATGAAATCAATGCTAAGTAAAATTATGATATAATGAGACCTAATGGAAAATGGTCATTGTCCACTCAGTAGTTAACTTATGATATAATGAGACCTAATGGAAAATGGTCATTGTCCACTGAGTAAGTAACTGTCAAATCAAGCTGGGCTTCACAAATCTGTGTACATTTGATAGCGCATGTAGTGAGATGCAATGGAGGCAAAACCACACACATTAGGTTATGATATCTGTTACATGCAACTTTGCTGACCAAAAAACACTGCCATCCATGTTACACAGGTGTACACTTTATAAAGGACATTTATAGGATTCTCATTGGGGATCCCCTAAATTGTCTATTATGAACAGGTGTCTGCTAAGGCAGGTTATTCTGTAAATTCCAGTTAAAATTTAGGTACCATTTTTTATTGGTAAAATATAACCTCTTCTGATTTCAGATAAACAATATGAAAAGAAATAAAAAAATAAGTGGTTCAGCTAAACCTTTTTAATGGAATGTATGTAATATACTCATTTAAGACTCTAAAGATATGCAAGTGACCAATGAATAGACAAACTAACCAGAAAAAGTCTGTCGTTTGAAGTAAACCAAAACAAATCTAAATATTTTCATGCCTGAACTACATTTCAATGAATTCTATGTTCTCAAATCATTGCATGTCATAATTCATGTAAATTTTCATACACTTACATTTTTCATACACTGTTGATTCATAAAAACCATTTTTAAAAAAAACGTTAACATTTTTTTCATAGAAATCAAGCAAATTCTATCTGAAATCTGTTCCATGCATCACTTATTTATTCCATGACATTTTTATGCATATTTATTTCATGAATTTGTCTCGAAAACCAGTGTGTATAAAAAAGATATTGGGCATTTTCAACAGAATGTACATTAAACTGAAATTACTACAAAAACTTGGACCTTTTTTGTGCATGTAAATCATCAGGTATTGATATTACCAATCATATTAAAATAATACATACCAGCATCTTTCATTGAGATCAAGCTAAATTTTAATGAAGTGTTGAGAAATATTTATAAATTCAGTGAATTGAACTGACATGTATTCCATTTTGCAAATCATAATTAAACAATCCCCATTATCATAAGAAAGTCAGTGCCTTTTTTATCCCTCACTACAATGTATTGATTCTGTACACAAAAGCTTTGCGTTACTGAAATGAAAGCACCTTGTAAGTGAAAACAATCAGAACTTATTGAACTAGCTGGTATGTTCCTTTTGACTGGTAATTTTTGTGTATAAATACATAACATTTTTGTGAATTCATCCTCACAACAGCTCACATCTGGGATATCAAAATTACAGCTTTAAATTAAAGTAGGTATCCTATAATTATAATTATTTTTCTCTAGACAACACAAATACCATTTTTCGCAGGGCTAACTCATATGCCTGTCACTAATAGTTACTAATCAACGTATTTATTCTGAATTAGTTTTTTAGACATGTGCTGCTTAGTATATATTTTCAATCTTTCTTTGTTTCATTAATAATGTGAGCTTATGTTAATATATATAGTAGATGTAATGCCAGGTGCAAGTTTCATAACCAGTGACACCTTTGTACTTGTAGATAGAAGTGTCAAATCACTAAATATAAAGTAACTACAACTTAACAGGGGTAGAGATGAGAAACAAAATGCTGCCTAAGAACTGGAATTATGCATGCACTGATCGACAAATGATACTAGTCATCTTTCTTTGATAGAAATTCAGACATCATTTCACTTGCAGAGAAAACAACACAGCATGCTAAATGTTAACATGACTGATTCTGATGTGAACAAAGCCCTTCTTGGGATTTAAACTAAATGGAGTACATATGGATATGAATACGGTGAATATTTAAATCTGAAATATATATCTTTGAAATTGATGGAGCATACAAGTAGTACATATATTTTTTTTTTTTAAATTTTCATTTACTGTTTTATTATTGTTTTCTCTTTGACAAAAGTTTCAGCTAAACAGAACATTTAAAGTAAGGTACACTGAGCAAAATGTCATGAAAAGGGCTAAAATATTTCTATCTCTCTGTCTGTCTGTTTCTCTCTCATACAGAACCAAATGAACTATATTCACTCATCCACTCATCTGGATTTAAGTCATTGGCGTAGCGACTACCCATGTAACCCCCGCAATGGGGGGAGGGGGGGGGAGGGCAATTTCTTGCTATGCCACTGATTTAAGTCCCATCAGGGCATACTTTATTTGGATCATGAGGTGTACATATAAAGATGTGATGATGGAGTACTTATGTCTATGTCATAGTAATCCATTTTCGAACTTATCTAATGCAGTATCCACATATATAATCAAATTCAAACAATATATTGTAATAGTGCATGATGTTTTTAGCACAACTAAGTCAGATGCATGCAAGTTTAATGATCATGTACATTTTTTAAAGTCCTCCTTAATTTCAGGTTCTATATTTTTTCATACTCGATCGATACCCAAAACTGATCAATATATGTTTTACATATTATTTTTAATACTTATAAACAATTTTTTTCTTCCATGTACAATAAATTACATGAAACACAGTACCTATTTTCTCCATAACATCTGGTGTGGCACCTTTCATGAAACAAATGTGCAATATCAAGCCTCGGCCAATCTGTAAAAAAGAACCTATGCATTAGATTTGTGTTTGTAAAACATGTATGCCCTCACTGAAGTCCCCAAAAAGTGCAAATTGTCTACAAAACAAATACTTGCAAAAATTATTTGAATGGCACAAAATCTAATTGTGTCCTCTGTATATATTAATATATAAAGGCCGTGTATATTTCATCTGATTAGCTCCAGTGGTTTGAGTAATTGTGCTAATTGGATTTAAACACCCAAAAAGTTCCTGCCCAGAAAGTGAACAAGAATTGACAAATATATAAATATTGCTTAAAATGGAAATCTAATCAGGTCATTTACATATTATGCATACAATCCTACTTACCAAATTTGATTTGCTTAGGTTGAGCTGATTCTCTATAATTGTGTTATCACTGTTTATATATATATATATATATATATATATATATATATATATATATATATATATATATATATATATATATATATATATATATATATATATATATACCTTATACACCAACATGCCACACGATGAAGGTATCACAGCTTGCAATAAAGCATGTGATAGTCAACTTGATCCTTTCCCGCCAACTTTCTATTTGGTAAAACTTTTAACACATGTTCTCAAGTTTAACAATTTTATATTCAACAACCAACACTTCCTACAAATGAATGGGACTGCAATGGGAACAAAAATGGAACCTTGGTATGCCAATATTTTCATGGGAAGACTCGAGCAAAAACTTCTCAACAAGGTATCCTATAGACCTCTAAGCTGGTGTAGATTCACTGATGACATAGAATCAAAATGGATCGAAATGGGCAACAATTTTACAATATTTTTTAACTTTGCCAATAACTTCCATCCTACGATTCAATTTACTTTGGAGTCATCAAACAGGTCCAGTATCTTTTTGGATACTCAATCTACCCTCACGGTGGGGAACATAGAAACTGACCTGTATTCTAAACCAACTGATTCTCACCAGTATCTACCACCAACCAGCTGCCACCCCCAGCATGTAATAAAAAATCTCCCTTAAGGTATGTGTGTTAAGACCAAATGCATATGCTCTAATCCTGCTACCTTTGAAAAGAGACTCGGAGAGCTCAAGGGGCACCTTAAAAGGAGAGGATACAGAAGGAGCTACATTGAGGAGGTTATTAACAAAACTAGATTCCTCGATAGAGGAGTTCTCCTGAAATATAACACAATTCTCTTGACATCTTTCTTTTAAAACCTCCATGCATAACTCTACTGGGATATAATTTCTTTAGCAAATCTTGTAGATGGAGTTGATTTTTCATCATGCTGTGTTTCTGTCCTTTGTTTACAACTGGGAATTAGGTCAAAACATGTTGGTTCTCTAGATTTTGTGTTTAGTGTTCGTTTCGTCCATGCAAGCTGTTTTTTTCCCCTGATGAAGAGCTTGCTTAACTTGAAACGTTGGGAAACTGTTTTGAATTTGCGCCGTTATCAATTTTTGTGTCAATATGTGTATATATATATATATATATATATATATATATATATATATATATATATATATTAATATAATTGATTAGAAAAGTAAACTGCAAATATGAATGACTAGAATACAAAGTTATTTTCAAATGATAAGAAATGTATATATGTTTTTAATTGTTGGTAATTTTTTATATACATGTATGTGTTTGTAATATCCCATTGAGTTTCTGAAATCTTGAAACAGAATATTGATAATGTCAAGTCATGTTTTTTCTTTTTGTAGTCCTCACCTATATTGTCTATACAAAAAATCTAGTCAACAGTGGCGCCTGTATAAAAACGTTAAAAAAATTCTTTTATGTTTTCAACACTTTAAATTTCTTGATTACTTTACTATGGTTTAGTTAGTTTGTGTGGTTGTCTGTATATAAGTGTTGATGTTCTCTCGAGGGCCTTCAACTATAGTGGTCCCGATACACTATCACTGCAGCCCACAATGCTTTAGAATCCACTGATACAGTATGCACAAGTGATGATATGCTTTTATGTTTCCTGCTATCCTTTAAAAATGAATATGTTAAATAAACATCTTGTCACTTAATTCAAAGCACTGTCACTCAAATGACACCTGTTGCTACCTCTTTTTGGATATGTAATCAAGATAATCCAGGATAACTACTCACTCACTTAGCCGTTATCTTTAGCACCTGCCTAGGCCAGACTGCCAGTACACGACCTTTGATGCTGGTTTTGTCTTGCACTGACATCATCACATGATCAGCCAGTGATGATGGAGTCTACTGGTAGTGTGGGTCATATATATATATGAGTCAATTTCACTACCACCTCAAAAAGTTACACATATTACTTTTTAAGTTAGCAAATTCTTAATGCTTATTCTGAAAAATGGACACACCACCTTCCAAAAAACCTAAAATTACCCTGCGCCTGGCTAGCCCTATGCTGGCATGACTACAAAAATCAGAGATTGGTGTCACCAATGGTGATTCTACTTCAGATAGTGGGATTTCCCCCAAAGAAAGATCATGAAAAATGAAGGACAGGTTTCAACACTGAATGGAAGATTTCATATCCTTGGGTGGAAATCACTGCAATGAATGGTAAGTTATCCATATTGCTAAAATGTAATTCAGATCTAATTCGTTACCGATAGGGCAAATGGTGAGATGGGGGTGGGAGAGGAAAAATGGTGTACAGTCCTCGGGCACTATTACAATCTATTACTTTTGCTTTTATTGTAGTAGTATCAGTTGTTGTTTATCATTAAACATTAACTTAAGTGTGTGTTGCCCTATGAATTTCCCTTGTCTGTTTATTCCAGTAAAAAAGGAGCAAGTTTTATCTTCCAGGATATCATTTATTTAAACTAAAAGACTAATGAGTTTTGACATTAAATCTTTTAATAACTTAGGCAAATAAAGAATATTATTTTATGATGCAATCACACTTACCCCGATGCCATCACAAATTTCTGTGAGATCACTGAGTATTTCAATTGTTTTCTTTTCTTTTTTTTGAGTTAGTCTCTCCTTTTATTTTATCAACAATGTCTTAAATCGTAATAAAAGAAACTAAAGTAGTAAAAAAAAAAAAAAAAAAATTTATAATAGGGATCCAGACAGTTAGGGGGAATATGTTTGACCATTTAATATTTGGAAGTGGTGCTGTTTGGGATGGTTCAGTGACTTTTCATCAAAAGATGTATTGATCGACCGAGACACTTCGTAAAAAATGACTAAAAACTGATTTTAATACAAACGACAGAACAATGACAGAATAAGTTCCAGTAATGAGAACATCAAAACCAACTGAGTCTTTGACAGTGTGATAATAGGTGTTTCAACAAAACTGTCGCAATAAAAAAATATTCAAGTATTGTATTTGATGAAATGTTGTAGCCAACAAAATGTCATGAGATGAATGTTGTGAAACAGCCTGATGCTGGTTTGTTGTTTTTTTATTTAGTTCTTCCTTTCCTAAAACAATTCTGCTCTGACCTGTTCCTCACATCTGTTCATATCTTGTGGATTCACTTTTATTCAATTGTGGGGTACCCGATTATATAGGCTTTCGGGTTGATACAAACCAATAATTTGAAGGTCTTCAACTAACAATAATCCAGATGTGCCGTCAATATAGGCCCCCTTACCCAATCCACTAGTTTCAGTACTGATGAAAATTCCATTTTTTTGGTGCTAAACTATGAACATTAGTACACAAAAAAAACCAATAAAATTTACAGCATGTTAAGGTCATTAGATATGAACAAGAGCACCGTAAACAGCACATTATACACCCATGTTGTGTTTAATAGTCCTCTATGCAGATAACTGAAATTTGTGTTCAGACACCATTTTTCTTCTTTAAAAGTGACCTTCACATTTGACCTTTTGACCCTCAAGTGCAGATGATGGAGAACTCAAGTTATTGTGTGGAGAAAAAAAATTCTTCTTTCAATCACAGTGACCTTGACATTTGGTCTTTTGACCCCAAATCAACAGGATTCTTTCTTGCCCCAAGTGCAAGCCATCCACAAAGTTTTCTAACTGTATTTAGTGGAGAACTCGAGTTATTGTGCGGAAACCATTTTTCTTCTTTCAGTCCCAGTGACAATGACACTTGACCTTTTGACCCCAAAATCATTACAGTTCTTTTTTACCCAAAGTGCAAGCCATCCACAAAGTTTGGGAACTGTAAATGGTGGACAGCTCTGGTTATTGTTCAGAAATGAAATTGGCAACAGACAGATGGACAGATGAATAACAACATAACATAATACACTCTGCTTTATAGTGGGCATATACACATGTCCTGTTATCAATAATGTGCATTCAATATTTCTGCTATAAAGAAATTCCCAACCACTTCCCCAAAGTGAATCAATGGTATCTAAGACTTTGGACATACCTCAACATACTGAGCCTCTGTGTCTTCAGTTGCAGGCTGAACCATTAGCTGTGCCGACAGACATTGCTGCAGAACAATACGCACACTGGAACTAGAGTCTGATCCCTCTGCATCCATTGTCAGTTATTCCTCAGTTCAACACCCACAGAGTTTTTAAAATATCTTTTGAAATAAGCAGGCTAAAATGAAAAGTAAAATAAGACTTTGTGAATGAAATGATGCAACAACAATTGCAGATATGATTCAGAAGTGGATGGCTCAACATTTTATGTCAGAGGTATGTATTTTAGCTGTCTGCCAGCTGATAATGAGAACATGATGGTCACTAGGGTGACAAGCTAATCTTCTGAAAAGAAGAACGATAAGTTTACTTTACATGATTACGTCTACAGCAATTATAAGACAAATTTTGTAGCCCATCAAAAACTGTCTTGTGCCAACCATTTTATTACACATTAGGATAATATGTACCCAAACATAAATAAAAAATCTAAAGTTTTGCTTCCTATGCACTATGTGTGAAAATTTTATTATTATTATTGTTATTATTATTATTATTATTATTATTACCTTTAGATAAGTGCCTATGTAAGGTAAGTTGAATTCATTTAAGTTTGTTTTAACTTTACAGCAAGCCATTTCTTTGGGAAATGTGGCAATGTCATATATTTTCCTCATAAATACATGTCATAATATTGTACACTGGGAGATGCCTAAATAATGCAATAGTGTGCAATAGCTTAGTGTTCCCTGATCAGCTAAACATTTTGTACTAGTATATATCTAGAAAAGTGAAATGGCCCATTATCTTGTACTTTGGAAAATAATAAATGCAAATACATGATCATGTTATTCATAACCCTTAATACCTTTCCTAATGTAAACTTCATGAAAGAGCTCCGAGACTTGTCTTTAATGAACATAAGAAACCATACTCTGAACTCCTGGATTTGGCAAATGTGTCAACTCTCTACATCTAACGGTTGAAGACCAGGTATCTGAAGCTTTACTTAAATGATCAGGTAGTTTTTAAAAACATCTTATTCTTTTAGGTATGCATCTTGGAGATTCCAAAATGTAAGAACAACCAGGTATGGATTACAATCTTTTAGGTATGCAGCAGCAAAACTCTGGAATTCTCTTCCAAACAACAAACAACTCACAAACAAACAAGAGATTTAGAAATTTTAAATTTATTTTTAAGACCTGGTCTGGGAGCAATTTATGCAAATGTTCCATATGTAAACACTGAAGAGAAGTCACTGCTGCTGCCATAATCTGCTGCACGGGTAGTCTGTAAGTTTTTAGTTTTGTAGATTTGCTTATAGCATTGAGTTGCCCTCATTATAACTTATATTGCTTAAATTTAGTTTAGCTGGATTTTCTTCTCCTAGTCTGGACATATATAGTTATTTTATCTCTTCTGTATGTGTAATGTTTTATATAGTTATTTTATCTCTTCTGTATGTGTAATGTTTTAGTTTTGAGTTCTGTAGCTTTTAATAGCTCTTTCTTGTGATATATGCTTCCAGTACATTTTGCACTAATGTTTTGAGTGTTTTCTATATGTATGTGCATTGTCTTGTCCAACTCTTTGTCCTTGTATATTTAAAATTTTGCTTATTGTATGGCAGCAGCTTTCTTGACTGATCTTTCCCATGTTATAAATTCTGGTATTACCTACTGCTAGGCCAAGTTTAACTGGTATTCCACGAATGGGTGTTACAAAGTGCGATATTGATTAATGACATCAGACAATGTCTCCAGTCTCTGGTTGAAGCATAGAGAGGGAGGGAAAGTAAATTTTCCAAATCAAATAACTTAAATATAAAATAAAATGAAAACGTAGATATTTAAAACTGTTTGTATAATTATCGTTCCATCTTGTATATGAACAATGAAAGAAAACAAGAAATTGTGGAAAGACAAAAATGAATCAATGCATGGAAAAATCTAGATTACAATGAGAAAGAGTGAGAGAGAATAGATTTTCAAAATTGATTCAGTGAATAAAATCAAATGATGGACAATGAAAACTAAATGTAATTATCATGCCATCCTGTAAGTGAACAACGAATGAAAATACTAAACTATGAAACGACAAAAAATAATCAATGTGAGTTGAAAAAAAACAGAAAAAAAACAACAAAAATTAATTAAAACCATAACGAGATATACACTATAGTATAGTTGTCTGTATTCAGATTGACATATTTTGTCAATAATTTGGAGGTATAAATTCTGCAAATCTCATTCTTACACAATTTTCATTTGTCCCAGAAAATAAAGCTATGTAATATTTCCAGGTAAATTTAGATTGGACTATTAGAAAGTTTTGACTTTTCAAGTCCGTTTTCCTCACTTCAGCTGATGAAATAATGGCAGTTTTCCATTAGCAGCATAAAGTCATCAAGAAGCAGTGAAAATTTACATGTCAAACATTCCAAAAATCTTCCTTAGTCACATCATGCATTTCCATTTCAGAAGATCCTCAACTTAAAATAGTGCCTTCACTTCCTGCTCTGCCTTTTAAAAATTGGTCCAAAACATTTGACAAATCACATAAGATCATTCAGACAAAAGAAAATTAATAAAATCGAGCAACAAAACAAACAAATTTTGTTAAGAATCACTCCAAAAAACATAATCCTGAGATTATGCAACACTAGCCCATTTTAACCTTAAACATGCAATTTGTCCCTCAGTTAGGTTTATAATGGATTGTTCAAGTTTCACATTTTCAAGGCAGTTTTCCTTTAGTGGCATAGATTTATCAGCTCTTTGGGTTTCTCTAGGGCCTTATATGAATTGAGATTTTCCTCAATCTTAAGTGGGTTGAGAATGTTGGATATATCCAGCAGCATTTTATCTGACGGTTTTGTCTATTTAAGAACACCAGCAATGGATTTATGGCCAGTTCTATCTATGATGTCCTAAGCCCAAGTTTGGAGCACATATCGCTTGTGAAAGAACGTAGTTTGGTAATATTGACCACATGAAGCTGTAAAACAATTTTTCTCCCTCCAAAATCACATTTGGAAACTTGGTACTTTTCCATAGTATCTTCAGTAGAATTATTTCTTAAATCAGTCCCTTCAACAAAATCCATAAATTGAGACAGTATAATGTCTTTGTCATTCTCAGCCTTTCCTCTGAAAAGGTCCCAAACTTGAGACAAAATGAGGTTGTCGTCTTCTGAAAAAACGTTTTTGCTGGCAGTTTTACATATTCAAAAAATGTTGATGAGTTAGGTGACCAATGATTATAATCATGTGAGTAATTTAAATTGATTGGATGCTTTCATGTAATCATTTTAATGATGCAACAATTTCCAACTGAGAAAAAAACAATAGGGTGCAACAGGACAGCAACAGGTGACAAGTGGAGAAAGCTGCTTTCATACAATATATCACTTAGACAATATTCTCTTGTGTGATATCAGTGATATTGTAGGGTGGGTGACTCAAAGGGCATCGGCAGAGAAAACTCGGGTGCTGAAGCACCCTCAATTTCTCTACCAATACCCTTTTCATTGTCCAACCCTACAATATCTCTGGTATTCCACTTGTATATAATCTAATACATAAAAATATATTGATTTTCATTCCTGATTACTTTTAAGGCCAAATTTGCAAGTCTTTGTAGCTAAAACTGGTACAGTGTTACACTTCTTTTTGTCACTGGCACTCGTTACAAAAGCATTTATGAGTATTGATAATAGATGGGGGGGGGGGGGGGGGGGCCAAACCTCTAACAATGTCATTCCAGGTTTGGAAACTCCCCATTTGTTTATCTATTAACCAAAACACTTAATTTCATATGTAACGAGCCCTGTGTTCATTGGCCGATTTGATGCAAGATCATTCAGAGTATTTCGGACACGTCTTTAATATATTCACCATGCGGATAATATTTGCTACAGTGGGTACATGACAGCCGTGCGAATAGTCTTTGAAACATTCAGTACACGGCAGCCAGTTTTCTAGTATATTTGTACCAAAGAGGTTTCGTACCCGCCAGATGGATGATTCGTACCCTCCTATAAACCAAAGTATATCTTTTTTATAGTGGTTTTTTTTTCGTTTCTGATACGTCATAATAGGGTATGGGACGATACACTGATGTTCCTCTGCAATATAGTTTTTTTCCCCCAGCATATGTACAATGGTGTCACTAAAAGAAACAGACTTCTGTGAAGTGCGTCATAATGGGTGACGTAATACAGAAACTTTCCGACAAGGGGTCGTCTGGTTGAAAGCATGCAAGGAAGAGTATTGGGGAATATATCAGCGTCATTTTTAATGCATAATTTGCTCAAATAACTAATGTTTCTAAAGTAATGAGAGGTATCACTATGAAAGGAATAGCTTCGAACAACCACTGTTCTGAAAAGGTGAAAGTAAGTACTTAAGTGCGTCAAAATAGGGGGAGTCCAGGATAGTATGCATGATTTATAGGTAAATTGTAAGCAACGATACGAACTCCTGTAATTTCATTTCGGTCTACCTGCTAAAATTAACCAAGCTCTCGTGTTGTCAAGGTTTGTTACTCTCCCTTATAATTTGCTATAATAATTTTTTATCAGAAAACTGGAAATTTATACTAACTCGACCGCTTAGAAATACTCCTTTCGTTTTTCAGATGATGTAAGCGACAAAATGGCGACGCCCAACCAAAAGAGCATGGGTCACATTCGACGAACCCAGCCACTTGAAGATCCAGATGATCCTGTGGAAAAAATGTTGAAAAAATCAGGTTGTTTAGAGCTGCACTATGCTGTTCAGGTGATTTTTTTGTTGGGGTGCCAGTTGCCTCTGGCGTCAGTTTGACATCAAAACTTACGTAACTACATTCAGTGATATTTGAATTCGAGGCCTACTATATATATATATATATATATATATATATATATATATATATATATATATATATATATATATATATATATATGAATAAATAATATTATCATACAAGTTAGAGAGTTTCAATTCGTACTCTACGGAGATTCGAACCCGGATCCTCGGGTTACGGCACCCATCGCCTTGCCTGTAAGCACCAACCCCTATACCATCTCGACCATGCACACATCACCAAAAAATGCTTTAGTTTTAATTTAGACTCTTTCATCCCCCATCCAGTCGCTATTTGGTGTTGCTGTCACAGGATGAAGCCGGGTTGGGACTGGATTAGTGAAGCAACTGCGTTAATAAGATGTTTATTTATAAACGCAATTTAAAGATGAACAAATCTGACACCATTATAACAAAAAGATAAGGAAAATCATAAAGTTCCTAAGATGGAACTATCAACAACAAGTAACTCTACGAGAAAAATCAAAGATGAATTTAACGAATGGAATTTTAAACAAACGTGAATAGCATCCTATCACCAATCGACAAATAAGAGTATATGATTTACACCCCAATATAAACAAGGTCTTATTAAGTACCAAGGGTGACCAAAGCATGTGATTTATGCACTTATCAATATGATACTCATCAATTTATCAATTCATCAAGCGATATTGGAATATGTATGAATTTATGAATATATCCTTCATATAACGAAAATGAAATGGGAATGCATGAAATTATGAATCTATCACACATATAGCAACATTGAAATGGGAATGAATGTAATTTTGCACAAATAGCAATATTGAGATAACAATAAAATGGAACACGCAATAAATATAACTATCGTGGCGCCCGTTTGACGACCAAGATGTATCTACGGTTCCACCCGCTCTAGTCCATGGTCAAGGAGCCACCACGCATGGTCCACCCCTCCCAGCCTGTTGAAGGATCCCTCGAGAGCCTTCACATTAACACAGACCCGTTGGTCGAGAAGCCTTGGTCCCTCGCATCGAGAAAACCAGTACACTCTTCCGAAACAACGTCACCAGACACAGCGTACACGTCACACGAAACCACACAGAGTTCTGTGACTTCACACCACCAAACCATACATAAGGAACAGCTAAAAGTATAACAACTAAACCGTGTAGTACATATGACACGGTTAGTACTTTCGTATTGATATATGTTGCGCATGCGCGCACATGAATTACGTCTCGTTACACATTACATTAATCATTCAATGCATGCTGCGTATAATTAAATAAAATCCGTCTGTTCAGTTACAACAAATAGCTAACTTGAACCAGGCTATAGTATTTCTAATATCATGGCATTGTATGACCTAGGTATTGACTCTCCGTAGAATTTAGAATAAATTCTAAAACATCTAATATATGAAACAATTATATCATATAAAACGAATAGTGATAAAGAATACAATCTTAAATTTCACATACCTCTACAGCTGAAGTTTTGCTCCCGTAAAGAGGTAAGCTTTCTGACAAGACTCGTCGTAGTGTAATTTGTTTATAGAGAATTCGCTCTATATGTACTCTAGCTGTGACAGATATGCGCAGCAGCTA
The DNA here is from genome assembly GCA_029931535.1 of Margaritifera margaritifera. Lineage (NCBI taxonomy): Eukaryota > Metazoa > Mollusca > Bivalvia > Unionida > Margaritiferidae > Margaritifera > Margaritifera margaritifera. The sequence continues at coordinate 1,714,618 of JAQPZY010001289.1, forward strand.
GGTACGTGAGTTTTCACTGCAGGCAATTTGCACGTGCAGCATGGGGTGAATCGCGCTCAGTATTTCAAAATAACTAGAGCCGAAAAAATAAACAACCCCCGAGTAACGCTCTAGTCGGAAACGAAACCCGAATACATTTTTGATCACATATACATATTGATATAAACCATACAATTCCGTGACAATACCTCCCCCCTTAAAAAAAAGTGGAAGCACTTTTAGAAAATCACGGAATTTTGCAAAAATACAAACTGAAACGTATTATTTACATTACCAGAATATCATGGTAGGAAAAAAAAACTGCCAATCACACTCTGCTTAAATAATCGGCCCCTACATTTTCCGACCCTCTGATTGCTTCGATCCGGAAACGATATGGCTGCAGAGTTAATGCCCAATGCATCAATCTTGCGTTGGCAACTTTTGCCTTGTTCAAATATATGAGAGGCTGATGGTCCGTTTCAAGGACAAATTCCCTTCCGAAAAGGTATGTGTGGAATTTACCTATACCCCACACCAGTGCCAAGCACTCCTTTTCGATCACGGAGTAGTTTTGCTCCCTAGGCAGCAATTTCCTACTAGCATACGCTATGGGTAACTTTACCCCATCTTGCTCCTGTAGCAAAACTGCTCCTAAGCCCGTGTCGGATGCGTCAGTTCTCAATATGAACGATTTATTTAATTCTGGCAACTTTAGGATCGGTGCACTGATCAAGCTTGCCTTAAGGGCGTTAAAAGCTTTTTCTTGGCATAAACCCCAAGAAACTTTATTTGGCTGCCCTTTCCTAGTTAAATCCGTCAATGGACTAGCTAAGGGCGAAATTTGGAACGAACTTCCTATAAAAACCTATCAATCCAAGAAACGATCGTATCTGTTTCTTGGTTTCTGGCCTAGGAGCATCTTTAATCGCTTCAATTTTATCAGGGTGGGGTTTTAACTGCCCTGACCCACTTACTAGATGGCCCAAGCATTCCAAGTTAGAATATGCTATGCTACACTTGGAGGGTCTCGCTGTGAGATTTGCCTTGCGGAGTCTGTCGAACAGATCGACTAATGCCCTAACATGCTCTTCCCAGGTATGTGTATATACTAGAATATCGTCGACAAAACTATCTACGTTGTTCATGCCTTTCAACAATTTTCGCATAAGACACACGCACGACGCACCGGCGTTAACCAGACCAAAAGGCATAACCTTAAACTGGAAAAGACCTTTAGGGGTCGCGAATGCCATTAATACGCGGGCATTTTCAGCGATGGGCACCTGCCAATATCCTTTTGTGAAATCTAATTTAGAAATCTACTGGTGCCCCGCCAATTTTGAAAACAAGCCCTCCATGTCTGGCTTCGGTTCAGCATCAAACACGGTGGCTTTATTTAGTTGTCGAAAGTCTATACAAAATCGATTCGTTCCGCCTTTCTTTCTGACCAATACCACGGGGGAAGAATAGGGGGAGTTTGAGGGTTCAATCACTCCCAGGTGTAACATTTTACCTACTTCCTCATCGATTGTCTCCCGTGCGTTAAAGGGTATTGGATATACCTTTATTCTGATTGGCTCCGAGGTATTCAAGTTTATCTCGTGCGTTATTAATCCAGTATTACCTGGTCGATCTGTAAATACGTCTGGGTACTTACTCAAAATTTCCCTGACTTGCTGACGCTGACGTTCAGGTAATTCTGGGCACACGCTGACCATATCTATTCCCTCATTTCCCACAACCATGGGGTATTCAAGGGGAATTTCTGTGTTGGGGTCACCCGGCTCGTCTTCTATGACCGCAATACATACGACGTTCAAAACGCCCTTTTCAACAGTTTTATGCCATACATCACACGAACGACAGAATCATGCTATATCACTATAAAAGTCTCTTAATACTTTGTCATTCGTCCTTTTCCTACTCAAGTGACCTGCACTACCGGACTTGTGCGCTACTCTAAGTATACGGGACCTGAATTTCTGGGGGACAACCAGTTGGAAATACTTTCTACCATCCAACGTGGTAAATTGCCTGTACATTTACCCTTCCCTACGTACAAATTTCAAACTTGCCCCGCCTTTACAATGTTTCGCGGTACCGGACACGATCCTCTCCGCGGTCACGCTCAAGGACGCGTCATGCCCTTGCTCACGCGTAAATTCATCGCGCGAGATATCGGTCACGGCTTCCGGAAGTTTTAACTTACGTAGCGGCTTTTTATCCGCCTGCGCCTGTGCCCTAGTTTCGACCGCTTGTACAATGGGAAACCGGAAATCAGAGAGAGTTGGGAGTCTGGATCCCTCGACATTTCCGATAGTTAAGTTGTATATGGGATTTTCCATACACAGAGCTTCTTTGGTTCCGATCAGAAAAGGCGTCTCGATTTCTATTCTCGCGACGGGAACGCGATCAATCGTTTGATCTAATAACATGCACGGGGATTTCCAACCAAGCATTTGGTCATCCCTAACGAGACTACGCTTTACTACGACGCCCGTGCACCCGGTGTCGCGTAAGGCCGTGACTTCTTGACCGTTGGTGGTACCAGTAGCAGTCGGTACCCTCGCCTTGGGAAAAAGACAAGTGCCGATCGACTGAATAACATCATGACCGATCTGCGCACGCGCTGCGGACTCGTATACCTTATTCGCGTTATTAGATGCCGAATTATCACGCGGAAAATCATCGCGCTTACCGCCTCCTGGCCATGCTCTGCTTTCAATAGCAACCGCGACTCTCTGGACAAACCCCTTCCTTTTCGGACAATCGGGCGTGATGTGACCCCATTCCTTACAGATAAAACATTGTCTATCCCTACGATTTGTACCCTTAGCAGATTGAAAGTTTCCACCTTTATTTGTACCAAGTTTCTCGGGTTCTCTGGGTCTCTGATCTTTAGCTTGATTACCTCCCTTGTTATCCCTTGAAACCACATTCTGGGTACCTCCCCGAGCTTCGGTGAAATAGTCTGCCTGAGTAGCCATATCAGAGATATTATTGAAGGACTTTTCCCTCAGGAACAAGTACAATTCCCTACCACAAGTGTTTAACAGCTGGTCCCTAAGTAAAAAATCGGTAAGACCCTCTAACGTTTTTTGAATCTTACCACATTCAACCCAACGCTGGAAATAATCCCCCGTCCTACCGACGAACTGAGTGAATATCTCGCCTTTCTCGGGTTTACTATATTTAAACTTTTTGCGGAACCCTTGTTCTGTCAACTCATATCTCTTAAGGAGTGCCTCTCTTAACGCGTCATAGTTTAATGCGTCGTTCATGGGTAGACGCGAATACACATCTAGCGCTTTACCTTTAAGTAACGTGCTGAGATGGAGCGACCAATCATCCTTTTTCCACTTTTGGATGGTAGCATATCGCTCAAACCTATGTAAATAACTATCTAAGTTATCTTTGTCATCCTCAAAAGGGGGTAATTTAGGGCCTCTTAACTTTGATTCTTGTTGACCATCTTTCTTAGCCTCTAATAATTCAAATTTCCTTCTATGTTCTTTCTCCATATTCCTGTCTTCTAACTCAATGGCTTCTAACTTTGCTTGTTTCTCCCTATCTAACTTTCTTTCCTCAAGTTCTCTTACCTGCTCTATTCTTTCCCTTTCTGCTTCCCTTTCCCAACCTATCCTTTCCTTCTCTGCCTGTTTCTCTAGTTCTATCTTCTCCTTCTCTAGTTCTATCTTCTTTTCCTCAAATAGCATTTTCTCCCTTTTAAATGCTATCTTTCTTTCCTCGGCTTGCTTGTCTAATTCTAACTTTTCCCTCTCCGCTTGCTTCTCTAATTCTATCTTCTCCTTCTCATATCCCCTTCTTTCCCTATCAGCCTGCTTCTCCAGTTCTAACTTTTCCCTTTCTATATCTCTCTCCTTTAATCTTTGATCCCTTTCCCGAGACTGCTCCTCCTGAACGAATTTTCTAAGGGCCTCCCCCTCATACCCAAACTGTTTGCCCAACTCCACTAGATCTTTGAGTGACGACATGTTAAATACTGTTGATAAGATCACCAATCCTAAGTGCACTATCATATAACACATACAATTTTACGACTACACGAACCAACCGTATATCCCTTCTCCAAATATATGCAATATGTATATATGACAAACAAATGGTAAATAAAACAAAATATGAGTGAGGTATTCACTCACCCGCCTGAATTAGTTCTTGTCAGGAAGGTCACAATCTGAAATAAATAACTGAAAAAATCTTACCGGAGTCAAGACCTATGCAAACTAACGTCCGTGCTCCGACTAATCCAATAATCCCACTTCTGACACCATTTGTCACAGGATGAAGCCGGGTTGGGACTGGATTAGTGAAGACACCGAAAGCAACTGCGTTAATAAGATGTTTATTTATAAACGCAATTTAAAGATGAACAAATCTGACACCATTATAACAAAAAGATAAGGAAAATCATAAAGTTCCTAAGATGGAACTATCAACAACAAGTAACTCAACGAGAAAAATCAAAGATGAATTTAACGAATGGAATTTTAAACAAACGTGAATAGCATCCTATCACCAATCGACAAATAAGAGTATATGATTTACACCCCAATATAAACAAGGTCTTATTAAGTACCAAGGGTGACCAAAGCATGTGATTTATGCACTTATCAATATGATACTCATCAATTTATCAATTCATCAAGCGATATTGGAATATGTATGAATTTATGAATATATCGTTCATATAACGAAAATGAAATGGGAATGCATGAAATTATGAATCTATCACACATATAGCGACATTGAAATGGGAATGAATGTAATTTTGCACAAATAGCAATATTGAGATAACAATAAAATGGAACACGCAATAAATATAACTATCGTGGCGCCCGTTTGACGACCAAGATGTATCTACGGTTCCACCCGCTCTAGTCCATGGTCAAGGAGCCACCACGCATGGTCCACCCCTCCCAGCCTGTTGAAGGATCCCTCGAGAGCCTTCACATTAACACAGACCCGTTGGTCGAGAAGCCTTGGTCCCTCGCATCGAGAAAACCAGTACACTCTTCCGAAACAACGTCACCAGACACAGCGTACACGTCACACGAAACCACACAGAGTTCTGTGACTTCACACCACCAAACCATACATAAGGAACAGCTAAAAGTATAACAACTAAACCGTGTAGTACATATGACACGGTTAGTACTTTCGTATTGATATATGTTGCGCATGCGCGCACATGAATTACGTCTCGTTACACATTACATTAATCATTCAATGCATGCTGCGTATAATTAAATAAAATCCGTCTGTTCAGTTACAACAAATAGCTAACTTGAACCAGCCTATAGTATTTCTAATATCATGGCGTTGTATGACCTAGGTATTGACTCTCCGTAGAATTTAGAATAAATTCTAAAACATCTAATATATGAAACAATTATATCATATAAAACGAATAGTGATAAAGAATACAATCTTAAATTTCACATACCTCTACAGCTGAAGTTTTGCTCCCGTAAAGAGGTAAGCTTTCTGACAAGACTCGTCGTAGTGTAATTTGTTTATAGAGAATTCGCTCTATATGTACTCTAGCTGTGACAGATATGCGCAGCAGCTAGGTACGTGAGTTTTCACTGCAGGCAATTTGCACGTGCAGCATGGGGTGAATCGCGCTCAGTATTTCAAAATAACTAGAGCCGAAAAAATAAACAACCCCCGAGTAACGCTCTAGTCGGAAACGAAACCCGAATACATTTTTGATCACATATACATATTGATATAAACCATACAATTCCGTGACAGTTGCTGATGTGGAAGTACACTTGCACTGTATCAAATTACTGGCACTCTGATTTGTCTGGAAATGAACTTTGTTGATTTTATTTTGATTTTATTGGTTTCACTTTCTTTCTGTTACATATTTTAAGACCTAGAGTCCTAACAACAGATTAAAGCAACTTATCAATAATCATGTAGATCAACATTTACTGAAAGATTAAACATCGTCACAAAATATCACTGGAATTTGGTTCCTATATCATTGATCCACTTGTACTCTAAAGGTGATCAATGAAATCACACTAAAACCAGCCATGCCTATTCGCAACTTATGGACAAGTAGTATCAACTGATATACGGAACTTGGAACATACAAAACTAAAGAGGTAAATGTCCAAACCTCAGCAAGTTGGGACATGCTTTAATTTGGGTACATTTTTACTTGGATATGTTTTGGCTTGAGTTCGTTTTGACTTGAGTACATTTAAATTTAGGTACAATTTGACTTGGGTATGTTTTGACCTGTTACTGTTAAGCACTGTCTCCAATCACTGAATATAGCATTTTATACATTTTTATTGTAATAGGTTGGGTAATAATAAACTTACATGCAGTTAAATATTTTTGTATTTTGTATGAGTTGTGCAACAGACTGAAATTTAATTAGAAATGTGTCAACATAGAGGACAAATGAAATAATCTCCCCATCTAAGGACCTCAGGGTATTAAGTGGCACACTAAAAACATTGCTGCATCTTCTACATTTTTTGTAAAGTTTACATATTAAAGGCATCTGTAAGATCCTGATATGAGTGGTTACTTCTGTATTTACCGATAACAGCAGGATTAATTTGCAAATGGAAAAACGAAAAAGTTAACAAGGACTAGCACTGATGATGCTTAACTTTTTTTAACACTATAAACATCAGCTTTATTACGTGACATCTGCCGTCTGCCAGAATTGGAGCAGACAGGCAAGTGAGAGATTGTAGGGACTGGACTTGTTATAAAAATTGTATTCAAGATTAAAAATGTATCATTATGTAATACAGTACTTTTAGGAATGTAAGAAGATTCTTTAAATTACTTACCAGTCAAAATTACATTATTTGGTCTTAAAATTTGCAGACAAGTGGATGAGGCAATAACTTTATATTTCCCATATATATATATATGAATAAATAATAATATCATACAGGGAAGAGAATTTTAATTCGTACTCTATGCGTATTTGAACCCAGGTCAGCGGGTTATGGCACCCAATGCCTTGCTTGTAAGCACCAACCCACAATACCATCTCAACTATGCACACATCACTAAAGAATTATGCTACAAAGTCAGTGGTATAGACATCTGTGCATAGCAGACACAACCACATGTTGACCCAGTAATTAATTCTCGTCTAAGTACACAGTGGTTCCAGATTCCTACGACAGAAATCAAGGTGTATAGAGGTTATTACAGAGAATTACAAATATACACCAAATAGAACAGAATATATACACTCACACACCAAACAGAGCAGAAAGTACTATCCCTGAATCCTACAGGAGAATGCTTGATGACATTAACAGAATTTCTAACTATGAATAAATAACATTATCATACAGGTTAGAGAATTTTTAATTTGTACTCTACAGAGATTTGAACTCGGGGTCCATTGGTTAGGGTAAATTAATTTACACTGACTAGAGACCAGCTGATACACTTTTACTTACTTGGTATTCCCAGTTTTGCTAGGGCCGTGGGTGGCCGAGTGGTCTAATGCACTTGCCTTTACAGATCACTGACATCTCACCTCTATCCGCATGGGTTCGAGTTTCGGACTAAACAAATGCGGGTATGTGAGAAAGCTTGTCAGTAGCTTTCCGTGGGTCGTTGGTTCTTCCCGGGGTTTTCTTGGGTTCTTCCTCCACTAGATATACTGGCCACCATGTATAGCCTATCATGTGCTGAAAAATGGCGTTAAACTCATAATAACCAACCAACCAGTTTTGCCATGTCTCATTCACCATGGTTCATTGCTTCTTTAACAGAAAGATGGCTCATTTGGAAGGTGAAAGGCTATGCCATGTTCAATGGGTGTATTTTGTTTATGATAATGTCCTTGAATTTGGGGATATCATCATTTTTTGATGTTACACTCCAGTTTTCACAAAATTTAACTCTGACACATTGTGTATGCTGGAGGTTCAATCTTTGCATTGAAAACCATTATAAAAAGACTCACTTTTTCATCTCGTAATTAAAATTAAAAATCTCTATCAGTGTAGCAGGTGATTTTATTGTACTTTAAGTTGGACTGTTTGTAAAATAGGAAAATCATTTAAAAAAATAGCTGAAATTCTGCATCTTGTGACAAATGAATTTTCCTACACCTATACTTGTTTGGAGATTTAAGTACCATAATTTGCCTCTGTGTAGACAAAATTGTAAGAAAAGTCTGACTAATGACACTTTTAAATTTTATCTCAAAGATTTAGTACATATTTTTGCATTCTAAAACTAGGCATACAGTGTCACATTCAAACCCAGTGTAAATCATAATGAACTAGATAGCCACATCATCTGGTATATATTAAATGCTTAAATGAAATGGATTCCTGCCAGCATAATCATTCCTGGATTCTTTTAAATAACATATGATCCCATAGGTTAAATGTCCGGAGTCTCTTTTTTATATGCCCAACATAAGGCGGAGAATATTATGATGTCCATCCATCTGTCACCAGTTTTGTTTCCATACAATAGCTCAAGTTGTCCATGACCTACAGTTCAAACTTTCTGGATGGCTTGCACTTTGGATAAAGAAGAAGCCTATTGATTTGGGGGTCAAAGGTCAAGGTCACTGTGACTGAAAGAAGAAAAATGGTTTCTGCACAGTAACTCCAGTTCTCTACCATCTACAGTTACCAAACTTTGTGGATGTCTTGCATTTTGGGTTGGTTTCTGCACAGTAACTCAAGTTCTCCACCATCTACAGTTACCAAACTTTGTGGATGTCTTGCATTTTGGGTTGGTTTCTGCACAGTAACTCAAGTTCTCCACTATCTACAATTACCAAACTTTGTGGATGTCTTGCATTTTGGGTAAGGAAGAATCCTATTTATTTCAGGGTCCAAAAGATTAAGAAGAAAAGTGGTTTCTGAACAGTAACATTAGTTCTATATCATATACCATGACCAATCTTTGTGGATGGGGTTGCACTTGGGGTAAGGAAGAGGTCTGTTGATTTGGGTGTTAAATGGTCAAAGGACAGTGTAACTGTGGCTGAAAGAATGAAAATGGTTTCCACATAATACCATTAGTTCGACATCACATATCTCAGCCAAACTTTATGCATGGATTGTTTGGGGTACAGAAGAAGCCTGTTGACTTTGGGATCAAACAGTCAAATGTCAAGGTCACTGTGGCTGAAAGAAGAAAAAAGGTTTCTGTAGACAAATTTCATTCCAGAAATGGAAAAAGTGGAGCCCAGTGGCCCCTACCAGGTAAAAAAATGGGGTAATTTAGAAAAAAGCAGGTTGCAATTACCCTTACCATATCTGTTTCAAAGAAAAAAAGAAATTCAAACACATATCATAATCGCAGCCATTCGTGTAATGGATTTATTAATTTATGCAATTAAATATTCACTTTTTTCAGCATTATATGCTTTGAATCATTCATTGTAGAGCCATACTACAGCACTATTTTCTACAGTTTCCATGTCTGCTAAAATAACTGTGTCCACTGTTCAGGTCACAGTTATTTTATTTGACAAGGAAATTGTAGCAAATCATGCTATAGTCTGACTCAGCAGTGATTGATTCAATGTATACAATGTTGGAAAAGTGATTATTTATTGCAGAAATTAATAAATCCACAACCCGAACACCTGTGATCATTATCAGCATCTTCTGTCACGAGTCTTCCATCCTGGGATTTGAATTCCTCATGCTTAAGTAACCATTCCCTCTAGAAGTTATGTTGGACATTTGAATCTCCATTTATTTCTCCCTGTATACTGCTTTGGAAATAAATGCAGCATTGTTTTAGCTGAAGATTTCATCTTTTCTTCTTTACATTTTCTATCAGTGATCATGGAGTTGATGATCTTGGTGCCCAAGCTAATCAAAACCAGTAAGACATTTTTGTCAGTCAATGAAATCGTTTGTCTTGTGCTTCTTTTGCAATGTGTGCACTTAATTATAATTCATGGATTGGTCTTTGGTTTCCGACAACAATCCAAGCCAGTGAACTGTTTAAATCCTGATATTGGCTTTGGGTAATAGGCAATACCGGCACACCTTTCTCTATCTTTAATTCACATCAATTACTGGTAATTTATCTGGAGATGTGTACCATTTTTTCCAATCAGAGAATAACTTGCCTCTGTGTTGAAGTAAATGTGAACCCCATATGTTGGTGAATTTGAAACCACACATAATGTTGACTAGAGATATCAAAAATGAAAATATGGATTGAATTTTGCATTTACGCATGCTGAAATATTTCAGTATCACATAAAGTGTATACAACAGACATATTTGTGAAGTTTGACTCTTAATTCTAAGTGTAGAAGTATATTGCAAACGAAACGGGGAAAAGAATGTTAGTGTCGGTCACTGCAATTTGCCAATTAATCTGGAATAGCATACAGTGATACCATTAATATTCATGACACCGGAAGTTACTAGCAAAAAAATGAAACCAAGGTGTTGATCTGGCTTCATTTTACACTCCACATTGACTTATATATGGATGAAGGGTGGAAAATTTACAAAATTAGTGAATTTGACTTATACTCCACATCAACTTATAGGTTGAGAAATTCAGTAGCTCTTTTATATTTAAAAAATGTGAACAAAATTTTAAAGTCTTCAAACTATCCAGCTTTTACAGACACAGTAAAAATGACACTGATTTGAGCAACACATGGCTGTTTTACAGACACGATCAAAATAAGACTGACTTGAGCAACACATGGCCGTTTTACAGACACAATCAAAATGACTTACTTGAGCAACACATGGCTGTTTTACAGACACAATCAAAATGATTTACTTGAGCAACACATGGCTATTTTACAGACACAGTCAAAATGACACTGACTTGAGCAACATATGGCTGAAGGAAAATGCCTGGATATATCAAAACTGCACTCTACACTTATTTCTGTGCTAAACATTTCGTAAAAGACAGTCTCCTTCATTAATTTTAGTGGTTTATTTTTATGAAGTTATTGTTCACTAGGTACCATCGATATAACTTAGGCCTTCATCAGAAAGGATGACATATCCATGAATTCAAGGACATCCCCTCAAAAACAAGGACTTTGCCCCACTGTTATTTTCCATACTTTGAACAGCAAATTTATGATCATTTGTTTAAAAAAGAAAACAGTTAACACTATACAAAATATTAAAATACACTATTTCAGCAACATTTGTCATAGACTTATTAAAATATAAAATCAATTTCATGATTTTAAACTTGGTACTCTCATAAGGATAATGGCAGAGTCTTTCAACTTTTTCAAATGAAGTTCTCTTTGATAATACTTGGATGTGTGGAATAAAAATACTTGGGTGAATTATCCCACATGTCTATAAGGAACCTGATATAGATTGGTAGGTACATTAAATGCTTTAGGTGACAAATTATTAAAACAAGAACAGATCTATATTGCTTCAGCTTTTCTCGTGGCATTACATCCCCTGTTACCTCTGGGTGGGTCAAAATTGGATTCCTAGGAAGCACACTTTATAGTGGCATAATGTGGTAATGCTTTGTAATGCTTGATATCTGACATTGTGGACTTAATGAAAAACCTTTGTTCCTTTTTTATTTCTAGTTTTCATGATTTACTACAGAGAAGTGCCATGCATAGAATACTGATTTTCACTTGCACAAGACTAAGCAGACTCATTGTTGCTAATTCATTGTCATACTTCAACATGGATGTTTGATATATTCATTGAAAATATTAACAAACATGAATTTCCACTGTAATACTTTGCACAGGCTAAAAAAGTGCACATGCTGCAGTGGGACACGTCCTAGACAAGATATGTAGTGTCTGAATTTTACATGTGATAGCAAGCTGCACTTTTTCATTGCCGATATGATCAACCAATCAGAATGGCTGAAAAAGTCACTACTGGTATTCATTTTCCAGCTATTCTGTGGAGTAATTCTATCCAGATTCATGGGAGACCAACAGTTAATTAATGCAGAGCTTTAGAGTTGCAAAAAATTACTGCAATTTCATATTGCTCAAATGCATTATAATTTTGCTGATACACAAATAAAGATAAGACAGTGCCCTGGCAGGGTCAAACAGATCTTTTGCCCCGAGCCCTGGGGCTACCAGAAAGCTGGAACATCATGTTCATCTGTTGAAGTCAGGTAGCCCAGTGGGTTACTAAATGACATAATGTAACCAGTCCAATACTTCACAAAGAAGAATAAGTATAAATGACTTGTAGCATAAAAAAGATGTCTTTAAACACTTTCATATTTAAATGCCTTCTCTGGGCTCCACTCATATGCTTTTGAAATTGTCAGACCCTGTCTGGTCATGATATTCACACATAAATGTTCGTGAATATTTACAGTGTGAAACCTGTCTATAAGAACACTATCAAATGTTTGTGAATATTTACACTGTGAAACCTGTCTATAAGAACACTATCAAATGTTTGTGAATATTTACACAGTGAAACCTGTCTATAAGAACACTATCAAATGTTTGTGGATGTGCACTCTGAAACCTGTCTATAAGGACACTATCAAATGTTTGTGGATGTGCACTCTGAAACCTGTCTATAAGGACACTATCAAATGTTTGTGGATGTGCACTCTGAAATCTGTCTATAAGGACACTATCAAATGTTTGTGGATGTGCACTCTGAAATCTGTCTATAAGGACACTATCAAATGTTTGTATACACTGTGAAACCTGTCTATAAGGACATAAAAGGGACCATCAAATGTTTGTGAGTGTCTACTCTCTAAAACCTGTCTACAAGGACACTATCAAATGTTAGTGAATATGTACACTGTCAAACATGTCTATAAAAGCACTTATGGGACCATCAAATGTGTGTGAATATGCACACTGAAACCTGTCGATAAGGATGTTAAAGGGACCATCAAATGTGTGTGAATATGCATACTGTGAAACCTGTCTATAAGGATATTAAGGGGACCATCAAATGTGTGTGAATATGCATACTGTGAAACCTGTCTATAAGGATATTAAAGGGACCATCAAATGTGTGTGAATATGCACTGTGGAACCTGTCTATAAGGATGTTAAAGGGACCATCAAATGTGTGTGAATATGCACTGTGGAACCTGTCTATAAGGATGTTAAAGGGACCATCAAATGTGTGTGAATATGCACTGTGGAACCTGTCTATAAGGATATTAAAGGGACCATCAAATGTGTGTGAATATGCACTGTGAAATACTGAAATTGATTATCAAAGTGTACACAAGTGCTAAAGGACTTCAATCAAAGTGTACACAAGTGTTAAAGGGCTTCAGTCGAGGTAAACATAGCTAACATTGATTTTGTTCACATTTGTGCCATTAGGTGATTAACTTTTATCATCCATTAAGCCGCCATTGATCATAGCTTGACAATTAATTGTGTTGGCTTGACCAGAAAGAAATGCCATTGATCAGACCATTATGAGTCTTGTTTGTGCTTGATTTATTTGGGATTTTTGTATGAAAAATTACATATTGTCATACTCACATAGCAACCATTGAGTGTAAGAACAACTTTCTCTCTTTGTATCTCATTCCATCTCTCCATCCCTCTTCTAATTAGATTTATTTTTTACTTTAAGAAGATAATTTAGTTGTTCATAATATCATTGTAAATATAATTTTATGAGATTACATTCGATTGCATTTGATTCTGATTTCTGTTACTGTTTTATGTTGATGTTGGCAAATATCATTTATAAATACTGGTACATATACATTGTAATAAGTAAACATTTTGGGGGACACAGTTGTAATCGGTATGAGCAAACAATCTGCATAATTGGCATCTGGAAAAGGGGTTCATGAATGCTGGTGACTTGTATATAGAGTAGACCTACATGCATTGTCTAAAAATCAGAGGTGGGATACATACTACAATCTGTATTGGTTTGGCAAAAAAGGATAAAATACAAAGTCATATTTTTGAATCCAACCACACTCTTTTTAAACTTCCAAGACCTTCTTAGCTAAAACATCATTGCAGGATCCATCAAATGGAAAAAGCATGTCTCCATTAGTTGCTCGTTATGACATGCAGGAGTGCATCAGGCCTATTTATATCCCCGAGCCCTATTTATATCCCTGGGGGGGGGGGGATGAACGATTTTAGAATCGTACTTCATTTTCAAAACGGTTAAGAAATTTCCATCCATGTATGCTGGAGATGTGGTGGGACAAGTTAGGGTGGTGAGGAAAAGGATATAAATATACATATTTAGCCACAGATTTATAGTCGGTGCTCAAGATTCTCCTCATTTAATTGTGTTTTATTATGCTTTCTTTTCAAGGAATGCATAGCTGACAAAAAGGACTGGAGACAGTGTCAAGCTGAGGTTCAGAAATTTAGACAGTGCATACAGGAACATGAGAAACTAAAAAAGAATGGATAACAAATTTGTTAATAGTTAGAGCCATCAAATGTGACAGACTGGCTATGTGTTTTGAACAAAAACATCTTTTGTAATAAATAAGAAATCCCTAGTTTGCTGGCAACTGATGCATCCAGGATCTGTTACTGTATGGATATCAATTAAAGCCTGTCAAGCTTGCCTGGTATACCTCAACTTGATCTGTTAGATATATTCTTGTTATATAAGAGAAAACCATTGCATTAAAAACAACATGTATGGGGACACTATTTATTCTAATTTGAAAGCAAATTTGTTCACATGATTGAAAAGTATACATATTGGTTAAGAAATTGACAAGAGAGAGAAAGAGAGAATGATGTCAGAAAAGGATGCCAAGGCAAAACAAAAGGCAAAACCTTTTTTTATAATTCAGTATTAATTATTCAGCAGTGTTTATTTTGGACATGGATTCTTTTAAATAATGTTTTTATCTTCATTCTTTGTCATATGTGTATGATTTTACATGCGGAAAGTATTGCTGAAGGTACATGTTTTGAGCATTTATATTATTTTTCTATGAACCAATATTAAATAATTAAATTGAAATTTGTTATATTTTAATATCAGAAATACTTACACATCTCTATTGCATTGCTTATCTTTCCAAGATGAAAATTACCTTCGTCCACATAAGAAAATTCCATCCTCCCATTAGATAGAAAGTCTAGAACTAGAGAGAACATGGACCCAGTCTGTACCCACCCCCCATCATAGGTTCATGTGCAGTATCAGTCCTTTTTCTTCTGGATGACATTTGTATTCAGTTGAATTCAATCACACTGTAGGAAAATTTGCCTTTTCTCTGTCAAAGATGCATTCTGGCATTCAAATCGGTTTATCCATATTATTGGAGTGTTTAGACCCCAAGTCCTTTGTAATCATCAGATAAGCTCTCATGTGAACTTTTGAGGCATTTTTGTACCGTTTTTTTTTGTGTTTTCAGCAATGCCCTTTTATGTTACCTTTCCCCTTCGGCAATAGGGTAGATCATAACTGTTCCAATTTTTATCATTAATTCATTTATTTTTGATGTTTTCAGACTTCTAGGGTAGGTATCATCTTCCCATTCATATCTGGAATATTTTTTGTCTACATATACTTTGAATATATCTGGTTTGATGGTACATGGACTAATATTACATGATGAATATTAGACGCTCCTAGGGGCAGTGTGTGAAACTCGCTAAACAATCCTGCAAGCCCATAGGACCAGTAACCTGAAAATGCTACTGGTCCTGTCCATAACCAACTGGTCCTACATTTCATCATATAAGAGAAAATTTAGTAAATGACTCAATGGTAAATACATGTATACATAAACATCAGCCTTTAGTAAAGTTTTTTATATAATGAAACATGGAAAATTAAGAAAAACACAAAATAAGATATTTATATCATATGTCAAATTTATAAAATTTTATTAGATTCAACATAACATGGCTACTGTTTACTGACTAGGACAATGATGCTTACTGTCCACCTGATCAAGATCCATACATAACTCATCTGTTGCTGTCATTGATGACCAGTCTGAATCATAGAATAAGAATTGGGATCCTCATCCATTGACTTGTCATCATTAACAGGATCAAATCTAGACCCAGATTCCAAAGATGAGGCTCTGGTATCCAAGCTGCCCATATGAAATTAGGTCTGTGGAAAGATGAGTTCCATCAATGGATTGCTGGAACTGGATCAAATGCCTCCACATCAGCAGAATGCAGCTGAACAGTTAACAGAATTGCCATGGTCTTAACATGCATCCTGTTTCTATATTCCAAATGAATTTTGTAACCCAACTATTTTTAAAACATTGTTTTCGTTTCATAGTGTCATATTCCTTTTGAATAGTTGTTTTTTCCTGTCTGTGTTTGGTTTTTAGGCTCTGGTGGCTTCGAGGCATCCAAATACCTACACATGCGTACTTTGGGAATTGGAAGTAGCATGTGTCATCAGACATCGCATAGATGCAGAAGAGTTTTTGACTGAGTTACAAGAGTCTATTGAATGCAGAACATGAGAGATATTTATCTTCTCATCTCACACAAATTGGCAGGTGGTCATCAGAAACAATTTGCCATTATTTATTTTTCATTTAGTTTATATTATTTCTTTTAATATCATAAAATATCACAATTTGTAGATTAAATTTACTCAATATACCTGAAAATCCAACTGGTCAGATGGACTGGCAATTCATTTTTTGCCCCAGTTTGCCTTGAAATTAACTGACTGGTGGCAATTTCACTTACAGCTTAGGGGGCCTCAGACCATAAAATAGTGTGTTTTAGAGGTATCACACAAGTCATTTTCATCAGTAGTGAGTTTCAGTGGTCACACACCACTCATTATTATCCGTTATCATAAATAGTATGTTGGTGCTCTCATACCATTCATCATCAATATTATATTGACAAGTAATGTATTGCTAGTGTTAAATTGTGTTAGATGGAATCTTGCACCATTCATTATCGTTATCAAAATTTCTGATTTATTGTTTCTTGTTTCAGAAATTTTTCATTTTTGAGGCCCAGAAGAAGAATAGCTCATTAGTGGAGAAGAGCACTTCTAGATCCCAGGAGGATTTGGGATCATTCTCTTTAGAGAATTATAAGGCTTTTGGAGCCGTGACAGTTGATCCAACTCAGCCAGTGCCAGTGAGGGTTCAGTCCAGGGTCCCTCCCAAGGTAGGAAATACTTGGGCAGAGAGTGAGTCACATACCCTTGTGAAGGAGGAGCAGCACCCTCTCCAAGCCCTTAGCCCAGTGATGGCAGAGAGCAAATCACACCACTCCCCACCCAGTGAGGGAGAACCAGCACCCTCTCCAAGCTTTTAGTCCAGTGATGGCAACAAGTATATTGAACCACTGTGGAATGGGAGAGCAGCAATCTCGCTCTATAAGATCTAGGAAGCGCTCCTCGATCAGACCAGAGTGTCCTGACTGGTCAATGGGTATTGACCGGTCACCAAACAATAGGGGTGAAATTATACACCTGTGATGTGTATCGATATGATTCACGATGATACAATATGATACATTATTGATACACATATCAACTTGATGGTCTTTTCATCTTTAGAAGGTCCATCAGTGGTAGGGTGGTGCCCTTGTATGCGTGTTGACATATTGGTTATATTTCCTGTATGCAGATTACAGAGAGACAGAGACTTAGCATCTGCTCATTTACCATTCTCATCCATGACAAGATAACAAAAATACTTCCAAACAGACTACCTGTTAGTTGTCAGTGATTTTAATTCAACTTTTTAGGCCATTTCAGGCTGCACCGCTTGATTGGATGAAGACTCATCTTGGCCACCATGCCCTTTGTTTTGTACTGCATGAATGCTTTAAAAACATCTTATTACCAATTTCATGTCTTCACTTAAACTTGAAAGACATTATGGTGTTATCTTCAAAACAGAATTGTGCAATTTCCTCATACAAGAGGAAAATCTCATCTAGAACAAGTCCTTGTGTGGTAGCGGAGATGACTAACAACCAAACCTGTCACATTTTACTTCCTTCAGATGCAAAACAACTGCTGTGGCCACAGGCACTCCCCTTCCATAAAAAATTTTACAAATTAACTCGTGCGGTTTGAAATCTGCCTCCCTTCTGATTCTGTGCTAATTTTATTTATCCTGTCGGCACATTCAGTCACTGATTACATATATAAACATAAAAAGAGACATTCCAAACTTGTTCCTCATGTATGATTTAAGTACTTTACAGATCATTTAATAACCACTTTTGTGCAAAGTTTCTTTGTTGCTTTGTATCTACTTGGATAGAGTTTGGATGCCAATACTTCTGCTGTGTCACACAGAGAATAAGCTATATTAAGTTCTGATTCGTGGTTATTTGTTTACCCTGGAATGGAACAAACAATAACCACCAATCAGAATTGAATGTAACATATTACCGGAAGTGTACCCTTCAATTTCGATCCAAGTAGACAAGATATGAAGCAACAGAAATGATGAGTTACTTCATCATACATGGGGAACAAATCAGGAATCTCTCCTTTATGCTGAACATTCTGACTGGATAAAATAATTAGCATTGAATCAATGAGGGGGGGGGGCAAATTTTGAACCACGTCACCTTGTGTTAATTTGTAGAAGGCAAGTGGGTGTTGTCAATAATTTTGTCTTTTTTACTGACAAAAATGACTGCCTGTGCCAGCAACGGCTGTCTCAGATGAATTCTCATTTTAAATATAAAAAAAGACTATTAATTATTCATGACTGCTGAAGATTAAAGTTACTTGTATATGGTAAGTATCGTTATGTATCGATTCTTCACCTTTTGTATTGATATGTGTATCAATATGGCAAAAGTATCGATGCATCAATATATTGATGAATCATTTCACCCCTACCAAATAATGGCCAGTCACTGGGTTGCAGGCACCAGACACCAGTCTTTGAGTACTGGGCACTAGTCATTAGAACCCCTTAAGTGACAGGGATCGAACAGATGCCCTCTCTTTCACCATACTACCTGTCAACCATGTTGGGGACAGGAAGTCTGTGTATACATGACAGACTAGGAAAGGGGATTGGATCAGTATCCCCCCCTTCCCTATGATTCCTCTTAATCCCTATGGAATGTGGGTGCATCCATTTTAAGGAAGTGATCTGTCCTTCCCATTTATGGTGCCATGGACACCCAGGCCTTGACCTCATGGCAGTGACAGTGTGAATCACGGACCCACATAACCTGCTTATGAGGAGTCAAAGGGGAAGGAGGGGAGCCGGTTTCCTTCCCCAAGATGTTTGATGAAGGTCAAGAAGTGTTCTTGTCCTAATGCCGAGTCTGCTACTAGGGGCAGTCCCATCGCTTTGCATGAGGAGTTACAGGATGAGGATACTCCTACCCCCAGGTCTCCTCCCTCAACAAGGACGGGTTCACAAAGGCCTGCCTCCCAGGGGTGAGAGCAGGACGATTATGTCCCATTGGTCTTAGTTGACTCTAGTGAGTTCGTCGAAGAACAGGCTGAGCCAGCGCCTACTCCTCCATTTGGGTCCCCTGCCTCCTTTCACCCATCAACTCAGGTGGTGGGGAATCTTCCCTGGAATGTTTGGGGGCTGCCTCACACCCAGAAAAAAAATGGTGCCATATGTTAAGTGAAACAGGCTTTATCAATGTGACTCATGGATGCTGTATGACTGAAAAATGTTGGAGGAGAGTGGTCTTTTTAAACTTAAAAGTATGTAAGATAAGAAAAAGGACAAATCAATAGTGCTTTACAAATTTGAAAAGAAGAATATGAGAGTGATGTAATACAGCACTCCGGTTGGGCACATCACCATGCTCATTGCAGAATTTGTGGACTTGACTTTACAATCAATCAGCAAAAGTTAGAGATGTACACTAGTTAAAGTGAGTGTTGTATATAAATGTATGTTTTGTGTTTGTATTCTGGTACTAATCCACATGGATTTTGCTCATTTGTGACAAGAAGTGTAACCATCTGCAGATTCAGGTTAGTAGCAAAACTAAATGTACATTTTACATGTAGTTTATTGTAATTGTGACATGCAATATATCGATTACACTTTTTATGCTCCGATTATGCTTTTCTGCCACTTCAGTTACACTTATACCTCTCTAGGGGTTGGCAGCTATGAGTGTAAGAGGTGGTCCATTCCTGCCTCTATGCTGAGACCTCTGGTCTTTGTGCTTAGCTACAGAGGACACTCGCCTGCCTGGCCCCTTAATCCCCCCCCCCCATGGATGCTGGGGGAGGGGGGGGGGAATTGCACGTGGGAATTCCACAGGGACCTGGGCTCACCTTCCAGTTAAGACACTGGAGGGTTTGTAACATAAGACAAAGTTGCTTGTCACCCTAGTTTCACATACAGATATTTTTTCTTCAGCCTCTTTCAGTCTTCTGAAGGAGAAATTTCTGTCTCCAGGAGCACTACAGTGATTGCTGGAGGCATTTGCCAAAACCTTAAGACATGCTTTACTGATGTCTTACTGGATCAAAGAAAGAACCTTCTTAGGACTGTTCACTTGGAGGCAGAGTACCTCTTTTAAGGCCTCATTTCCTCAGAGGCATTTCAAGACTTGAAGGACCTACAGCACTGGTCCCTCGCATCCATTCCTGTCCATCGAAACCGTGCAGGAAGCACAAAGGATTGGACCTTTAGCAAAGTTCTTTAAATGTAGGTGGGCACAGTCCAGGAAGCAATCCCAATTTAAGCCTCTCTCTTGCCCATCTGTAGTTAGGCAAGGTCATTGGAAAGGCCTAGGGTGGAGGTTGGCATGCCCCTCTCCCTTACCTAAGGAAGGTGGAGTGGCAGCCCTAGGGATTCACTCCTGACTCCTGTCTTGCATACCTCTTCCAAGAATTACCATGGGTGCTCATCCAGCCCTCTTTTCAGAGGTCTAGTCAGCATAACAGACGATTGGTGGGTCCTCTCTGTAATAAAGGAAGGATACCAACAGTCAAATCTGGTACAATTCAGAAGGGCACAGTAGAGAGGGTATTAAAGACCCATCTCCGGCTTTCTATTTTCTGGATTTTCCTGGTATTCAGAAAAGGTGGAAAGTTTCAGCTGATTATCAATCTTTCCACCTTAAACAAGTTTCCTCAGGAGGAACCATTCAAGATGGAGACTACAGCTTCAGTCAGGAATGCCATAAGGCCTGGTTACTGGGCAGAGACCATCGACCTTCAGTATGTGTACCTTCACATCCCAATTTTTTTCTCCTCAGCGGAAGTACCTCTGGTTTTGCCTGGACTGGGAGGTTTTCCAAATTTTCATGCTAGCCTCAGCACCCAGAGCCTTTACCAGAGTAATGGGAGTAGTCGCTCACCACCTGGAGATCCTCCAGTATTTCGACTAATGGTTGATCCACAATGGCCTTTTAGAGTCCCTCAGACGGGATCTGTCCCACTGCTGGCCCATAGTGACCCAGCTGGGACTCATTCCAAACCTAGAGAAATCAGAGCTAGTTCCATCTCAGGATTTCGTGTATGTGGGGATGAATGTCCTCACCAGCAGGGAATTAGCTCGTGACCCTCTGGACATAATAGACTGAATCCTGACTCTTTTGGAGGTGCTGCAAGCCAAGACTTCATTGTCAGCTTGCTTATATCTATTCCTACTGGGGACCTTGAACTCTTGCGGCAGACCTGGTTTCCCTGGAAAGACTGCACTTGTGCCCCCTCCAGTTTCTCCTTCTGGCAAACTGGAAACCAAACAGTGATCTTTGCTGGGCAACTTTGAAAGGTATTACCCTCAGAGTTCATCACATTCCTAGCAAGAAGAAAATTCCATCTGACAGTCTGTCCAGGAGAGGCAAGGTAGTCTGCTTGGAATGGTCTCTGCACCAATCTGTAGCAGAGTCCCTGTTCAGAATGTTGGGGAGACCTTTGGTGGATTTGTTCATGATGAGGCTAAACAACAAGCTTCCCTTTTACGTTTCCCCAGTTCCAGACCAGAGGGCTTGGGCAGAATGATTCCACATGTGCTCCACAAAATCAGGAATATCTACTTCTCAGCTCATTTTGATAGCCCCTCTGTGGCCCTAATAATCATGGTTCAGCAATCTTCTCAACCTGTTGGTAGACCAGCCCAGGGTATATGCCTCAACAGGACCTGCTGTCGCAGCACAGGCTGATGCCAACTTACAGTAGTGGACATTACTACTGTAAAGGTGAGTATATCTGTTTTATACCAGCTTTTGAGGCTATCAACCTCCCATCACACTGGGAAATTCAGCAACGCAATAGCAACAGGTAATTTATTACTGATATTAAAATGTAGTTTAGGGAAGGGGCAGGTTACAACTAATTTTAATGATGTGATTGTTACCTGTCACTATTGCCAGATTTCCTCTTCACACCCTGCTCTGATGTCCCACAAGTAGTCTGGGTCCCCAAGAAAGGAAAGAGGATGGCTACCGCACATGGCCGTATGATGTGGGGGACAGACTGGGTCTGTGTTCTTTCTAGTTTTCGACTTTATGGAACTTTCCATCAAATGGGAGGATGGAGTTTTCTTATATGGATGAGGGTAATTTCCATCCCAGAATGGTAAGCAACACAATAGTGACCAACACCACTACATTTTGCATTATTTTTCTTAAGTTTTGAATTCACAATTTGGGATTCAAGTTTTCAGTAGATTCAAGTTTTAGGCAGGATATTTTACAAATCGAAATTAAATTCACTCTTTATTCAAATGACTTAATTCACAAATAGCACTTAGAACAGCTAAAAATATTACTTTACACATGAAGGGTATTATGCATCACAAAAACTAAGTAAGTCTTGAAGAAGAGGTACACAAAGGTGCAATGTTAAATAAGAGTACATTTAGCAGCACCTGATGTCCACCCAACAAGAGATTTATTGTGTAACAAAGTATACCCATGGCTCGGTGATCCCCATATGTCTTGCTTGCTTTTACAAGTTACAACAAGAGTCCATGGCTAAAAAGAATTTCCAGGAATTCACGATAAGACATTTCTTTTAAACTGCTGAGTGTTGAAACCATCTCTGATATGTTTAGAGTGACAACTGGATGTAAGATTGGTACCATTTTTATTTAGGACCAACCAGACATCATTAGAAGTCTTTTGGTGAAAACTCCATGTGAATATGACCATACATTCATGAGGAGTATCCATAACAAGATTTTCAAGATGATCATCATGGTGGAAATGTTGAGTGTTAGATCGGCCCAACTAGACACTGTAAGAAGTCTTCTGGTGAAAACCCCATGTCAATATGACTTTCCATTAGGACAAGATAGCAGCTGTGGTGGCAATATCAGAAGGACCAACTAGATATCATAAGAAGTCTTCGGGTGAAACCCAATGTCGATATTACTTTCCATTCAGGAGGAGCAGTGATAACAAGATTTTCAAGATAACTGCTGTGGTGATCATATTGGATGTCAGGTCAGCACCGTTTATATTTGGGACCAAAAGTTGACTTCATAAGAAATTTTTAGTGAAAACATCGTGGTAATATGATTTTCCATTCAGTAGTAGTAATAAGAAGATTTTCAAGATATCTGCCAGTGGCGGTCATATTATATGTCCAAGTTGCACAGTTTTCTTTTAAGATTAAATAGACATCGTAAGAAGTCTTTTGGTGAAAATTCTTTGTCAATATGACTTTCTGTTCAGGAAGAGTAGAACCATTTTCATTTAGGACCAACTTAAGTTATCTTTTAGTGAAAACCGTCTTTTTATGTGACCATCCATTCTTGATGGGTAGCAATAACAAGATTTTGAAGATGGTCACTGTGGTGGAAAGGATTACTCTCCGAGTTCGTCATATTCTTGGCAGGAAGAATATTCTGGCAGACAGTCTGTCCAGGAAAGGCAAGGTAGTCATCACAGAGTGGTCTCTGTGCCAATCTGTAGCAGACTTTGTGGCAAAACTGAAAAACAAGCTCCCCTTATACATCTCCCCAGTTCCTGATCAGAGAGCCTGGGCAGTTGATGTCTTCAGCCTGAGGTGGAATTGCCTGGACCTCCACTGCTCAGCTCTCTTGATAGCCTCTTTGTGGCCCCAATGATTGTGGTTCAGCGGAGGAACATTCTGTCTCAGCTCAGGGGCTTTCTCCAACACAAAAGTCTACAGATTCTCCACCTTCATGCTTGGCTCATCTCAAGTGATCTATCTGTCAGGACAAGTTTTTGAGCAAAGTTGCCAAGTGCATCATTCAGGCCAGGCGACACTCCACATGCAAGGTTATAATGCAAAGTGGAGAATCTTTTACGATTGGTGCAGTAGAAAATGCATTAATCCTAGCTGTCCCTCTTTGAGCACAGTGGCTTGCTTTTTGAAGGGAAACAATGCTTGGTTTCTACTAGCAAGGGCTATATGCCAGCCCTATCAAACACGTTTTCTAAAGGCCCAGCCATCAGTTCAGATTCTCACATTGGCAACCTTACAAGGTATTTCGAGCTATATTGACTGGTGTCTCCCTCACTTATGCCAAAATGGAACTTCTTGTGTATCTTCTGGTTTTTAATTAAAAACCCCTATGATTTTAATAATGTAATACCTGTCGGTATTGCCAGATTCCCTCCTCCCCTCCCACTCTGATGTCCCATTATTCTAGTCCTGAAAAAAGATCACTATGGTGCATGCGCCAGTGACTTGGGCAGCAGACTGGGTCCGTTATATTATGGTTTCTTTCCAAAATTCTATATTGAGGTTCATCCATGGGAGGATGAATTCTTATTATATGGATGAGGATAATTACACATTTCTACATTTTCATTTATAATCAATTATATATCTTAAGAAGTGTTCGGGTGAAAACCCCATGTCGTTATGACTTTCTGTTCAAGAAGAATAGTGATGCCATGATTTTCAAGATGGCTGTCATGGTGACCATATTAGACATCAACTCTCATTTCGGACCAACCAGATATCACAAGAAAAGTCTTTTAGTGAAAACTCCATATAGATATGACCATACATTCTGGAGGGGTATCAATAACAAGATTTTCAAGATGGCCACTGTGGTGGCCATATTGGATGTCCGAGCAGCACAATTTTAATTTAGGATCAACTAGACATCATAAGAGGTCTTATGGTGAAAACCCCAAGTCAATACAACTTTCTGTCCAGGAATAGTAATGATAAGATGTTCCAGATGGTTGCCATGGTGGCCATATTGGACCTCAGATTGGAATCATTTTCATTCAGGATCAATTAGACATCATAAGAAGTCTTTTAGTGAAAACCCCATGTTATATGGCCATCCATTCTGGAGGAGTAGCAGCACTGTTTTCATGTAGGACCAACCAGACATCACAAGAAATCTTCTGGTGAAAATCCCATGTCGATATGACTTTCAGGAGCAGCAATAACAAGATTTTCAATATGGCTGCTGTAAAAAAATTGCCTTTTACTAGAATTCTGCATTAAATTCACACTGCTGTTTTAATGTGGATAAAACAATAACAAGGCCATGGCTTGCATGTCACGTCTACAATCAAAGCACTGTTATATAATGTGTGACCTTGACCACAAGGTGAAAAGGTTAAGCAAGAATGTCACAATGAAATGTCTTAGCTTTACAATGGTTCATCACAAGTGTGAAGACAATCCATCAAGGGTTTAGGAAATGTTAGCAATTAAATAAACCCCACTGATTTTCTGACTGTGACCTTGACCCCAAAATAAAGGGAGTGAGAGCAAATATTGCAAATGAATTGTCTTTGTTTCATAATGATTCCCAAGTGTGAAGAAAATTCATCAAGAGGTTTAGGAAATGTTAAGTAAATTAAAAAAGCAAAACCTATGACTGTTACTTCACCCTGAGAACAATGGGATGAGAGCTTGTCTCACAGAATTAACTTGTTTTAATTCATAATGGTTCATGGCATGTATGATGAGAATCTATCAACTTCATGGATTATATAATCAAGGGGTTTAGGAAATATATGGAAATGAAAAACTTACCAAAATCTTAAGAAACTGTTGATGCCACCTGTGACAGAAAAGTGATTGCAATGTTTTACTTCCCACTAACATGGGTTCAACTATAACAGCATGAAAGTAAGTACAGCAAATCATTTTTTTGTACAGGACAGCTATTGGACTATACCAGGCATCTGCATTGGCATGTATAAAAGCATTCATGTATAACCTCACAGCATCTCGACCATTCTTTCTTCTTAGGTTATAGGCAACAGTTTGGAGAGGGTTGGGGATGGGGCTTACAAAAGGTAATAGCTTAGGTAAAGTTTTTGCATTTAGCTCATGACCAAATAGGTTTTTTGCATCCTGTATAAAAAAACTAAGTCACTGTGCACCATATCTGATTTTGGATGAATTTTGGGTTTTTACTGTTCATGCTAGAACTAATAAACTAGATGATATGCATACTATTATACACAGAATCCTGTTTTTTGTTTGAATCATGAAACTTAATAATTGGATGCATCTCGGTTAGTACTACAGCCTTACAATTAAAGGTTACTGTGACCTACATTTTAAGCATTACTAACATAGGTTAAGTATTTGTGTTTATATCTTTACCACAGATTCTTCCATGCAATACACATCCTAGCCTACAGAGAAGGCCTTTTATGACCAGTGAGGAGATGCCAACCATTCTGGATTTGGCAAAATCATTACAAGTGTTTTGTAACCGTTCTGCAAAAACAAATTACTGGGAATAAACTCGTGAACAGGAGTTATCTAGGTGGACACAGGCAGGGAGAAAAGTCATTTTGGAATGTATTTGATAGAGTGGTACATAGAATATAGTTTCCAAATGTAAAAATTACCAATAAGAGAACAAGAAACTAGTTGATCAGACTGTAAATAGGTGAAAAATAAAGACAGTGGAAGAGAAATGGGAAGTACAGATGATTTCATTTGGAAAACAATGTTTATGTTTATAGTAAAAAAAATCCTGAAGGAGCTCTGGAATTGAAGAAATGGATGCCCCATTTATTCTCAGCAACTTTAATTGTTGCCGTTTACAGGCATGTATATGCTTGTAGATAAAATGCGATATATTTTAGCTCTAAGTAATGTGTTATTCATTCTGGACAGACTTCCTAGATACTGAACATTTTATGCTTGGATTCCTAATAAGCATGCTCATGGGTTGGTATTTCTGCCAGTGCAGTTGGAAGTAGGAATAAATATGTTTATTCAGTGGTAAACTTTCCATATTATTGACTATTCATTGTATATTGTAATAGGTTATCCTCCATAGGTTAACGCGTGTGAAGGAGTCGAGTAATCAGAAGAGTAGACTATGCATTTAATGCGAGGCTTCAGCTGTAGTGTCCAATCAAGGTGGTTTCTGATAAATGAATTATGCTTGTAATAACTGCCATGCTGGTTGTCACCCCAAGATTACTCGAAGCATGTGACTTTTACGCAGTAAAATCTTGCTCAAAGAGGTGGACAATAATACTAGCTTCTGAAACAAACAATGATTTTTATCCAACTTGGATATCATAGAAAAGAATGTTCTTTTTATGGTTTCATGTCTTGTACCATCACAGGGGCCAAAATTTCATTGTCATGATCACTTTAGTCTGTATTATCTAAATGATATCATTTACTGGAGAATACTAAAAGCTTCATAGAGGCAAGTAAGGTTGCCACCTGAAGAGCTCCAAAATATGGAACCATATGTGAACCCTTAAGAAATTGACATTACAACATGTAGCTTTTTGGGGGAGTAAAACTAATTTTAATTATGTAATACTTACCTATCACTATTCATGGCTGAGCAAATCCCATAGCCTGACATCCCGGACTATTCATTTTCGAAGTTGGGGAAGTAAAATTGTCCATGTTGCTAGTCCGGGACAAGTGCTTTTTCCTATTTTAAAAAAGCAGGGCAAGTCCTTATTTTCGTGCTTTAATCACTATATCTACCTTTATTTGACCATTCATGCCCTCCAAGCGTACTGAATACTTCAATCTACCTCTCTCCATGTATACATTTACATCCTGTATAACACATACAGGTGGTCAGTGATAACTAGAGCAGATGTGCACATTCTGTTACCGCTCGACTGCATATCGGCGACTGCATATTCGGCTAAGCGACCAAAGTATCGGCATATCAAAACACGTCAAACAAAACAAAGCCGGTATGATTAATTAGCAGTGTTTTAAGCGGCTTTGTTGCACCGTGTTTACTCAAACCAGTTCCTCACGAGCGACTCACTCTGATTTTAATCCAGCGAGTCAGCGTAATTAAATTAATGAAAGGTATTTTACTGACATCAGTGTTGGTTTCCTTTATGAACTGATTAAATGGCAGTAATGATTCTTTCTTTTATAATTGATTATACAGAGGATTAAATTTCACGTGCGATATTGTGTTTGAAACGAAACAATTACGCTATTTAATGAGCTGTCTCTGTTCATATTTAAAAGAGAAAATGTTTGTTATGATCACTTTAGAAGTAGTTGTAAAGCAAGCTGATATTTACTATGTGGATAAAATGAGTTTGCTAAATTATTTTTGCAAGGAAGGTAATAAGGACGATTCGAAGAAGGAAAATTCTTGTGAAAGTGGAGGGATAAAACGTAAGACTGCTACGGAGTGTGAGAATTCCTTAAACCAATTGAGTTTTAAAATTCTAATGAACATTTCACAAAATGGGCCAGAGCTTGAGGACTTTAACCCAGACACAGCTATCAACTGCTGGCTTAGTGCTGGTGCAGGTGGCAGACATGTACATGGACATTTTTTCAAATCCAGCAGCTAAAACATATATACATGAACTTGAAGAAGCCAAATGTATATCAACCAATGTTTTTGAAAAATTAAATTCTTTTAAGAAATAATTATGTTGTATATTATTTTTTTTCTTTTTCTTCTATGGATTAAGTACATACATCTCATCAAATCTCGGCAGGTGATTACCATTTTGGAACAAGTGAAAAGCAAGGTGGGACAAGTGAAGAGTAAGGTGTGACAAGTGAAAAGTAAGGTGGGACAAGTGATTTTTCTGAAACCACTTGTCCTGGACAAGTGGATGAAAAAAAAATTTGCTCAGCCCTGCTATTATTAAGCTTTTACCTTTCCACATGGAAAGACCTTGTCCGTTCTAGAGATTTCTTCTGATCTACGTAATCAGCCGAGCGCCATACCGCGTCCTCATTCTTTTTCAGGATGTGTGGTTAATGCATCCAATAGTGACAGGTAAATATTAACAACTAAAATTAGTTTTACTCTCCCCCCCCCCCAAAAAAATACATTTTAATGTCAGTAATAACTTACCTGTCACTATTATGAAGCTGAATTTGTCTCATAGAAGGGTGGCTGATGGACTGTGAAGAGTAAAATGTGCAAAAATTACCCACCTTCTAGTCCAAGCAGTCAACTGTAGTTATATGCGGCATTAGCCAGGGTCGCCGATAGTGCAGCGACCATCAGGCCAGATTTGATATAAATAATAATAAATATTGAGTCTAGCGGGCCGTATGATTGACACCTCTGGAATAGAGACTCTGCAACTGCGTGATGAAGAGACCATTCTGTTGGGACAACCTTGCCTGTACTTTACAGACTGTTGGCAAGAATGTTTTTCTTCCCTGTAATGTGACGAACTCAGAGTGTGATCCCTTCTGATTCTGCCCAACGTAGAATGTTCCAGACTTCCACGCAGAGAAGAGCACAAGTACCTTCTTGTTGTCTGAGGTATGCAACCACTAATGTGTTATCTGCGGAGACCATGATGCAGTGCCCTTTGACATGTTCGATGCATCCTTTTAGGGTGAAAAACACGTCTTTCATTTCTAAATTGTTTATGTTGAAGAGACTGTCTTTTGTGACCAATGGTAGTGGAGAAGTAATCCTTCCGACTCAATGAGCCCCCCAACCTGAATCTGACGCGTCTGTGTATAGATAGGAGCAAGGTTCTGAGGCATGCATGGGAACTCCCCTTAAAAACCTGTCTTGATTGTACCACCACTTGAGGTGGTACTGAAACGTCAACCCTATAGAAATTTGAACTGACAGGGCATCCTTATGGGGTTTCTAAACCACCAACAGGAGAAATTGAAGAGGACGTAAATGAAGTCTCCCTAGGGATACCCGATCCACAGTGAAATTCAAGGTTATGGAGAAGTAATCCTTCAGACTCTAAATGAGCCCCCCAACCTGAATCTGACGCATCTGTGTATAGATAAGAGTGGGGTTCTGAATCATGCATGGGAACTCCCCTTAGAAACCGGTCTTGATTGTACCACCACTTGAGGTGGTACTGAAACGTCGACCCTAGAGAAATCTGAACTGACGGCATTCTTATGGGATTTCTAAACCACCAACAGGAGAAATTGAAGAGGACGTAGGATACCCGATCCGCAGTGGAATTCAAGGTTTCCAGAAGAGAGAGGTACAGACGGGCAGACAGTGAAGTCTTGGTCTGTAACGTCCTTAAAAGTTCCATGGTTTTGTGCATCCTCTCTAGGGGAACATGAACCCGGCACAGGGAGGTAAGGAAATTCATTCCTATTTACACAAAATCTTGAGAGGGAACAAGTTCAGATTTCTCTAGGTTTGGAATCGGTACTAATTGTGTCACTACTGACAAACAGCTGTCATGTGGCTTCACAGGGACTGTTTGTTTGTGTTGTGAAGCAGCCATTCGTCAGAATACTGGATTAACGGAATCCTAAAGTATGCAGGTATTACTCCTATGACTCTGGTGAAGACCCTAGGCGCTGAGGCTAGACTGAACGGCATAGCTCGGAATTGAAACACTTCCTATCCGATTGAGAACCGGAAATATTTTGTAAGGAAAAATCAGAATGTGAAAGTATGCATCCTGAAGATCGATGGAAAGTGCCCAGCCAGTCGATTTGATAGCATTCCGATCTGAAGTTGCAGCTTCCATCTTGAAAGTTTCTGCTAGCAGAAATTTGTTTTTGTTTTTTTTTGGGGGGGGGAAAGGTCAATAATAAGCCCCCATTTTCTGCCCTTTTTGGGGACTAGAAATATCTAGTAGTAGAAATCTGGTGACTGGATGTTTTGAACCCTATCTACTGAGCTCTTCTGAAGAAGGGTGTGCACTTTAATTTGAATATGTCTGATTGATGGAAGAAGATGGGTGTCCTTGAGAGAGGAGTTTTATGAAGCGTGGACCTAAACCCTTCTTTATAATAGAAAGGACCCATCGATCTTCCGTGATGTTCAATCAGGCCTCCAAAAAGAGAGTCAATCAAGCACATACATGTATTAAGGGAAGAAGTATGCACTGCAGGAGTGGTGTGGTGTCCCTAAGGACGACCTCTAACCCCCTTTTGCCTTTTTGGGGAGCGGGAAGCAAAAGTGACCACTTTCCTCTGCCCCTCCACTTATTTTATCGCATTTGTGGAGCAGACTTATAAGGGGGCTGGCTACTTTGCTGTTGTGGTTGTGTATTATGTTTTGGTAGGAAATGTGGCTGACCCATGGCACTATCAAGTTCTGTGCGGACGCTAGCCGGTTTCAATGGGCCTGCAACCGATGCAAGGGACCCATGTTGTTCGTCCCTAAAGTCCTGAGAAGCAATAGTGGGAGGTTTTCACTGACCAGGCAGGTGAATGGACCTTACAGCTCTAGGCTGATATTAAGGAGACAGACCGCCCTTTATTCTGTCGAGCCATTTCTCAACCTTTGCTCAGCCGTTTCGCAATTTCTCAAACCATTGGAGAGTGAGAAAGTAGCAGCAAGTCCAGTCTGGGCACTGCTCCTGACAGTTTCTCTAAACAAGAGAGAACCTAAGCGTCACTTGGACACTTGGGTTTTGGGCACGTCAGGAGGAAGAAGGCGGTCGACTTCATTTACAGCCATGTTGAATGACCAAGTCTCCTCCTCCTCGACCATGCGAGACGATGGTTGAGAGGGATTTGGAGAACCTTGGAGGGGAAGGTATACCCTATCCTCTGGAATTTCAGGAACTTTCTGAAAATCTACTAGAATCGACAAAGCATCATCTTCCTGTTCCAAACCTTGGTGGGAAACAGGAGAAATGTAGCCCTAACGATCCTTCAGTAGGGAAGGCAGGGCATGTCTATTCTGTGACTCAGCACAGAAATATCCTTAACGAGTGTCATGTCAGGAAAGCAAGAATTCTGATCTCTATTTGGTCTCTTAGAGGAAGGGGGAGTAACCTACAGAACTTCTGATGGTCATCGGACCTCCTCACTCGTACATGCAGGTGGCCACATACACGACATCCACGGTAGAGGTTGTTCTCTCCCTTGAAGGGAGAAGTTCCATATACCAAAAGGATTAAAAGGGAACATGGGAAAGAAACGGACATCGGTCCAATTTCCTATCCTGGGAGTGTGTCTAAAAGCAGGTTGCATCCCTTTGGTGTAATAACTAGGTAATGAATCGGAGTGGTCTATTCACACCTAGTCCTGGTGCTATACCTAGATTTGGCACGTTTTGCAGACCTATACCCAGTATCTGTTCTGTCCGTACCTGGCGATAAGTGGCCAGTCAATGACCCGTCACTTATAGTCAATGGCGATCTAGATTTGAGGGAACTTCCCTCAGAACAAGAAGAGTTAGAATGACAGTTAACCCTCTTGGGGTTGCGTTATCTACTCCTCGCCCGACCTCGAATACTTTGGACATCTTGCCCCTCCCTCTAAGGGGAGACGCAAAGATTCTCCATATTAGGGCTCAGTGCAACTCCCACTGGGGGTATTACTGTGTGTGCTTGTGGGACAGTGCTACCCCACCCTCACGTAGTCGGGTGGTGGGTGGTGTGTGCACTCAGACCCAGCAAGTTGATTGCCCTTAAAGATAGAAGCTGCCTTTTTTTAGAAGATGCACTAACATGTCTAGGGAAGGTGCTGCTCCTCCCTCTTTTGTTTGGGGGAACGCACTCGATTCCTCGAGAAATATCTGTTACTACCTGTGAGGTAGTAACAGTATTTCTCTCCTGGAATATCCTATCTCTCCCTGTTTTATTCAGGGGGGATGCGGTCAATTCCATCTTGTCTAGGGAAGGTGCTGCTCCTCCCTCTTTTGTTCAGGGGAGCGCACTCGATCCCTTTAGAAATATGTTACTACTTATCAGGTAGTAGCAGTATTTTTACCCATGTGAGATCTAATTGATCCTGACGGGGAAGAACATGCTTCCTTTCTCTTAAGATACATGCAACGGCTTTTGGCAAGGTCCCAAATGTTGTCCGACCATAGACAATAAATGGGACATCTGTCCATTTGTGTACATTTTGTGCACAATATACAAGTTGAGTGAGTGTCCCATTGGCTTTTCCTATGCCCACACTTGCCAACTATTTGAGCAATCTGAAAAAATAAAGTTCTGAAACTATAAACTTTAATATGATAATATAACAGAAAAATGATAATAATAACAAGGGTTGCATCCGCCTTGTATCTCTTTTCTACTGTATTTTTTTGTATTTTAAACAAGAATGTCCGAGTTTATTCGGTTTATTCCATTGGTGAATTGTAAACACAAGAACATCACTGTTGGGTTGTAGTAATGTTTATAAAAAAACATTATTGAAACAATTTTGGGGTGCCTGGAATCTACTAATAAACAACTGTTATGAGATTCTGTTATTGTTACAAGATCACGTTATTGCATTAATAAACAATAATCACAATTATGTCGGGACCCTTGTTATTTGTAAACACTGTTGTAAAAGGATAATTTTCGAGAACCCGAATTAGTGAGTACCTTAATCTACCACAGTGTCCCACATCCTTACGTTAGGAGGAGGGAGGGTAGGTGGCTCGTCGTGCGACAATGCACGAATGAAAATTATCAATGTTATTCTTATCAATTTACAAATTTGATGAATACAGACAGAGGTTTAAATTTCACTACAAAGAACTATAATGACAAGCCCTGGTTAGTTGGTATGAAACCACAGCACTTATAGACATTTTCTCTTCAAAGGGTTTCAATATGTTGACTCGATGGTTGTCCGGAAAAGAATGCGGACACGCTACAGTACACAGGCTGACAACGTAGATCAGACTGGGTTGATGCACGTGTTCCAAGAAAACTCTGTAACAGGGAGTTGGTGCATCTAGCACAAACGAGGTCATTCCATGCAGAAAGCTAAAGCTTAATAATAATGACAGGCAAGTTATTACCAACATTAAAACTACATTTAACTAATATGGCATAGTTCCTTCCAATATTAAAAGGTAACAACCCTAGAGGCAAGTTGTGTAATTATTGATTTCCCTTTGGTCTTCTTTTTTTCTGAAGAATCACTGGGACAGTTAATAAGAATTAGCTGAGTGCATTTTTGTGCTTGTGACCAGAAACATGGCTTGACCTAAATCACCACTCGGATGTTTTGGTGACTTTGGTTCTCCCGAGTTCTAAATGGGAATCGGTTGTTTTTTTTAAATCATTATGTTACACAAACACACCCAAACAACAAAATGAAAGGTGAACCAATTTTCTGTTCTGAGCACCAAAACAAATCCCTGCATTCTCCATTGTTCTAATACTTGTGACGTGGTTTTTAATCACTGTAAACACCTCCTCACCTCAAGAGGTTAACCAGATTCATGCTAATTGCATGGAAGAAGTAAATCCTGGCTGCAAAAGTTCAGGATTTGACCAAGGAATACTTTTTAGCCATTTCCTTGGATGGTTGCTAAATTATTTTGTTAGATTGTTGCACGAGATCCTTAGTCATAGTGTCTTGTTACAATAATGGGTTGCATACCATAGTTGATGTATACTGATTAAAGAATACATTCAAAAACTAGTGTGTGGTAATTTTAAAAGATCTGGTCATGCTGAAATAATAAGTATAAAAGACAAGACTTTTGCTAGTTATCTACACTTTAATCAAAGAAAACAAGGAAAATTATAAGTAAGCAATATTTAATGAAGAGAGATGTTCACTATATAATGTACTTTATTGGGATTGAAATGGTACATATCTTGCACACTTAATGTTGCAATTTCTGTTCCAAAGTGCCATCACATTGAATAGACTTCCACAATTTCAACAATTGTCATATATAAAAAAAAAAAAAATTGTTCAAAGTTCAAACGATAATGAGGCAGATTTATTTGAGGTCTAACAAAACAGTTATCTCTGCATATCTATGAAATAACCCGAGAACATGAAGGACACCTAATGATTAGACTCTAACTTCAACAATCAGCTCTATTACAGTGTGAACAATCAAAGAAAGGATGTGAAGAATCCATAGGAATTATCATTTCTATAACAGCGTTTGATTTTCTAGCATAAAATATATTTAACTTGGTTAGTGGTAATGAAGCTACAGGTATCCAATAATCTGCCCTTGTCATCGACAAAAAAAAAAAAAAAAAAAGTTTAAACTGACATCCATCTAGTATCCCTCTTTCAGGCAACACACAATGTAAGACAAATGTAGGGTCTATTTACATAACATAGCAAAAGTCAACATGGTTGGAAAATTATTAAAATTTCAAACTGACCCCTTTTTAAGTTATAAAAAGGGAAAGCATTTTTTTCCATCCAATGCTGATACTCTGCCAGATAGGGAGATGTGCATACTACTACCTCCATAGAAAACTAATGTAATTAATGGGGACCAAGGATGGGTTTTAAAAAAAAAAAAAGGAAAGAAAATTGGCTGCAGATTTTAAAATTGGCTGACATAATAATAGTGGGTAAAGATGAAAGTCAATTTTTTTAAAAGAACTGGAGAAACTACCAATTCCAATTTTTGTTGTTGCAATAATTACAATTTGATGAAAAAAGTTCAAGAATATCTACATATAGCTAGTTTTATGACCCAAGTGCAAACAAGAGTACTGTAAACAGCACATTACATGCCCGCCCTGCGTTTATTATTCTTCTATGTAAATAACCGACATTTTGGTGCAGAAACTATTTTTCTTTTTTCAGTCAGTGACCTTGAACATTGATCTCTTGACCCCAAAATCGATAGGCTTCTTCCTTACTGCAAGTTCAAGCCATCCACAAAGTTTGGTCCAGGTATCTGATGTAGAATTAATTGTTATGGTGTGCAAACTATTTTTATTTTTTTCAGTAGCAGTGACCTTGACCTTTTGATAGGGTTCTTCTTTACTTGAAGTACAAGCAATGCACAAAGTCTGGTAACTGTTGCTGTGCAGAAACGAAATTGGTAACAGATGAACGAACAATAACATAATATGCTCCTCCTTGAAGGCAGGTGTATAAAAAGAAGAGAAGCAAGAGTGCTAAGAAATTTGGCAATTTATCAAGCAATTTATTTGATAGGAAGTTGTATACTGAAGAGGTATCAACACAGTGTCAGTTGTGTAATCTGTCCTGAACAAGTTATTTTTTTTTTTTTTTCCAACCAGTGATAACAATATGAAAAAGTACAAAAAAGGTAACTTCCAATGTTGTTCAATGTAAAAAAAATATACATGTAATTAGGATTGAAACTACTGTTATGTAGGGAAGGCACCTTAAAATTGCCTTGTATTCAACTTTATGTAATAACTGCCAAAAAAATAAATGCGTGGTATGTAACTTGGGACAGAAATGTTCTAATCAGCCAAGTAAAGTAACTGCTTTGCGAAGCAAATGGATTTCTTCAATTTCCATGTGCTAAAGTGGTACAATGTTAGGTACAAATATAAGCTGGAACTGGTATGACAGATTTGCGGATTTTTTGGCAAAGTTTCAGCGGAAATATCAACTTTAAGATATGTTAATATACACATACAGGCAGTGAACCAACACACATTTAAGTTTTGGAGATGATACTTGTCACAGATTTTAATCAACTTTTAAATGATCACAGATACATTTTATGTTAGAAATGGTCTGCATTGATTCATTAGTATCTTCTATGAGACATGAGAAAAGACTTGGAAGTCATTTAACCATCCAGTCTTCAATATTTACATCTGTATGTATATCACTGAAAATATGACATCATAACAAACCTTTTTGGGGGGGGGGGGGGGAATTGTTTTTTATATAAAAAAAACCCCTAACAATACTAGGTATCCTAATCAGTCAAAACTGAACATGTTCTCAAGGAAAACAGGTTTCTATCAAAAGCTTGTATTTTCATTTCATTACTGTAAGATCTTTCACCAGTGATTGCTTAATATGAAATAACGTTACAAAATAAAATCTCATGTTTAGAAAACCTTGACATACAACCAATGTGAACTATTCAAGTTGAAAAATTACAATTGAGAGAGATAAAGCGAGCAAAAGTATTTGTTACAACACAAGATGCAACAACTTAGTCATTCAACACTCATCCCCACCCATAGTAGTATAATGTTAAAATAGTCTGTCTGCTGTCACTTGACTGTCCAACATTTTACATTTTCTTAAAATCGTGCTTTTCTAGACAATTGTCAACCAACTCAATGTTTTGTGTGAAGTCCTGTTTAATTTTTTCAAAATTTTTTTAAGGATAGTTTTCAATTTTTGCCCAATACTCCAACAGTCAAACAAGCACTTTGAAGAATAGTACACATTTGATTTAACAGCACAAGATGTGATTGGTTTCTATGCAAGGTTTACCTGTCATGACATGTATGTGACCGCAGAGATGACCTAGCCATTGCACCAATTCACATACAGTTGCTCTTATTAAACCAGGGAATAATAACAATGAACAAAATTGTAAAACTTTCGAAGTTAAATGCATATGCCAGAGTTCATACTAATGAATGAACGTAAACATGCTGTGAATATTTAGATTTGTCCAGTAATTTTCAAGCTATTTTAATTTGATGGCCAGTCAAGATGCAGCAAACAGACTATACCCTAAGACAAAGGTCATCACACATTAAAGTAGTGACTGAATAACATTAAAATCTATCTAATGTAAAAAAAACAGAGCATGATGTAGATCAACGAGGAACATACTATAAGGGCAATTTTTTTGCCCAGGTAATAGGCGACTTGTTAAAAAATGCATATACAAATTTAAATTAGACTTAATTTTGTAAAAGAAAGGTTTTACCAAAAAAAACCAACAAAAAATGTAATGGGCTTTCTCTTTGCAAGGTTAAATATAGCTTTGAAAGTCAGGGTCAGGAAAACAAGACTCCCTCAAATGGTCAGACACTTTACTGGTGAAAAGAATTTACAGGACCTTAAGACAAGCTCATTTCTTTCTTTTAACCGCTGAGTTTTGAAACCATCTCTGATCTTCTTCAGCGATAACAAGATTTTCAAATTAGCTGCAGTGATAGACATATTGGATGTCAGGTTGCCACCATTTTCATTTAGGACCAAGTAGACATCATAAGAATCTTTCAGTGAAAACCCCATGCTGATATGATCATTCATTCAGAAGTTGTGATCACAAGATTTTAAAGATGGCCACATTGGATGTCTGAATGGCACCATTTTTATTTAAGGCCAACCTGACTTCATAAGAAGTGTTTCAGTAAAAACCCCATGTTGATACGACCATCCATTCTTCTGGAGTAGCCATAAAAAGATTTTTAAGATTGCTGCTGTGGTGGCCATATTGGATGTACGAGCAGCACCATTTTCATTTAGGACCAACTAGACCATGGGATGAATGTGTGTCATGGCAATCCTCCAAGTACTTTGCTTCAGGAGTGTGCTTATAGAAAGAGCAATATGCTGACAACTTGGACTAAATGCAATAATTTGAATAGATTTAAAATTTCACTATGCAATTTTGTTTTCATTTTCTGTATTTTTCTGTATAAAATATGCAAATTTGCTGCTTATATAGAGCTCTGATTACTTTCATAAATGTTTAAACTTCTACAAAATGAAGTGAATTTCGTTTATTTTTAAAATATCAATTGCCTAGGTCAAATGTTGTTCTTATAGTATGTCCCCCTTTTCCTGTCTAGTAACAAAGCACCAAGATCACGAGTTCTCAACTGTTTACAACTACTTGTAATTTTGAGAAAATTTATGGTAGAATATACCAAGCAATAGCATGTAATGCTTCATATGTTTTAGCCAAACTGCATCGTAAAACCATTGAATGGAGAGTTCCATTCATCTTTCAATTTGCAAAGATTTTGATATAGTTGAGAACAAGCATGATGGTAACTTGTAAAGGATATTGCTGTATGAAGACGGAAAACTTCTGAGCAATGTTTACAAAATGAATTATGATCATTCAAACTATGTTTTCATTTAAATCATATATCTTAAATATATAAATACTCAAATAAACGTCATTCGGTCAACTGATTTGGGGACATAAAAAAGAAAGTCAGATTGATTATTCTGTGATCATCTTCCGAAAATTAAAAAAAAAAAAACATTAAAAGTCCTGTTTTGAAGTCTGCAACATCCACTGGATATGGGTGCTGGCTTAATATAGCTGTCACTCAATGGCTGTACCATGGTCAGGGTCACCCTGAAAAAAATCATGATCAAGAATTACACAACTTGTAGATACATATAAGAGGACTTTCCTGAGGCCAGGGTCACTATGACAAAATCATGATAAAGAATTTCACAACTTATAGATACAGACCCTGAAATGGGTAATTTTACCACTGAAACAAAAATGGAATGCATATAGGATGCAGAATAAATATTAACGGAATACGGTCTGAATGCAAATGGAATGCAAAATGAATGCGAACAAAATTATGAATGCATTCTAAAGAAAATGCACAGCACAAAATCAGAATGATGAATGATACTTCAAAAATGTAATGAATGCATTTCATTAATAAATTTAAAAATCAATTTCTTATCATGCTGTCGCCAAGTTTCCATGGTCGAAAGACCTTTTGCATGACAATTCATAATCAGATTCTTTATCCTGACAGACAATTTTTCACCCCTTATAAGTAGTGACATTGTTCTTGTCAAAGCAGGCATTACCAACCACCATGATTCACTTCACTCCACATCAACCCATGGTATATTTAACTAGCTGAAACGGTATTTACTGCTCTGCTATCTGACTGGACGCAGCTGAAAGAAACGGATCCAATCAGATCCTTGTTACACTTAAATTGGGAGACTTAGGAATAATGATAGTGGCCTCTGTACAAAACGACACATCACATGTAAATTTCTCCAAATTAAACATTTTAAGCAACTTTTAATTGCCAGTTAACGACTATGGACATCATGGAATCATCTTATTGAATACCTAACAGGTCACATAACTAACTCTCTCAGTAGTTAATCGATTTCACTTGCTGTGGGCAGACTCTTTTATCTGCAATAGGGCACTTGTTCAAACACTGTTTCAGCTAGCTAAATATGCCAAGGGTTGATGTGAAAGAAAGTGAATCCATGATCCTTGGCTAGCGAAGATGCATCAATGGTTGTGTTTGTACAATTTTTACATGAATGAAATGAAAAAAGAAATAAAATATGCTGAATAATACTCAACAACTATATTTTACACTTTATGCAGTTGTGGATATATTTTAATTTATCATAAATTTGATGCCATATTTTGCATTTTCTGCATTTGCTATTTCATTAAGGCATACTTTTAGTAAGATAAGACATAGTCTCCTCCCTTTAACACTCTTGAAAACAGAAAACCTGACTTCAGTAAATGCATTTCCATTTCGTTCCAAACAACTGTAAATGAAATGAAGCGATGGATGATAAACACAAAACAGAATGCATATCTGAAACCATAAATGAAAAATTATGACATGAAAGATAAAATGCAAATATGAATGGAATGCAAACTGAAGGCAAATAAAATCCAAATGAAATGCAGATTTGGTAAAATTACCCGTTTCCGTGTCTGTGCATGCATTAGAGCTGTCACAGGGTCAGGGTCACCCTGAAAAAAAAATAATGATCAAGGATTACAAAACTGATTATGTACAAACCATAAACAACAAATTTACTGTCCAAGCAAATAGATGTAGGTTCCTTGTTCAAAGAATTTCCCCTCAAGGATAAAACAAATGATTGGAAGTAATTTTGGTGGTCCCAAGAGGTTTATTTAAAACATGTTTCATTGCATTTAATAGCAATTAACTTCAAATAACATCCTTCCAGGTGTAAAGGATGGAATTTTTTAAAAAATCCAGCAAGGGGTAGTAAATCAGTTAATTGTTTCTCTTTTGAGATGGGGTTGGGTGGGGCAGTGGAGTTGAATATGTATTAGGTCGGGTTCTACCCCTCCAAGGTCAATTTAAATTGAAAAGCCTAATAGGTATATGTATATTTCCCAATATTTTTAGTAAATGAGAAAATAAATCAACATCATTTCATAATCTCTAAAAAAATTAAAAGATTAATATACATGACAATATTTGTGTGTAGTAGTATTTTCACAGTAAAATAAAGACATTATCAGAACGTGCTCTTGTGTCATTTATCCAGTAACCTGTAAACCTAGCAGTAATCTGTGCACCTGATTTTGTCTTACATTTGTACACTAGGAACCTCATTTGTCTTATTTCTATAAATTGTGTGCAAGTTCTTCTCATTATATTTTCTTTCTAGATTGCAACTAACACCCAAAACAAGTTGTACAGATCTAACAGAAAAAGAATCCAGACAAATGGGTTCCAATACTGTGATAAAAGACATAATTTAAGAGACTAGCCAACATCTGAACCTTCAGAATTTTAAACAAGAGCCATGTGATGAGATCTCTGTCAAAGAATTAGATTTTGTTTTTTTTAGGAAACATACTATACAATGGTTACATATTATTTAAGTCAACCTGTTGTATTTTGAGATAAGTAGCACACACATTTGGGCAATCTTTATTTGTTTTAAGGGACAAATCACAAAAAATTGGAATCTAGCATGTAAATGAAACTACTGATCATTTAACATACACAAATAGTATGTGCATCAAAATTCATTTTAGCTGGTTTACCAAACCCACTCTATGCTTTCAAAAAAACCCCAACAAAAAACAGTTACTTTATTTATAAGTTACTAAAGGAAAGATTTATTGTTATGAAAATAGTTATTTTATTTATAGAAAGTGATTTCCAAGCTCAACACTGAAATGAAAGCTAGAAAATTAAGTGCAATACAACATTTGGAACTGTTCTTCATACATTGTGAAATTTCTGTTTTAATTATTAAGAGGCCCAAGTGTATCTGATATTACTCAACTGGCATACATTGGTCTTTTGTCAAAAGCACATGTAGTAGTAATAATGTGGGTAACTTGGGTTGAAAGACATCCATGACTGGATAATTTCCAGCTATTTGGTTGAAATTGGTTGTATTTGACACATTCATGCTGGGTCTCTACCTATCACATTTGGTTCTATCAGGCAGTTTTGGAGAGAATATCCTTAGCCATATTTGATGGAAGACAAGTATCAGTTGTAGGTTTTACACCTGGTTGCTATGGAAGCCATACTGCAGTCTGGGGAGACACACTGCACTCAATTCTGGCTCAGCATATTCTAGGGAACATTCCTACCAAGTTTAATCAAAATTTGCTGTGTTATTCTGAAGAAGTCAAGAGCAGTTTTTGTACCTGGCCACTACAGACGCCAGTGTTGTTAGCAGTTACACCCAGACAAATCCTGGTACTGCATGATGTCCTAACAATCATTCCTACCATGTTTGATCAAAACTGACTGCCATTCTGGAGAAGAAACTGAAAATAGATTTTTTCCAACTGGTTGCTATGGAAGCCATATTGTTACATGGGAACCATCTGGAATATAATTCTGGTAGAACATGTCCTATGAAAAATTCCTACCAATTTTGATCAGAACTGGCTCAGCCATTCTGGATAAAAAATTTAAAATAGGATTTCAACCTGGTTGCTAAAAAAGCAACACTTTTGATAAAGCATGTCAGATGAAACATTATTACCAACTTTTTCCACCTGGCTACCAAGGAAAATACACAGTTGCCAG
Source organism: Margaritifera margaritifera (assembly GCA_029931535.1). Taxonomy (NCBI): domain Eukaryota; kingdom Metazoa; phylum Mollusca; class Bivalvia; order Unionida; family Margaritiferidae; genus Margaritifera; species Margaritifera margaritifera. Next base: position 1,757,318 of record JAQPZY010001289.1, read on the forward strand.
GGAAGCCACCATACATGATTTTGATAGAGCATGTTCTAAGAATAATTATACCAAGTTTCATCAAATTGACTTATTTGTTCTAGAGAAAATATATATAAAAAAATTTCCACCTGGTTGCTTAGGAAGCCATACTGTTGTTGTGTAGTCAACTTAGGCAAAGTTTTGATAGAACATGCCCGAAGAAACATTCCCCCTACAAAGTTTGATCCAAATTGTCTCAATTGTTCTAGGGAAGTAGAAAATGGGCTTTCCAACTGGATGCTAAGGAAGCCATGCCATATCAATGAATGTGACCCCAGAAACAATTTTGATGGACCATGTCCTATGAAACATTCCTACCAAGTTTGACAAAATTGACTCACCCATTCTGGAGAAGTTAACAAGAGATCATTGAAGGGACTGCTGCAATGTTGGAGGTCTGATGAGCATCAGTTTCATTCTGAACCAGCTACATATTACTACAATAGTGTTTTAGTGACAACCTCATGCCAATAAAACTATCCATTCAGGAGAAGTAGCCATAAAAAGATTTTCAGGATGGCTGTAAAGTCAGCCATTTTTGAGTTTCGATCATCATCATTATAATATAGGAATCACTATATACTGCAAGAATTTTTTTGTGTGTTGAAAGTCACAGGTGAGAAGGGATTTTTTGAAATGTTAGTATGACCATCAGGAGAGGTAGAACAGGTCACATTGACATCATCTTTATTTAGGACCAACTATATATTGTAAGAAGTGTGTTTAGAGAAAACTCCACGTCTTTAGGACCATCTGTTCAGAAGAAGTGGCTGTAACAAAGATTTTCAATATGGATATCATGGTGGCCATATTACAGGTCCAACAGGCACCCTTTTCATTTAGAACCAATAAAATATAAAAGAAGTCTTTAAGAGAAAACCATGTCACTACAACTATCAATTCTGGACAAGAAGCCATAACAAGATTTTCCAGATGGCCACCATTGCCATGAAAATGGTAGTCTTATTAGCACCATTTTAATTTTATAACAAGTCATGCTGCATGTCTGATGGATAATATTTTCTCTTTAGTATCAACTAAGCATCATAAAAAGTCTTTCAGTGAAAACCTCATTTAGATACAATCATCCATTCAAGGGAATAGAGATAACACGATTTCAAGATGGCTGCCCATGTGGCCATATTGGATGCCAGATCAGCATTATTTTCATTCAGGACCAACTGGACATAATATGAACTCTTTTAGAGAAAACCCCATGTTGATATGACCAGCCATTAAGAAGGAGTAACAATAAGAAGAGTTTCTGATTGGCACCATTTTCATTTATCACCATCTAGACATCAAAAGAAGTCTTTTGGTGAAAAACTAATGCTGGTATGACCATCCATTCAGGGGTAATAGTGATATCAAGATTTTCAAGATGATTGTTGTGGTCGCCATGTTGGATGTCCAAACAACACCGTTTTCATTTAATACCAATTAGAACTTGGGGTGAATATGTGTACAGTTTCACACAATCATCCAAGTAGTTTAAGATAAGTTGCAATAACAAACTTGTGCTAATAGACAGACAACAGGCTATTGCATAAGCTCCTCTGGTCTATGACCAGTAGAACTAAAGATAGGTTTTCCATATGGTTGATATGGACACCCACAGTGTTGCTAGGGGTGCCACTGAGAACAAAATTTTGATAAAACATTTTCCAATTAACATTCCTGCCAGTTTGACCCAAATTGGCCTGGGTTTTTTTAAGAAGTAAGAAATACTAAATGTGGATGGATGCATGACAGATGCAGGGCCATGCCATCAACTTGCATTACTTTTAGCCCGGTGAACTAAAAACTCCACTTCATAGCAAAGTTTTAACAAGTGAAAAATTATTCTCCTTTTGGTACAGGATAATAAACCTTATGAAACATCTTTTTTGGGAAATTGCATAGAATGCAAAGCAAAATGTAATAAACTTGTTATAAAGGTGACAAAATTCAGTAAAGCAAAATAAGTTGAAGAAAGAAAAAAAAGATTATCCTACAGAAGCATTTCACACCTGTGAATTTCAAAGGACCTCAATGTTATAATGAAAGCAGAACTTGTTGCAAACGTCCACCTTAGATGACCAACCAGACTCCAAGCTGGAGAAAATAAACACCTTAATTCCATTTAAAACATCAAGATTGTTAAGTATCTAGCAAGAAACTGTACTTCACTCTTTTTAATTCCTACATGTGCAAGCAAGGAAATAATGCATTGCTTGCAGAGTGGAAAAATATATTTAAAAGATAGTATCTGTTTGCTAGTTTTCATCTCTTGCAAGCCTAAAAAGTATTTTTTCACAGCTCTTGTAGCATTTAAAATGTCTTAATAAACTTTCAACATTCAAAAATGTTATGAAGTTTCTGAATTTAAACTGAGCAGAGCACATGCATGATCAGCTACTTCAATGCACTCTACTGGTTTTATGATAATCTGCAAATCTTGTCAAGTCAAATGTACATGTTTCTAAATCATAGCATAAAGTTTTTCGTTGTTGTTACAATTTGATTTTTTGTGTTGGTTGAGAATAAAACAATTCTGCACTGGTTCTCACAAAAGTTCGGTCAAACTTGGGTAATACAAGCTACAATTACATGATGCTTAGATCTTAAACAATCTGATGGTTCTCATATCTGTACGATGTCATAGTGGTATTTAATTGAATTCTATTGTGCAACTGAGTATGGGATTAAACAGGTTTTTATATCCGGATGAAGATGTGTAAAGAAAAATGATTCAAATATGTTTATTTTATAACAGCAATAAAATTCAATCCTCAACTTGACAGTTGATCATTTAATTAAGCTGTCTTATGCAGTATTGTAAGAACTTAATCCTATGTAAACTAACCTCCAAACTTTAAGTTGATTTTACCTATGTTAGTATAGTCCAATACAAATGATAAGCATAATTAATATGCACAAACTCTTGCGTGTAATCAAAGCCATCAAGTTCTGCTGAAATTGGATAAGAAATATAGTCTCTGCATCTAGTGAGGTAACAAGTCAGCCAATAAGATGCAAGATAATCTCGTTAATATATGCAGATCTCAATTATTATATAAACTATGACAATGATGATACAAGCTTATTTACCAAGTTGGAGCAAAATCCAACTGCAAGTTGGTCTCCAGAGTGGTTACAAGTTCAGCTAATCAGAGACCTCATACATGTGCATAGATTTTGCTCATGATCAAACTCGTCCTACATCTTGATATAAAAAGACTACTGAACAAGTTTTATCAAAATCTGATTAGAAATATAGTTACTAGAGTGCCAACAAGCTCATCCAATTGAATGCAAGATGAAGTAATTAATGTGATGATCTCAATCATAATCATACACAAGAGAGATCTTGATATAAGCCTATGTACTAAGTTTGATCAAAATCCTGTTAAAAAAAAAAAAATACAGACTCTTTAAGTGGTTCAAATCTCAGTCAAACAGATGCAAGATCACCCAATAAATATGTATAGGTCTCACTCATAATAAACTCGTCAACATCATAATAATATTAGCCCATTTACCTTAAGTTTGATTTAAATCGGGTCAAAGTCAAAGACACTGTCTCTTGAGTGTGACAAACAGTCAATCAGATGCAAAGACGCTGCCAGGATTTTATTTAAAGGGGGATCTCCCCCCATGTCACCAAAAATAAGGAAGGAGTAGACAAAAAAAAGGAGGAGGAAACGGCCATAGTTCAATATTTACCTAACACTTAAATATCCATCTCTCTTTCTTCCTGCTACACTTGGTCAGGGCTCTACAGAAATTAAAATCCTGAAAAGATGTCCCCTCTAGTTGTATAAACAATAATCTGTTGATTGTTTCTGAGCTTCATCTGTTCCTTATCTGTGTATGAATACTGTTTTGTGCTGAGAACCCCCTTTCACAGTCTGCTGTCTGAGGGGCATATGCATTGCTAGCTTAGCCAGCTTAAAGTGCTATACAGTTTTGCAGCACAAGATCCCTCAGTGCTGAATTGTTTGAGAAAAGAAATGAAAATTGCACTCAACTTTTAAATTGCTTGTAGTTTAGTTTGGCTATTCTCCATTTATACATTTAATTTTGAAATACCACCGAATAGTGGGTTGATCCTCATGCCGTCTGTTTATGTCCATCCAGAATGTATACTGGATTCATACTCAGTATCATTTTTGAGCTCAAGTTTACTAACTGGTATTTCAAGTAACACTTTCCCATACCTGCCATATTCCCAGACAGTGTTGGGGGTTTTTGAAGACTCAAGAAGTGTGTTTTGAGGTCCCAAGGGGGGGGTCAGTGCACAGGACCAAACAAGGTGATGTTGTCCAATTGAGAATAAGTTATCTTTTGATATAAGCTAATAGAAAATTACAGGCAATTCAAATTTGATAAAAATAAAAGAATTTAAAAAAAACATCTGGCTTTTTTTGGAAGCATTTAATACACTTACAAACAAAAAATAGTTGGTAGATTTAGCATTCTCTGATACCATCACCACACACTTACACATACATGTGACAACACTCATATAATGTACAACCAGACAGACATTAAATAAATTTTTAAAAATGTACGAAGTTTCTCTCTTTAAAATCCATTGGACAGTGGAATATTTTCTTAAACAGATGCCGTCGTTGCTGCTGTCAATAGTTCGGGGGTGGGGGGTTGAAGGTAATGCAAGTGCGAGTTGTGTTCATGTTTGCACTCACAAGAGACTAGATGTTACTTTTGTTCCAACTTCCCCAAAGACCTTGTTGAATTTTTCTCAGCATTGAAAATGATCCTTCTGCATCTGCACTGCTGTGAGGGAGTGTCAAATATGGTGGCTGGTGTTGCCATATCAACGGATGACGTACACTGCAGAACTACTGATGTCAATATGGTGCAGAGATGCTGCCAGGATTTTATCTGAAGGGGGGAGCTCCCCCCTGGTCACAAAAATAAGGGGAGAGTAGAAAAAAAAGAGGGGGAGTAGGAAACAGCCATAGTTCAATATTTACCTAACACATAAATATCCATCTCTTTCTTTCTAACAAGAGCTCTGCCAACGTTTCACTTTTTTGAATCAGTGCTTTGCCGACTACTATGCCAGATTTCTTATCTGTTCCACAATGTTGTATTAGGGTTTTAAGTCCATCAATAGTCAGCTTGTTCAGACAGAGGTATTTTGATCAAAATAAATATCCTTACTTTTTAATTTCTTTTTAGGTTCTTATTTATTCAATTTATAGTAACCCTTTGAGTGCTATATAGTTTTGTAGCACAAGATCCCTCAAGGCAGAATTGTTTGAGAAAAGAAATGAAAATTGCAGCCTACTTTTAAATTGCCTGTATTTTAATTAGGCTTAGATTTCTGCCTTTTTGACATTTAATTTCGATATACCGCTTAATAGGCGGTTGACCAGCATGCCTTCTGATTTTGTCCATCCAGCATGTACATCAGACTCGTATTCAACATCATTTTCGGGTTCAAAATTACTCACTGGTTTTTCGAATAACACTTTCCGGGCTCCAATAATCTCATATACTTCAAAACTTTAAAAATTGTCGTCATCATCGCTATCATCGGCCAATATTTGCCAAATGAAACTGTCATCTGAAGATGAACCATGTTGCGAGTCAGCCATTTTGGATTTTCTGGGAGCCCTTACTTGAAACAAGCATTTATAAAACTTCCTTCATGAATGTAATGTTCAACCTTGACAATACTTCGATGTGCCAATCAAATTTAGTTTAACAACAGTTCTTCAAAGCCGAAGTACTCAGATGTGTAAACAGTTGGCTACCGGAAAGACAGATAACGAGACAAGTGCTATGAGACCCAGCAGCGCGACTCATACCGCAAGAAGCACTTTAAGGATAAAAATTGTATACTGCGCAGAGTACATTTTTATATGTGCAACTTTAACCTAATTTGCAGGAGTTCTCGCGCATCACTGCTTTTCAAGTGTGCGAATTTGTACTAATTTTGCACGATTCGCGCACCCTGGCAGCATCTCTGTTTGGTGTTTGCAGTGTATGCAAAAAATAAATTTACTTTTGCTGAGCTTTGCTTGCTTTGCAGATGGCTCATCCTTTATTGAATCACACTTGTACAATATTCTGACTACCAAAATAAGCACGTTTTGCGTTTTACATATGGAGTGAAATCCGAGTTCAAAGAAACGTTGCCACTTACCACAAACTTGCCAATAATTTTTAATGAAGGTGGCTTAAACGTTCTCATTTAAGGCAATGATGTGTAATAACTTTTGTTCTTCAACAAGCATCTCCTTGATTTACATAACTTCAAATGAACTGGGTTGTTCCACTCTTAATAATTCTACCCCTCTAAAAACTCGATATGCTTCTTCCTTACCCCAAGTGCAAGTCATCCTCAAAGTTTGGTAACTACAGATAATGGAAAAATCCAGTTATTGTGCAGAAACCATTTTTCTTCTTTCAGTCAGTGATCTTGATCTTTGAACTTCTGACCCCAAAATCAATAAGGTTCTTCCTTACCCCAAATGTAAGCCATCCACAAAATTTTGTAACTGTAGATGGTGGACAACTTGTGTTATTGTGTGAAAACAAAATCAGTAACAGATTGATGGACTTGGTGAACAATGTTTTCATGCAAATTGGCAGCACAAGATTCAGCATCTAGGCAACACTGATCGATGTAAATACTGTATTAAAATGTCCCAACAATTCATGGTCTCTGGTGGCAAAACAGACCACTGTTATTCTTTGTCTAGCTAAAAATATTTTGCAAGACTCCCAATGCTAAAAGCACAAAAAAAACCAACCAAAAAACCAGCTAAATTAAGTCCACGAAAAGAGCAGAAAACCACTGGCTCCAGTGGCCAATGTAATATAGACAAATAAGAAACTCAACACTACTAGCTCAAAACCTGTAAGATCTGGCCCACAAAATGAGCTGCAATCTGCTGGCCCCAGTGGTAATGCATGCTCAAAACCAAGCAATGAGCAAATTAACGAATAAACTAGACTTCCAAAGGGATCTGACAATCCTATGAAGCTCTTCAATAAATCTGCATGTCTAGTATGGACATTGGAGAGCCCCCTTATACTGCCCCATACTTTTACCACTTCCATAAATATGTCTAACACCATAAAACAATGGAACTGCTGAAGTTGAAAGGCAAATATTGATGAAATAAGTCTTCTACTTAAAGAACACTACCCAAAAGCTGTCTGCCTTCAGGAGACTTTTTTAAAAGAAACGGATAGAGATAATCAAATTAATTTTGTTACCTACAACAACTTTTCAAAACATACTGACAAGGCTACTGCAGGAGTGTCCATAATCATAAGTAACAAAAGTCCTCACAACCGAATTCATCTGAATATTACATTACCTAAGACAGGGACAAGTGCTCAGGGATCATAACTCCTCTAAATGATGGCATAGAATGCTGAAAATAGACATTGTCCAGGTATCATCAGTATAATGCTGCATACCAAATTTGGCTGATATCTAATTCTTCCAGAAAAGTGACCTTGTGGAAATACACTTGTTGACAGATGAATGTGATCACTATAGGCCTTAGACTGTTATGTTTATGTATTGTCAGCAAAATTAGTAAAAATTAGAGATAACAAAAGCCTTTTATTAAGAAATCTGTCTTTCTCACAGTTAAACACACATACAAGCTTCTTTGTTTCAAGGCTTGCTGAAATTTTAACTAAAGACAAGTGCACCCATTGGTACGTGTGTACAAGATAGTAGACTCAATATTTTATTAAATTGTTAAGAGTTGTTTCCCCTTACCGTTCTTTGTACACTGTACTCCATTAAAGCAAATCTAAGACATCTAATGCATCACAAGTAAAGTTATCATACATAATTGCTAAGTACTGACCCCTAAAAGCCATCTGCACCGAAGAACATGAGCATTTCTACCTAAATGCAGATATGCCAACAGTGGTAAAGACGGACTATCTGCAGATCACTTTGAGAAAAATTCAAATAGTGATATGGATAGCCCTTTTATCGATCAGTTATGTCAAAGGGGTTCAAAATTTTTACTTCTATATAATACATTGCAGCATCTAATAATTTCTAATATTTGCAGAAACATGCAATTCTGTATATAAGAAAGACAAGCAAGTCCACCATTTTGCACTTGATTTAGCATGACTTGTTATGCATCAGCACTGAAATACTTTGTAAACAAATATTAAAGAAAATGACATTGCATAGTGGTTGACATATGAAAATAATTCCAGAATTCCACACTAACCTCCTTCTGAGCTTACTAACCATTCTTAGAGAGGTCAGTAGCCTGCATAGACAAACATTACTGATACTTCACATGGCATCTATTCTTGTCATACTGATCATTATTGATAAAAAATACCTGCCAATGTGCCCAAACTTTCTCCAATCACCTTTACAGTAGTGGGACTATTCAGTGGAGGTCAGGAATTTTGCATCTGGATTTGAATTCTTAGGTCCATAGCCAGCATCATCATACAAAAATACTAGAGCTACATTCATGGCTCATCATGGCAAATACCCTAACTTTTCATTCTTCTCCCCATCTCAAACTCCCCACACCCCAGAGGTCATGACCCAAAATTTGCGTGTTCTCCTCCTACAATTGCATGATCCAAAATGTCACTGTAAATGCAAATTTTATATATTTTTCTTCTAACCCTTCATGAGGAACCAAAAGCATAAACCTCTCACAGATGGTAAGCACATGGGCAACTTGTGTACCAAGTTTGGTGAATTTCCACCTAGCGGTTTAGACCAAGATATGGTTACAGATGGACAACCTGACCTCATGAAAGCATGGGGATAAAAAAATTATTATAGCTTGACAACAGAAAGCTGAATAATGAATTATTACAAAGACGAATGAATAAAACAAAAAGCACAGCTAGAATTATAAAAATCTCGCTCACAATACACCAAAAGCCACACTTCAATTAGGGAGTTATTTTACACACATGCAGGCTGAAATTTGATACATGCCATTCAAAGCTAAATCACACAAAACCATCCATTGCCATAAAAATGCATGTACTTACTCAAGAATACTGATATGACAACTGGGAATAAAACAAGACAACTCATAGCGAGTACACACAGCTTCATTCCAGAGTAAAGTGCATGATATACAAGAGGTCCAAGCGGGTGCAAGATCCCTCACCTGGCTGACATCTGCCTACTAACTAAATGCAAGTTCTGTTGGCCAAGAAATCTGGGTCCACAGGATGCTTTCTGTTGAAATTTCTTCCTATGCTGTTGATTGCATGTTATGACAACAACTGTTTTAAGATTTATCTAAATTCTACATCTTCATCCATATTTAATGGCTTATCAGCATTTGTCATTAATGGCTTATCAGCATTTGTCATTAATGGCTTATCAGCATGTCAAATACTGCAAGGTCTTAATGCTTGGATGTTTTCTGTCAAAGTTGGTCAAATTCTAAGCAGTTTTTGAGAAGTCATTTAAAGGTATTTCTGTTTTTAGTAATGGTGGCTATATCTGATGGCAGATCAGCATCATTTGTACAAACCTGAAAGCCTTTTATACAAGGATGCTTTCTGTTAAAATTGATCACATAATAGGTGCTGTAAAATTCAAAATAACTAAACCAAACCATTTTTACTAATTTTAGTAACGATGGCAATATTTGATGATGGATGAGCATCAATTGTACAAACTTCAAAGCCCTTCATGCCAGGATGCTTCCTGTTGAATTTGGTACAATCTACCAAGTGGTTTTTGAGAAGTCAGGGAAAGGTTTTTCTAATTTTAGTAATGGCAGCCCAAACTGAAAGTGGATCGGCATTATTTGACTAAACTTGAAAGCCCTTTCTGCCCTAATGCTTTGTCAAATTCTTTTGTTCAGTTTTTGAAAAGTCATTTCAAGGTTTATTCTAGTTTTAGTACTTGATGGCAGATCATCATCATTTATACAAATCTGAAAATCCTTGATTTCAGGATGCTTTTTGTCAAATTTTGTTAAACAGTTTTGAGAAGTTGTTTAGAGGTTTTCTACTTTTAGTAATGACAGCCATACTAGACTGTGGATCAGCATCATTTACAAAATTGAAAGCTCTGTATGCCAAGATGCTTTCTGTTATATTTGGTCAAATTCTGTTCAGTGGTGTTTGAGAAGTTTCAAGGTTTTTTACTTTTAGTGATTGGCATCATTTGTATAAATTTAAATTCTCTTCATACCAGGATGCTTTTAATCAAATTTGGTCAAATTCTGTTGAGTCGTTTTTGAGAGGAAATCATGTAAAGGTTTTTTTACTTTTTAGTAATGACACCCATATTTGATGGTGGATTGGTATTTTAAGCCCTTTGGCTTGGATGCTTTCTTTCATGTTTGGTCAAATTCTGTTTAGTGGTTTTTGAAAAGTGAATTAAAAGTTCTTCCTTCATGCCATGATGCTTTCTGCTAAATTTGGTCAAATATAATCAAGTAGTTTTTGAGTAGTTTAAAATAGCAACTGTTGATGGGATGTACAACTGATGATACATGGCAGATGCAGGGCCATACCATAAGCTCACTTGGCTTTACAGCTATGTGCACCTGTAATGAACTGAATAGCAACAGGAGTTGCATACACAACTGTGTCTAGAGTGAATGTTTTTTTATTTTTTAAAAAAGTCAGTATGTCACGCAAATTTAAAGTGTTGATTTATTACTTTCAATCTTCATCTTACATTTTGGACTTGTATGATTTTTTTTCTGGGGTCATATTGCTTTTTAGACTAATCTTACCGTAATTAAGATTCTGTGTTGATAGCTCGAGTTCAAGAAATAAATTTTAAAGTAACAATATGCATCTTGCAAAGGAACCAAACAAATTTGGTGCAAGAGATTATTATTGAAGGAAAAGTAATAACACCATATGTTGAAGAATAAATATGCAATTGAAAAGAGAGGGGAGGGGGGGGGGCAGGAGGGTGGTGAGTAGGGGAAGAGATAGACTTTTGCTGTTCTACACCATAAAAATATGAATCGATAACACTGATTTGGCTGACAACTATTTTGTGAATCGAGGGGTTTCACCATAGATGAATTTATAAAATGATGGGGGCTACTAGCCATGATTAAAGGTTGAGTCATGTGGTTACTTAAAAATGAATTCCCATTTTATCCCCCTATATATGAACTAGAAATATGTTCATGGCACATGAGTGCACCACCAGTAACCTACTTTTTGGTTAGAGTCTTCTACTCACAAAGACTTTTCCTCACCAAAACTGCACGACTCTGCATTCAACAATGTCCAAGAAACCAACATAACAAGCTTTTCTGAATTCCCTGAGGTGTGAATAGGTCACAACTACCTCATTTTGGTGGATTGTTTCACTCTTAAAGATGCTTCTATATGTGTGTCTATACAGACAACACTGACCAAGAAACTTAACTAAATGCAAATCTTATCCAAAGTCACTAGGCATGAAATGTAGATCAAAGTGACAACCGTTTTGTGAATCAAAGTGACTGAATTACTGAAAGGAAAGTGTGCTTATTTAGATGCATTACACACAAACAGTTGCATAACACTGGTTAACAATGCAAGAGAAACTGACCTGAAAGCAAAACTTAACAAATGTCTTCAAGACATGAAAAATATCTAAAATTGCACTATAATATATACTCGCTTGTAAGTTGAGTCCAACTGCAAAATGCACAGACCCAGATCTGCCATCGCATAATGCGCCGGCAGATCTAGGTCTCTGTAGTCTGTTGGTAGTACAACAAAACATAGACCCTGTTCTGCCAGCACACTAGGCGATGGCAGATCAGGGTCTATGTTATTTGCCGTTGGACTCAACATATATACGGTACTTTTGGTAAAAGGGTGCTGCATTCACCAAGAGGCTTGTACAAAGTTGTATGACCCCACAGTCAAATATGCATGAGAAACTGACTTAAACACAAAACTTAAAAGGCTGGACAGATAAAGATAATGATATATGCCCCTCCCACATTTGTGATGGAGCATTAAAAATATCAGGGGAAAACAACTGACACTCCTTTTAAAAAATATCTAATACCTTCACTTGAAGCATACAAAACTAAAAAGTAAAAAAGCAAAAGATGTTTGCATATTAAAAAAACATCATTGCATAAAGAAAAAATAACATACCCCTCTAACCCTTGTTGTCTGTTTTCTGTTTACAAGGCAAAAAGATATAAACTTTGATGCAAGATAAGCATGGAGAAATCTATGCAATATTCAAGAATATCTGAAAGAATTCAGAATACTGTGAATTCATTTATTTTCATTCAAATAAATTTTTCTGGATTTTCAAAATCTGGCATTTTCATCAATACTTAAACCAATATTAAACCAATCAGAAATGATTTTACTTTCCTTTGTGTAAATTTGAACTATTCATAAGCCAAGGTTACTAATTGAGAGCAGTTTTACTACACGTGTTTCATTCATGAAAAATCGCAAACAATGGCGGACTTCAGAGTGATATTTGATGATGGTGAGAGTGAAAACTAGGAGTTTCTCAGGTTTGATCTAGAAAATATCAAGCAAGCAGAGGAAAGATATGTTCTGCATTTGGATATTTTACGAGATTTAGACTCGGACATAGAAGTTTCTGAGATTGAATCATCATCAGAAGAGGATGCTGATAGCAACAATGATACAGTTCTTGCAGATCTAGCAAACTGAAACGATCATCTTCGGCCTGTCCAAATCGATGATTTTAGTGGACCAAATCCCGGACCTACAATGAACATGGACAAGAAAAAAAAAGAGAAATTGATTTTTTTCATTTGTTATTTCTAGAAGAACTATACTCGGATATTGCATTCGAAACCAATGCATATGCCCAAAAATGCATCTTTGTATCACCAACAACGCCAGACGATATAAAAGCTCTTATTGGGGCTCATGTTGTCATTGGAGTCCTTCCAGCACCAGCCCAAGATATGTATTGGTATAAGGGGAAACTTTTCCATCCTTCCTACATTGAACTGAAATTTAGCCACACTAGATTTGAAAATCTACGGAAATATTTTCATGTGACTGACACCAGCAATACCCCACCTCGAAGAACACCTGGTCACGACAAACTGGCCCACATTCGACCAATATTGGAGCGTATATGCACCACATGCACTAGAGAATACAATCCACATCGTGAGGTGTCCATTGACGAAGCAATGATTGAATTTTCAGGACGATTGGGCTTTAAGCATTATGTGCCTTTAAAACCGACCAAGCGAGGCATCCAAGTACGGGTTAAAGCAGATCCTCATAATGGCTATGTTGGGGACTTTCAGGTTTACACTGGAAGGACTGACAACAATCCAGAATTGAATCTTGGACAAAGGGTAGTTCTTGATTTGATGGAACCTTTGTTTGGTCTTGGACACCATGTCTACACCGACAGTTTTTTTTACATCTCCAGACCTATTCCTTCAGCTTTGACAGAAAGGGACGTATGGCTGTGGAGCAGTTTGATAAAATCGAAAGGGTCTTCCATCTGGATTAGACAAAGTAAAGCTGAAGGAGCAGGGCCAAAGCATAATTAAACAGAAAGGAGACATGAGAGTTACAGTTTGGCGTGACATGAAGAATATCACTGTACTGTCTACCAACTGCAACTGTGAGGCCACATCTGTTAGCCGGAAGCAAAAAGATGGTTCCATCAAGGAAGTTCGATGTCCACTCCCAATCAAACTGTACAACATGTACATGAATGGAGTGGACCATGCGGATCAAATGCGAGCAACTTACAGCACTGGTAGAAAGTCCTTGAAATGGTGGAAGTATCTGGGGGGTTTTCTTTTTGAGATTTCAATAGTAATTCATATTTGCTAATGAAAGAATCACAGCACCATAAGATCATAACCAAACACAACAAAGAGCTAGAACCCAGTTGGAGTTCAGAATGAATCTTGCACATCAACTACTTGGAGGATTTGTGGGTAAAAGGAAAAGAGAAGTAGAAATTCAACCCCCCTTCAGCAAGGACAGCATTGGCCAGTGGTCATGCCCAAGAAAAAAACCTGCAAAATGTGTTCACTGAACAAAGTTCGAACTGAACCATCAACTAGATGTGAACAATGTCAAGTAAATTTATGTGCAAAATGCTCTAAACCATATCACAGATTAAACTTTCCTGGTTCATTTCAATGAAATAAAAAAACTGATGACATATTTCTAAAAACGTTGCACATAATTTTGTAAATAGTGTATAAAACAAGTTGTGAAAGACTTGGACAAATAGCACAAAAAATACATGTCTGTGTAGACAAATTTATCTGGAATAATTGGTGAAAATTTCATGGACTTTTATTAGATAAAAGAAGAGAAATTAAGGTAAGAATGAATGCATGTAGATGATGTTTACAAAGTTTTCTAAATAGGTAAAAACTCTCTGGGGCACAAACAGCTAGACACAGCTTAGTGCTGCTGGGGCATAGCAGCAGTGATACTGATAACAGTGCTGGGGCTGAATGACCAGTGTGTAGAAATAAAATTATGAGAATGTGCTTTGTACAATGCCTATGTAATAGAGGGTACAGTCGTTGATCACAATCCACCCAGGAAAAGGGTGCATGACATGCTATCCTTTTGCATGGATGTGGTCCATGAACTGACTGGAAATTACAGGCAGGTTAAAAAAAACCTTCAGGAGATCAAGATCATTGAGTTTTGATAAAGTAAGAGTCGACAAGAAATCACATTGGCCTGTCCCAAGTGGTAGTGCTGACAGATTGTGTGAAGTGTGTAACAATAAGCACAAAACCTACAAGGCCAGCCAACCAGGTGTTTCCATGACAGACAATCGCTACAAGCGTTCAAAAACTACAATTATGTATGAAAACTGCCAAGTTCCACTGTGTTTGAATGTAAGAAGCACCTGTTTTCGTGACCATCATACAAAGGTGTATTACTGGCAGTAAAGACTTGCCTGTGTAGTATGGAGGTGACAATTCATGCAACATTATAAATGATCAATTGTTTCCATAAATCCAATTAGCTATGTTGGTGTTATCTGTTTTATCACTTGAAGAAAAAAACTACAAGAACTTTGTGAAATTTGTTTGTTTTATTCATGATAGAATTTAACAAGAATTTGAGGAGTTTCTACCTGGAAAATATCTGAAAGAAGGATTTGTCTTACTACTGGAATTAATCATGAGTACATCCAGATAGGGTTGGATTATATTTTTGGAACTTTTATATTTTCCTAAGAGGTAAAAAGATAATTATTCATATTTTACCTGTTTTGTTACCTGGTTGCACCTGTATTTAACAGCTGTAACTCTTGTGCACATTTTTTTAAAAATAAGTCATAACATTTGATTTTCACCTTTATTTTGAGACCAAAGTTTGCCAGATAACTTTAAAATTGGCAAAGTTATGTTATTTTAAAATCCACAAGCAATTTTGTTTTGCATCCCAAAGGTTACTCTAGTGTTGAGGTATATATGCCTATAATGTTACATAGTGTTGAAAGGGTTAAGATAGGTTATTGCTTAATGCAGGTGACCTTTAAGGTAGGTTTGAATGTACCATCAATAGAGACCAATTGTGCTACCAGGCTTAAAATATGCAGTTCAAATATCATTGTATGCCTTGTAATTTTTGAGCCTGAGCCTTCATAACATTTTATGGCACTCCATTCACTTTTGTTTTGCCCTGAATCTTGAATCTACATGCAAAACACATTTATCTGTAATCTTGTGTCAAAAACAGCAACAACACATACCCAGGCTCCATCCATTATGACCTACTTCATATGGTCAACTTACATTTTCCTCTTTCCTTTGTGGCCTCAAGCGGTTCAATATACTCTCAACTGTGTGCCTTCTGTAAAATAAATTAAAAGAAAAAATTTTCAACATTCAACTACTCAAAACTTACTTCCTTTAAGTCTGATTATACAGAAGTAACTTCAATTTAAAGATAAATATCTGATTGAAATATTTTGAGCAAGCAAGTTTTTAAGCTTCTGACAAAATCATTTAGAAGGGATACATAAGACCTATAGCTGTAGGCCTGGCTGGAAATAGGTGGGCTCTACATAGAGAAAGAGAGATGGAGAGAGAACAAATTCAAGACATTGGTAATGTTAATGCAGTTTTCACACTACTATTAAAGTTTAAAATAGGGTTTTCTGACCAGACTGAAACACTGTTACAGGTTTCAGTTCTGGCTTCCTATCATTTCAAAAAGGTTTCCCATGACTGCCATAGTTGTGAGAAATTTTTTACAAATGCCATAACCCATAGAACAAGGCCAAGGCCTGCATGTCGAGCCCACGATCAAAGCATTGTTGTAAAATATGTGACCTTTACCCCATGGTCAAAATTTTTGAGTGAGAATGTCATAGAATGAATTGTCTTAGCTTAATAATGAAAAATGCAAAGTGTGAAAAAAAATCCATCGTAAGTTCAGGAAATATAAGCAAATGAAAAAATCTGTAACCAAAACATTAATGTATATTTTCTCAAACTGTGACCTTGACCCCAAGATCAGTGAGACAAGCGTGCAAGGTACAGAAGGAACAAAAATCTGAATGAACTAATGATGCTGCTGGTGGCAGAAAGTGATTGCTACGTCTCCTTTTCCCATTTACGTGGACTGGACAAAAATATCTCAGAGTTTTAGTATAGGTAAAATGTCCCAACAGTGGCAAAGTCATAAAACATGTGACCATTCTGCAGTTCATGACAAGACTTAATACACATTTATCCTACCTCTTAACCAGGATGTATATCACTACAGTACACAGCTATGCTAAACACAATCTCATAAAATCCATCTTTCCCTACCATTATATTTACACAAAATGGAAGTTAACAGCTAAATAGCTCAATCAAAACAAAACAAGGTCAAACTTTTCTACAGCAATCAGTCCCTGTTTTTTTCCTATCAGCACTTCAATTTGTAATAATCCTTACTTAGAGCTTAATCCACCCCCTGGCGGCAATCCTTCCATATCCTGTAGTATATGCATGATATAGGGAAGTTCAGCATCAGCCAATCCAACAGTGTCTAATGTCTCTGAAAGGCAAATGAGAAATTTAAAAGAATGATGCAAGATTAAACAAGAGTATCTCTAAGGGATTGATGCTCTATTGGCTGAAAAGAATTTCCAGGAATTCAAGAAAAGACCATTTCTTCCTTTTAACTGCCGAGTGTTGAAACCATCTTTGATATTCTTCAGCAATAACAAGATTTCCAAATTAGCTGCTGTGGTGGACATATTGGATGCCAATTTGGCACCATTTTCATTTAGGACCAACAAGGTATGATAATAAGTGTTCTGGTTGAAACTCCACAATGATATGGAGGTGTAATGATAAAAAGATTTTCAAGACGGATGCCATGGTGGTTATATTCGATATCAGATTGGCATCATTTCTATTTGGTACCAACTAGACATCATGATAAGTCTTTTGCTGAAAACACAATGTTGATATGACCAGTCATCTAGTAGTGCTAAAAAAAATTTCATGATGGAAGTCTTTCAGAGAAAACCCCATGCTGATATGACCATTCATTCAGGAGAAATCATGACAAGATTTTCAAGATGGCCACTGTGGCAGGCATATTAAATGTCTGATTGGCACTATTAGGACCAACTAGACTTCATAAGAATTGTTTAGTAAAAACACCATGTTGACACGACCATCCATTCAGGAGTAGTGATAATATTTTCAAGCTGGCCACTGTTGTATTCATATTGGTCCTATTTTCATTTAGGACCAACTAGACATCATAAGAAGTCTTTTAGTGAAAACCCCATGTTGATATGACCATCCATTCAAAAGAAGCAGTAATAAGATTTTCAAGATGGCCACTATGGTGACCATATTGGATATCAGATTGGCAGCATTTTCATTTCGAACCAACTAGACATCATACAAAGTCATCTGGTGAAAACCCAATGTCAATATGACTTTACGTTTAGAAGGAGTAGCGATAACAAGATTTTGAAGATGGTCACTGTGGTGGCCATATTGGACGTCCGAGTAACACCATTTTCATTTAAGACCAACTAGACCATTTGATGGACGTGTGTGTAAAGTTTCCTCCAAGTAGTTTAGAAGGAGTAGCAATAACAAACTTGTGCTAACAGATGGATGAATGACAGACAACAGACCATCCCATAATTTCTTCTGGTCTATGACCAATAGAGCTAAAAACAATAAGAAAATGACAATCAATAGGTACAGTAGCTTATCTCAGTCTGTCAAAGTCATCATAACCTGCCAGAGTACAGAAGGCTAAGATATAGGGTGTTTTTGTATAAACACTCAAAAGGTGTTGGGTTTCTGGAGTTGACTAAACACATTATACTCAGGGATGACACTTCAAATTTTGGCAGTCAACACTAGATGCGTTTAAAATGTTACATCAATTAAGACTTTCTTTGATGATTGCAGTTAACAGAGTTTGCTTGGCAATTTTTGCTGGACAACTTGGTACAGACCCTGGACTATCATTCTACTAAACATTTTTTTTTAAAAGACAGAAAAAAAAGTTATCTCTTGAAATAAAATTTTCTGATCATTGTAAAACCGAAAATTCATCCTGAATTTTTAAAATTTTCTTTGGCCACTAAAGAATCAAAAAATATCACAAGATTATGGGCATAAAGTTTAAATCATATTTTTCATTAATGATCCAATCAGAACTGCCCCAAGTTCAGTTTTCTTTCTTTATAATTTACATGTATGGGCTTTAAATGTATACAAAAATGGGATCTGGTGTTAGGCAAAACATGTCAGTTGACTGATTTTAAAATATTTGAGAAAAGAACTATGGAGACAAGTCGAGAGTGAAAAAGAATAGCGTACAACAACTCTGAAAATAGTGCAAGTAAAATGACTGGTCAGCATGCATATTTCCTGATGATGAGCATAATATGTACAGTCAAACCTGTCAACAGCAGCCACCCATGGGAAAAGGCCAAAGTGGCCTTGGTAGACAGGTGACTTCCGAAGGCAAGTTGAGCTCTCAAATTTGTTCATGACAAATACATGTACTATGCACCGAATAGCATTAGCATTATTATTATTAGTAGTAGTAGTATGCTATCAAGATACATATACTTAGTTGAGCTATTTAGAAAAAAAGAAAATAACAAAATAATAAAATAAAAAGTTCCACTTTTATCCATCATGTACATTAAATCATCACTTATCAGCAGAAACGGCATTGAAATAAAATTAGTAATTGACAGCTTACCTGTGATTGTCAAACACAGGACGTACTTTTTTAAGATCAGGTGGTATAATTAGGCATGAAAACAGATGTTTACACTTCAAACAACTGATGGATTAAGCAGTTGCTCAAACTCACAGAGATCAAAAGACAGTCAGCTTTTGTGGCTTTGATGTTTAGGGAAAAGAAGCTTCATGCGACTGTTGTTACTAGCATATAAACCATAAGGGATATCACAAGTGCAGTGTACATGTATCTCTACTCATTTTGTGTGATTTAACGTAATCTCTTACACTCTGGATTAATATTGCTCTCGAAATAGGTCAATATATCTCGCCTACGCTTAATAATCCCTTGGATCTGAGTTCGCCAGACTCCCATTTCTGCTGCAACTATATGACTACTTTGTCCACTATCCAGCAAATGAATTACTATGATTTTCCCATGTAAGGGCTAAAACCGCCTTGCTTTTGAAGCAGACATGTTGACACCTTTGAGTTTCACTGACAGCGTGACAGTACTACAGTAAGTACAATCTATATGAAATGCTTGGAGTGATCACTGCTGATACACTCCAGTGACCGCTTAAGGCAGGGTCAAATCAGTGTTTGGTTAGGAAACACCTGGCTGCTGACCATTGAAAGCAGGTGACCATTAAATACAGGATAAGAAATTTGCCAGGAGATATCAGAATGACCATTGTGACCAGGTGACCATTGAACACAGGTGACCGTTATGACAGGTTCGACTGTAGCAAGTTTCAGAGCAATCCACTTAAAAGTGCAAGAGTAGCTGCATTCACAAAATTCTGTCGTACATTGCATCCAGCTACAAGTCAAAAGAGCAATAACTCTTACAAAACTTGTGGGAGCAAACAAATTTGTCAATACGTGCATCTTTAGATGATAACCCTAATATATACCAAGTTCCACAGGGTCAGTCCCTTTAAAGGACTCACTATACTAGCCGAAAAGATTTTCAGGAATTCAAGACTATTTCTTTCTGTTAACTCATTCAGCCCCGATCCCACCTATAGGCGTGATCCGTTTTCTGCATTCAATGGCCGATCCCGCCTGTAGTTGTGGTTTGTTTACTGCATTCAATGGCCTATCTCGTCTACAGTTGTGGTGAATGTGTGTTAGTAACAACGTCTCTGATTGGTTACAAATGTTTTTTTTTCCAAGAATCTGACGATATTAAACCAATCAGAAATGATTTTACTTTTGTTTGAGTAAATTTGAATTATTCATAAGCCAAGGTTACTAATTGAGAGCAGTTTTACTACACGTGCTTCATTCATGAAAAAATCTTAAACAATGGCTGACTTAAGAGTGATATTTGATGATGGTGAGAGCGAAAACAAGGAATTATTCGGGTTTGATCTAGAAAATATTGAGCAAGCAGAGAAAAGATATGTTTGGTAGTTGGATATTTTACGAGATTTAGACTCGGACACAGAAGTTTCTGAGATTGAATCGTCAGAAGAAGAGGATGCTGATAGCGACTATGATACAGTTTTTGCGGATCTGTAAAATGGAACAATCTTCTTCAGTCTGTCCAAATCGATGATTTTAGTGGACAAATAGCTTAAAAAATACATGACTGTGTAGAAAAATTTATTTTGAACAATTGGTGAAAATTTAATGGATTTTTATTGGATATAAGAAGAGAAATTAAGGTAAGAATGGATGCATGTGCATGATGTTAATAAAATTTTCTAATAGGTAAAATCTCTCTGGGGCACAAGCAGCTAGACACAGCTTAGTGCTGCTGGGGCATAGCAGCAGTGATACTGATAACAGTACTGGGGCTGAATGAGTTAAATGAATGTTGAAACTATCTCTGAAATTCTTCAGCAATAACAAGATTTTCAAATTAGCTGCTGTGGATGCTAAATTGGCACCATTTTCATTCAGGACCAAGAAGACAGCATTTGTAGGACCAACAAGACATGAGAAGTCTTACGACTTTTGTTTTGAAGAAGTAACAGTAACAAGATTTTCAAGATGACTGCCATGGTGACCATATTGGATATCAGATTGGCACGATTTCCATTTAGGGCCAACTAGACCACATAAGAAGTCTTTGGTGGAAGCACAATACTGATATGACCAGCCATCTAGAAACATCCATAACGAGATTTTCAAGATGGACATTGTGGTGTCCACTTTGGAAAACCCCATGCTGATATGACCATTCATTCAGGAGTTGTGATAACAATTGGGATGAAAAGGTATGCATCCTGAAGGTCAATGGAGACTGCCCAGTCACCAGGCTTTATGACGCTCCTGGCTGAAGCTGTAGTCTCCATCTTGAATGGTTCTTCCTCAAGAAATCTGTTTACACTGGAAAGATCGAAAATGAGCTTAAACTTTCCACTTTTTGGGCTACCATGAATATCTGGGAGTAGAAGGCCAGAGACTGGTCGTTTAACATCCTTTCTACTGCACCCTTCTGTAGAGGGATGGGCACTTCTTTCATTAACCACACAAAATCTGACTGGTGGAAAAGCATGGGGGTCCTTGCCAGAGGAGGATTTTCCTGGAACTGAAGCCGGTATTTTTCCTTTGTTATAGAGGACCCAACAATCATCTGTTATGCTCGACCAGATCTTTGAAAAGAGGACTAGCCAAGCACCCTGTGGAAATTCCTACTTGCCACACCCCAGCATCCAAAAGGGGAGGCTTAAGGGTCCAGACAGGAGTGTACTCTGTAGCTATTCGCAGAGACCAGAAGTCTCAGCATACTTTAGGAATGGACCATCTCTTATGCTGCCATGTAAACTCCTGGATCTTACAAAACCTTTGCGAGATCCATCTAACCATAGCCAAACGGGGGAGCAAAAGGATATCAGGGCACAAGGCACAAAAGCAGGTGATGTTGGTTCACACTCGCAACATCAGGGATGCCAATCCAATCCCCTTCCCTAGTCTGATGTGTGTACACAGACTCCCTGTCCCCAACGGGGTTGATAGGTAGCCTGACAAGAGGGGGGATCTCGACTGAAGGGGCAAGGGTAACATAAAGGGGAATGCTGACAAAAAGGAAAACAAAAAAATGCCTCAAAACTCTACAGGAGAGCAATACTATGATTAAATATACAATGGACTGAGGGTATAAACACTGTAACGATATGGAAACCCATCTTTGACAAGAGAAAGACAAGTTTTCCACTAGAGCATGACTGAATTCAACCAAATAAAAATGTCATCCATAAGAAAGAGGATGGTTGTTACGCATGGACATATGACATTTGGGGATAGACTGGGTCTGTACTCGTTCTAGTTCTGGAATTCTACAATGTTCCATCTAATGTGAAAATGGAATTTTCTTATATGGATGAGAGTAATTTCTGTCATGGAAAGGTAAGCAATGTAGTAGTGACTGGTGACAGGAAATTACTGATATTAAAACTCAGAGGCCAGTGACTGTCTGAAGTTACGATTCCCATGCTTGGTCACTACTGGCATTTTTTGCCATGCAGAAAATTGCCAATGGGTGCCAAATTGACAGATGACGAAGAAGCAACAGTGCTCCTTATCAGCTGTGAAGTGGCATTAAAAATCTGCCAATCAATCTTGTAGAATACTGGGGCAGACATATTTACAGCTATGACATCTTTGACCAAGTCTGGAATCTTGACATGATGCATATATCAGTGGGACCTATACCAATGAGGTGAGAACAATGCTGGCAGTTGGTTCACCAAAATGAATGCTTTGACATTACGAGGGTCTCAAATTTTGTCAGAAAGATGGCTGTTGATTTCTGCGATTTCATCTTCCTCATCAGAGTCAACCAAGGCCTTAACCTTGTAGACCCAGTTCACTGCAGTTTTAGAAGGGCAATCAACTGGCAATACAATATGGTATATTTCTTCAATCTGAGCCTTAAAGCTAAACTTGGCCCATTCAATCATTAGATCACAGTGCGCTAGCAAATCGAGGTTGTCCCTGCATTCCATGGATGGGTCATCCTCATCTTGTATGCCTTCCATATTTGGGTACAAAACATTCCAAATGGAACTGATGATGCTGCCATGGCAGCTATAATTGATGCCAGATCAGCATCATTTTTATTTAGAACCAACTAGGTGCCATAAGAGGTCTTTTAGAGAAAACCCCATGGTGATATGATCATCCATTCAGGAGGAGCATTGATAAGAATTTTCAAGATATTTGCTGTCATGGCCATATTGGATCTCTGAGCAGCACCATTTTCTTTTAGGACCAACTAGATCTTGGGATGAATGTGTATGTGTAAAGTTCATTGCAATCCTGCAAACAGTTTAGGAGGAGTAGCCAAAACAACAGGCCATCCCTTCAGTTCTTTTATTCTATAACCTGAAGAGCTACAGTACGTGCATTGCGTTTATTGGAAAATCGATGTTGTTCCCATGATGGGCCTTAATCCTTTTCACGCTGTGTCCGTCACAGACCGGATATAGTGGTCATGCTGGATTACCCACGTCATGGCTCGTAATGGACAGATTAAGTTTTACTGCCCCACGTAGAAAGTTGCAGCAATATAATTATGTAATAGTGGATGTCCACTACATCACATGGCACTTACCTGTCGGCTCGGCTACAGTACACAGTGCAGAATGCTTTTTTTAAAAAGTTGTACACAATGCCATTTAATATTTAAAGACTCGCCCACTAAAACGCATGCGCACACGTGTCTTGCAAGAGATAAAGGATAAATTTCCGAGCAAAGAATCCTGAAACTATTTAGGTGCTTCACAAATTCATACCAAGTTTAATTATAGTGATTTTAATGAGAGAGAGAGAGAGAGAGAGATATATATATTCTCCTTTTTAACAAACAAAAAGGAAAAAGAAATCACACGTAAGTATTAGCGGTTTTCATTCTATTAAAAAAAAAAATCCAAGAAACCGTGATTTATTTTTTCATTCCCCCAGTCACTTTTAAATTATTTGCTTCAAATGTTTCCCACACAATGAAATATACACAGTGCTATCCAATATACAACTTTTACTAGTCCAGCCTGTTTAGTACTTATGACCCAAATATACATGTCCATGTGACACATTCTCAGGAACTAGACATGTGTTTACTTTTACCGTAGACCCACTGTTTTTGCACAGACTCTATGAAGCACATAATGCTGCATTCTATAGCCAACAGCTGTAGGAGGTAAACTTGTATTATTTTCAGTTAATGCTGATGCAATTTATTTGACACAGTACATTCTTTCAATCCACAAGACAAAATACTTCAAAATATAACTGAATGTCAAGCGAATACTGTTGATCAGTTTAACTACTAATTTGTTATATTTTGACCCAATTATCCTTTTTAAGAAGTTCACGTGAATACAAATAAAACATTTTGTACCCAAAGAACATGGATCCAAATGCGTATTTATACAGAGTTTAGCAATTAGGCCAACAATGTGAAATTACTGAAATTATGTCCATAATCTTCCAAACAGCACTGAATATTTGGGAACCAAAACTAAGCTTAAAAGTCACATGAACAAATTTTGGACTAGTACAATTAAAAGCAATAATAATTGATGATTAAATGCCTTAAGATATACCAGTAATCTGCATAGAAAAGGGTGGGGCCAGTAAGTATGTGCGGATGGAGGACATTCCCCCCCCCCCATATTGCACTAGCAGTTAATTTCTCCTGGACATTCATCGTATCATCATCATCTTTTGCAATTCAACCGAAATGCCTACATTATGCAGACTTAGTTGTGAAATGGGTATCTGCGGTAGATATAATTGTATTCACTGTACAATCAAAATAGCCTCCAGTTTAGTACATCGGTTTGATTTTAGCTTTAAAAGTGGAATGTCTCCTTGTTCATACTTTTTTCTTGTTTAACTTGTACTGTATTATGCATAAGCTGCACACTTCATATCTATCAATAATGCCTCGTATAATGCCCAAAATGGCCATGCCACATTTGCCAAGACTATAAAATCTATCTCTAATATCACTCATTGCTATTAATATATGACTTCTTATTTTTCACAGCTTTAAACATGTATGCCTAGTAGAATTTCGTTAACTACTCCAAACTGGAGATGGAAGAGGTTTTGGCTTCAAAGGTTGTAAATTCCAGTTATTTCCTGTTTATCTTGAACCGTTCATATTAATTCTAAGGCTGTCGCAAATATTGTCACAGTGTTCACTTTGATTATTGCAGTAATGCTCACTCATTAACCCTTTTGCAGCGGGATACGACTCCGGTTGTATGTTCACTACATTCCATCGATCACTTCACAGAAGCTTGTTTTTCACTTTATAATAAGTCATCAATTTATGTGTACTCTTTTGAAAAGAAGGAAATAAAGGTAGAAGGTATACATATCATTAACAGATTGTGTTTAAAAGACCCCAAAACTGGTAAAAATTTAATTTCAAAATCAAGTTTTAGCGTGCGGAGATAAAAAATATGGTGGTCATATCCTGAAGAGGGAAGTGAAGACAGTTATGTGCTTACTAATTAGTTGAAAATAAAGACCATTTCGTGTAGAAATTTTACATTCTAGGCAGTGGGGATCGTTATCTTTACTTCTTCAAAATGAATGGAGCTGACGATAACTGGTTATTTGAAAATTCGATTTCAAACCCAAGTTTTAATGCGTGGAAATCAACATGGCGGACAGCGCTGAAACAGCAAGTCAAGGCAGTGATGTGGATGCCAATTTTCATGAAAATATAAACAATTCTGATAAAAATTGATGTTTTAGGCATTGCAGATCGTGAGCTTGACTTCGACGAAATGAACAGCGATGATAACTGGTTAGTAGAAAATTTGATTTAAAAACTGAATTTTAACATGTGTAATTTAAAATAGCGGACAATACTGAAGTGGCCGTAAGTTGGATGCTGATTTTTATGAAATCATAGACAATTTTGTTGAGGAAATTTATATTTTAGGCAGTAAGAATCGTGATCTTGTTTGCATCAAATGAACTGAGCAGATGATAAATAGTTAATTGGTATTTTTTACTCAGATATTGACGATAATGAAGATGTGGATGCTTTTCAAGCTAACTGGACATTTTGAGAAGTTCACTTCTCATAAAGTTCGCACATATACCGATGTTGGGTGTGTACATAATATTATGAAATTTTACTGCATGCCTGGAAATGGACCAAAATAAACCCAACATAACTCGGATATTATTACATTAGAATTTATTTTGGAATAAAAACACTGAACCAAAATGAAAAGCTTTGTCGACCTACCATTAAGGATTATTCTGTCTGCGCTCCAATTCTCATGCGAGTAAATTTAATAAAATTGTAATAACTTTTGAAATTCTAGATGGATTTTTATTATTTTGACACCTTCTTAAATGGTGTAAAATTTCCCCAGATTTCATACACTTACATATAGGAGGTAAAATGAATATTGCAGATAGGAAAATTGCATTGAAAGTTAAGTTACACACAAAAAATGTAAAGTAGTTTTTTTTGCTTACATAACTTTACCTTCAACTGAAGTTTTACGTCTGAAAATTTTCAGTGAAAAAATATATGACCTTAAGGAAAACTGTTTGCTTTTTAAAACGGTATAAAACATCGAAAAATAATTTGAAAAAATTGTCCTTTAAAGCCAGATTGACCAAAATCACAGCACTGTCTCATGCTGCTACACCACTGACTGAAAAAATGTCCAGTTCTACAGAACTGCCTGTCTGATTGAGCTTTAGTATGAAAAGGATTATACTTTCAATCTATTAAATTTCTGAAGCCTAAAGTTCGTACACGTTAATTATGACCAGATTCAACAATAGATAATAAGAACATAAGAAAAGCACACTCATAGCAGGTTGATAACCCTATTAATTATCTAAATTCTTTTTAAATACAAATTGAATTGCTAAGCAGAAATTTACCTCTTTACTTATTTTGACTAAGGAATCAAAATTTTATTTATAAATTTGTCAGTTGACGAATTCCAAAATGAAGATAAACTTAGCACATTTAAAAAATGCATACTCTCTAATTATCAATGCCTGTTTTCCAAGTTAGCGATAAAAGCTACGGGTATATTTGATCGATAGTTACGGTGCATAATCTCTCTCTGTCTTTTGCATGTAATAAACACATTTTATTACAAAGAAAGATGAAATTTTTTAGAAAAAGAAAGCCTGTAGTGTAATACACCTTCCTGACAAGCCATTGTTAACATGTGTAGTGGCTGACTTGAAAGTAAAAATGTCACTCATTGGCTGCTGCTTGATGATAGATTCACAAAAAAAGTGACAAAGAAAGTAACTTTTTTCATAAACATCACTTCATTTATGGCATGAACAGCCACTGATAGAGAGCAGCCTTCAATATCGTGTAAATATCGTGTAGATGAATTCACACATTTAAATATTATCATACTCTCAAATAATCAGTCATTTTCTAAGTCATCAGATAAAGCTATTTGTATACCGATTTTAATAATTTCTTTAAAGGAGGTTTTGGAAATAGTATGGGCATTTTAGAAGGAAACTATGATGTGAATCAGGACCATTACAACTCGTTACATGTAAAAGCTTGGTCCTTAATTGAGAAAATAAAAATACTATATATTGTTTGCTTTATATACCACTTGAAACCAGTTTTACACGATAATATTAGAACTTAACAGCTATGCGTTTTAGTCTTAATTCGTTCTTCACAAAGTAATATCTTCTTAGTTTTAAAGTGTTTGATTTTGTGACAAGAAGAAATATTTTCATTCAACAGTGTTTATTTTGAAACATCGAAGCGCGACATTGACCAGTAGCTGCTTGTAACTGCCCTAATTTAAGTCATTTAAAACTTCTACTCTATTTGCTTATTATGCTACGGAGGGAGGGGAGGTTTGTAGACTCGGAGAGGAAGAGAAATGGAGGGGATGGGATATAGCTTCAAACAAATACACTTGTTCTGATTTTTAGGGAAAAAAAAGAACTAAGTTTAGACAACTACAAGGCCATTACACTTTTTTCTAAATATTAGTTGACTGGTAGGTCTATAATTGGGAAAATAAAAAATATTTAGTTTTTTTATATAATGCTAGAGACCAGTTTTGCACAATAATATGAGAACTTAACATCAAATGCATTTCTTGGTCCAAATTTGTTTTTCACAAAGCAACATCTTTTTAGTTTTTAGATGTGTGGTTTTTGTGATATTTTCATTCAACAGTTAATGTAAAGTTTGAAACATCGAAGCACGACATTGAACAGTAGCTGATACATGTAGGAACTGTCCTGACTGACTGTAGTTGACTCGAGGCAGGAAGCTAGTGTAACAGGTGTAGCAGCTGACTTCAAAGTAAGAATGTCACTCCTCAGCCAGTTTCCTGGTGAAGCATGTAGATTCGTGAAAAAAGTGAGGACAGAAAGTAACTTTTTTCCTCATTTAAATCCCTTTGTTCATGACATAAATGGCCACTGATAGAGCACAACAGTCAATACAGTGTATACAATTCCACACATTAAAAAAATTGTCGTACTCTCTCATAAATTATGTTATTTACAAAGTTTAAGTGTAAAAGTACAGAAGAACCTTTTCATAGCTTGTGTATCTTTTTTATTTTAATATACGATGCCATGTTATTCTTGTAGAATAAACTTTGGAAAGAATTATGACATACATGTTATAATGTTCCAGTGTTTTTTATTGTACATGTCTGATATATATAGTATGGCGTTCGTTTGTAATCTCTTTTTGAGTTTTATATGCATTACTGCTTTCAATAATTTCTTCAAAGTGGGCATGGAAATTAAAGGGAAACTATGACAAATTTATAACCAGTACACAAAACACTTTTATGAAATATCATTTATCGAGAAAGAACATCAAAGTTACCGTTTAAAGTTTATACAGGTAAAAGTATGAAATTGACACCTGCCATGGTTTGATTTATGGTGTCAGGGTTTCTTCCATCTGTTTGTTTAGTGTGTTGACTTGCAGAGTGAATACAACAGAATCAGCGAGTGGTGCCATAAAACCCACTAAGGCTGCAATAAAATCCGGACTTCCACAGGATTTAGTGGATTTCCACTGGACTGGAGGGAAAATCCACCAGACTGAGTGGATTTTCACTACTCATAGAGGGTACTTAATCCCTACCCCTCTTTCCATGTGAGTGGTCAATCCGTAAAAACATGATGTGTGTACTGTAAAAATCGCACAGAAAAATGAACAGAACGTGCAAATATCGTGCATATTTTCAAGCCCTACCTTTATTTCTTCATCAAATCCATGTTATATTCAGAAAATGTTCAGTTATAGAATAAACCCTGTACAGATTATCATCATCCATCTTGTTATGGCAAGTGCCTTCAGATCCTTTACATCTTTACACGTTACAACCCTTACGACTGCAAACAAAAAAAGTCAAACCTGCTATAACGGCAACCTCTGTAGGGGTAATCTGTGTAACAATCCCTGGAAGAAAAGGTCCCTGATAGTTGGTATAACTTCACCTGTATTAAACAATAACCTGCTAATAAAGGCCACCGTCTGCTAGTAAACAGGCAACCTTTCAAGACCAAAGTAAACTGTATGAGCTAAAAATATATATATTATGTAGTAATTATATCAATACACTGTGCTGGCTCTACAGTGGACCCTCCCCCCCCCCATCAGCATCCACCCACTTTATACAGCCAGAATCCCATGGCACCGAGGAGTTTGCGTTCAAATGTACCCCTCAAAGACAGCCACCCCAGTGTCTTGACCAGCAGAGAGCATATTTGTGCAAAAGCTGTCAAGTTTACCCCTTGCAAGCGGCCATATAATGGAGTTTACACATAGAAATCTCACGAATATTGGTTTATTCTAAATTCAACACACTGACATTTGTTATTGGATATTATTATGACCAATAATTATCAAGATGACAAAAGCTAACCACTGAGAAGCACAGTATTGTTCAGCTCAGCATGACATCCGGTCACCAGAAAGTAAAAATTGCATGTTAGCCATTTTGGCTCCTCTCTCATAGATTAAGAAATGTACTTGAAAGGGTACCAGACTAAAACCAGTGGATCACATGACAAGCTCACTTACTTTGTAAACACAGAGCATCTCATGTAATAACTACAGAGTGCCAATGAAGGAACAAGTTGTTGCAAAAGATGCAGAATATCATCAGACATTCTCAATGTAAAAGCAAGTGAAATCAATTCGACAAAACGAAAAGAGGGAGAGTCCTTTGTTTACTACCAAGAAATTTGATGTCAGAAATATTCATATAAACATCATCAAGGTACATTCTACTGCAGCAGGAAAACAGAATTAATTGAAAGTGATAGTTACAGCCAGATGTTTGTACCCTGATTTTACTGACAAAGTGGTTTTCCACCATTACTGATGATTATTCATAATTATTTTAAATAACATTGATACAAGTTTCATCACATTGATTCCATAATATTCTTGTGATTTTTAGATGAAAATATTAAATATTTAAAAAGCAGTTACACCTTACATATGTTATATGTAGTTATTACTCACATATGTGTGATCCCCCTCTAGAAAGGCCACCCCTCTTATAAGGCCATTTTCTTGCTTCTGTAGGGGTGGTCTTTTAAGCGGCAAACCACTATACTATTTTTACCTTTAATTTTTGCCTCTATTCTGGCATCCAACTCTGCTTCTTTCTTAATGGCTTCATCAGATGCCTGTGGCGCTCCTTTGAAAGCTACTATTACAATACTCATATTATCTCTGCTACCCTGAAATGAATAAGAAGCAAAAATATTAAGCATCTGACTGAGGGGAAATGAAAGAACTAAAGATGTATTCATAGAACCAAGATGCCCAACCACACTGAGTGAAACAGATCTAATGCAAAACTTAACCAAGGTATGATGGACACAGGGACAAATGGATGGATGGGCAAGGATAGCAATAATATATATATATGCCCTACCACTGTTATGGTGTGGCATACAGTAAAGTTTAGGTCTACCAGGGTTCATACCAAAAATGTAATGACCAAATTTATGAACTTTTCAAGGGCTCGTTATAATTTTGAAATTAACTTGCCCTCTTTTAAAGTAAAATTCTGATACTTCTTTCACTGTATTTGTCTTGAGTGCATCTTCCAAATTACCAAATTATAATATAAAGTACGAAAATGTAGTTTTTGGGGGGAGTAAAACTAATTTTTTATTACGTAATACTTTACATCATCACTATTATTAAGCGTTACCTTTCCGCAATGGAAATACCTTGTTCATGCTAGATGCACCAACTCCCTGTTCTTGAGATTTCTTAGAACATGTGCATAGACCCAGTTTGACCTACATCATCAACTATAGCGCTTAATAAGATTCAAGAAGTGAGGATCTGAACCAATGAATTGACCTTTGGAAAATGTAAGTCTGTTCAAAAGCGAAAGGGAAATAACCGTTGATTGTAGAGGTTGAACAAAATCTCTCCTCAAAAAGAGAAGAAAATCTGCAACTGCAGCAAGTGAGGGTTGGCAAGGATTAACACATTTCCTAGTGCACCAATCACATACGATTTTTCGCTCTGCCTTGTAGAAACTTTGCTCGAAAATTTTGCCAATAGATCGCTTGAGATGAGCGAAGCATGAAGGTGGAGAATCTGAGGATTGGTGTGAAGTAGTGTACCTCTGTCTTGTGAGAAGATTGTCCCACTGAGGTAATACCGTTGGTTTGTCGATCAATAGGTCAATGAGGTTGTTGAACCACAACTTCTGAGGTCTCAGAGATGCAATCAAGATGATCCATGCTGTGGATGTGGATGTCCTAATCTTGTGCAGTACTTGTGGAATTAACCTGAAGGGGTAGGAATGTGCAAGCGAACAATCAATCCCAGTTCAGGCTGAAGGCATCCACTCCCAGGTTGCTTGGTCTGGGACTGGGGAGACATAAAATGGGAGTTTGTTGAGTTTTGTTGCAAACAAGTCCATTAGAGGTGTCTTCCATAGAATGAAGACAGATTCTGCAACTGCTAGACAAAGAAACCATTCTGTTAGGACTATCTTGCCTGTTCTGGACAGACTGTTGGCAAGAATGTTTTGCTTCCCTGGAATATGACAAACTCCGAATGTAATCCCTTCTGATTCTGCCCAATGCAGAAGGTTCCAGACTTCCATTCAGATAGAAGGAGCACGAATACCTCCTTGTCATCCGAGGTATGCAAACACTGGAGTGTTGTCTGAAGAGACCATGATGCAATGCCCTTAAACATGTTCAATGCACCCTTTTAGGGCAAAAAACATGGCTTTAATTTCAAAATTGCTGATGTGGAGGAAACTGTCTTTCTGTGACCAATGGTAGTGGAGAAGTAATCCTTCCAACTCTAAATGAGTCCCCCCAACCTGAATCTGACGCGTCCGTGTACCGATACAGTGAGGTTCTGGGGCACGCAGGGGAACTACCCAAAGAAACTTGTCTCAATTGTACCACCACTTGAGGTGGAACTGAAAGGTCGAACCCAGAGAAATTTGATCTGACAGTGCATCCTTGTGGGGTTTCCAAACTGCCAACAGGAAAAATTGAAGAGGACGTAAATGAAGTCTCACTAGGGATACCAGGTCTGCTGCAGAATTCAAGGTTCGCAGAGGAGAGAGGTA
This sequence comes from Margaritifera margaritifera, assembly GCA_029931535.1. Lineage (NCBI taxonomy): Eukaryota > Metazoa > Mollusca > Bivalvia > Unionida > Margaritiferidae > Margaritifera > Margaritifera margaritifera. Next base: position 1,790,085 of record JAQPZY010001289.1, read on the forward strand.
CAGACAAGCCAACAACGAAGTCTTGGTCTGTAACATCCTTTAAAGTGCCATTATTTTGTGTATCCTCTCTGGGGGAACATGAACATGGACCAGAGAGGTAAGGAAATTTATTCATATGTACATGAAATCCTGAAAGGGAATGAAATCGGATTTCTCTAGGTTTGGAATCAGTCCTGATAGAGTCACTACAGACCAACAGTGGAGCATGCAACTTAATAGGGACTGTTTGTTGTCACTGTTGTGTAGCAGCCAGTTGTCGAAATAGTGGATTAGCAGAATCCTGAAGTACCTCAAGTGCACATCTATTACTCCCATGACTCTGGTGAAGACCAGGGCAAATACTTCCTGTCTGCTTGAGAACCGTAAATATTTTTTGTGCGGAGGAAAAATCAGGATGTGGAAGTATGCATCCTGAACATCAAGGGAAACTGCCCAGATGGCCGGTTTGATAGTGTTCTGAACTGAAGTTGCAGTTTCCATCTTGAAAGTTCCCTTTAGCAGAAATTTGTTTAGTGGGGGGGGGGGGGGGTCTGCCCTTTTTGAGGACCAGAAATATCCAGGAGTGGAAAGTTGGCGACTGGATGTTCTGAACCCTCTCTGCTGGGCCTTCTGAAGAAGAGTGAGCACTTATTCCTTTAAATTTAATACGTTTGATTGATGGAAGATGGAAGAAGATGAGTGTCCTTGAGAGAGGAGAGTTCTGTGAAGCATAGACGTAAACCCTCCTTCACTATAGAAAGGACCCCCCGATCTTCCGTAATGTTCATCCAGGCCTCTGAAAAGAGGGCCAATCGAGCATCTACGTGTATTAAAGGAAGAGGTATGCACTGCAGTAGAGGTGAGGTGTCACTAGGGATGAGCCCCGCTCCTGTTTGGGAAAGGAAGGCACTTGTTGCCTCTCCACTTACCCTGTTTCATTTGTGGAGCAGACTTATAGGGTGTGTGACTACTTTGTTGTTGTGGTTGCATACCTATTAGTTCGAATTGTGGCTGACCTATGGCTAGATCAGGTTGTGTGCGAGTACTGGCTGGTTTCAATGGGCCAGCAACCAAAGCAAGGGACCTATGTTGCTGGTCCCTAAAATCCTGAGAAGCAATAGTAGGAATGAGACTGCTGAATAAGATCTCAGAATCCAAGAGTGCAGCCTTCAGAAGATTTTTGCTACGTTCTAGCATAAATTTTGAAGAGTCCAAAGCTGCATCTCGACAGACTTTTAAGAATCCAAATCTGCATCTCAACAGAGGTGAAGAAGCTCTATTGACAACGCCATCACTGTAGACGATGCGTGTCTAGAAGACTTAGCCACAGCCTCTAATAGCTGTTGCAAGGCAACGGGTGACAATGATTCTTCCTTCAGTAAACTGAAGAAAGCTGCTAAAAACAGGTCTGCATGTGAAGCTATGGTCATTAATGACCTGGCCTTTGGCTCTAAAGCCTCAAACCGAGAAGTGAGCATAGAAACCTACTGAAATGCCTACTTTTGAAGCTTTGGCTTCCACAGGGGTGGAGCGTTTCACTGGCCAGGCAGATGAATGAACCTTATAGCTCGAGGCTGATATTAAGGGTCTCAATGTAGCAAGGGGGACAAATCACCCTTTATTTCATCTCGCTGATTCTTGACTTTTGCTCAGCTTCTCTGGCCATCGAAGAGTGAGGAAGCAGCTGCAAGTCCGGTCTGGGCATTGCCCATGACAGTTTTTCTTGTCAAGAAAGTTTCTTATTGTCACTTAACACTTGGGCTTAGCGCACATGTCTGGGAGAAGGCTGTAGACTTCGTTGACAGCCACACTGAATGACCAAGTCTCCTCCTCCTCGACTACTTGTGATGCTTGGTGATAAGGGTTTGGAGATTCTCAGAAGGGGGGCGGGGGGTATATACGCTATCCATCAGAACTTCAGTAAATTCCAGTAATCTATGATAATCAACAAAGCATCATCATCTTCCTGTTCCAAACTTCAGTGGGTTACAGGAGAAATGGATCCAGGATGATCAATCTCCTCGAAGGGCAGGAATTAGGGACATAGATATTGTGTGACTTAACATGGGGAGTGACAGAACTATCCCTAATGGGTTTCATGTCAGAAGAGTGAGAATTCTACTCATGTCTCCTTGGCCTCTTAGAGGAAGGGGGACTAACCATCTTCTTCCTTGATGACCTTTCCTGTGGAACTTGTGAGTGTCGTTGGACCTCATCATTTGTACATGCAGGGAGCCACATAGACGACATCCATGGTGGTATAGATTGTTCTTTCCCAAGAACGGGTAAGTTCCACATACCAAAAGGATTAAATGGGAACATGGGAAAGGAAAGGACATCAGTCCGATTTTTGATCCCGGAGTGTGCATAAAAGCATGCCCTCTCCCTGTGATTGAATAATTAGGTAATGTAGCGGAAGGGGTGTATTCAAACCTATCCCTGGTGCTATACCTAGATTCGGCAAGTTGTAAAGACCGGTACCCGGTGTCTTGTGCCCAGTGCCCAGGACTCGGTGGTCAGTGACCAGTACCCAGTGACAAGTGACCGGAGAATGACCTGTCTCTTACAGTCAATGGGAGTCTAGATTTTAGGGAACTTGCCTCAGAACTAGAATGGCTAGAACGATGTCTAACCCTCTTGGGGTTGCATAATCTACTCCTTGCCTGACCTCAGGTACTATGGGAATCTTGCCCCTCCCCAGAAAGGGAGGCACAAGGAGTCTCCATATTAGGACTCAGTTCAACCATCACCTGGGGTATTACTGTGCTTGATCCTGGAAAAGTGCTTCCCCACTCTGATTGCCCTTTACAACAGAAGCTGCCTTCTTTTAGAAGATGCACTATCCTGTCTAAAAGAGGTACTGCTCCTTCCTTTTTTCTTCAGGGGAGCACACACAATCCTCTGAGAAATATGTTACTACCGGACATGTTATAACAGTATTTCTCTCCTAGAAGATGCTGTCTCTCTTGGTTTTATTAGAGGAGATGCAGTCAATTCCAGCCAAGTTTGCACAGTTTGAGCTCTACCTGATCATGAGGGAGAAGGAGAACACGCTTCCTTCCTCTTCTTATATGAGCATAAACTTTTGGCAAGGTCCCAAATGTTGTCCGACCATAGACATCAAATGGGACATCCGTACACCTGTGTACATTCTGTGCACAATATACAAGTCGAGTGAGTGTCCCATGGGCCTTTCCTATGCCCCCACTTTCCAACCATTTCAGACATCTGTAAAAAGAATCTGAAAACAAGAAACTTTACAGTGGTCCCCCTCTTGAACGGCCCCCCACTTTATACAGCCACAATCTCTTGGCACTGACGAGTTTGTGTTCAAAAGTACCCCTCAAGGACAGCCACACCTCTAACGCAACCAGTGGCCAGCATTTTAGTGCAAAAAGTCAAATTTACCCCTCGCGAGCAGCCACAACATTTTTGTTTACAGATTAAAATCTCGCAAATATTTTTTAATTTCTCAACTCAACACATGCCAATAAAGTAACTTTAATCCATGCAAAGAGGTAAGTAATCCGATTATCCTTACTGCCGTGTGTAATTATCAAGATGACAAAAGCTAACCGCTGAGAAGCACAGCATTGTTCAGCTCAAGTCGGTGTGACATCCATTCGCCAGATAGTAAAATGGTATGTTAGCCTTTCTGGCTTCCCTCTCTTAGATTATGAAATGTACATAACCGGGTACCAGACTGGAGAAGAAACAAAAAGTCGATCACGTGACAGACTCACTTCCGTTGTAAACAGTGCCTCTCATGTGATTGCCTGCGAAGGAAGTTGTCGTAAAAAATCGTCAGACATTCTCAGTTTAGAACGAAAAGTGAAAGAAATTAGATTAAATGAAAAAGGAAGAGTCTTTTGATCACTACTGAGAAATTTAATATCAAAAGATTCAAATAAACATCATCAATATACATTCAACTGCATAGAGTAGGAGACGGAATCAACCGACATACAGTGATAGTTACAACCGAATGTTTGTTGCCAGAATTGATCGACAAGGTGGTTTTGCACCACGAATCATGATCATTCATATTTTTTTAAAATCAACATTGATATTAGTTTTATCACATTAGGTCCTTAACCAGATAATATTCAAGCCATTTTTATACAAAAATATTAATTATATAAAAATTAGTTACATCTTTTATACTTTATATGTAGTTATTACTCACAACTGTGATCCCCGTCTAGAAAGGCCACTCCTCTTATAAGGCCATTTTCTTGCTGCAGCAGGGGTGGCCTTATAAGAGGGGGACCACTGTAGTAAGATAAAAAAAGAGAAAAATAATAAGGGTTGTATCAGCCCTATTGTTACTCTTTACTACTTATCTGATCTCAGAATCTGTCTTCAAAAAGGTCAAAATAACTGTTCAGAGGATTGCATTGCACTCAGTACTGATTGGTGTTTTTTTTACTTCTCCTATGCGAGGAAAGGCATATTCCCCCATTTTCCCCAAACCTGTTAACTTACAACACAAAGCACACATTGCCATGGATTTATCCCCTTTGAACTCTCTAATCCACAAGTATTTGGAATCTGTGATCCATCTCTGATTGAACACGAATTTCCCCATCATTAAAGCAGAGGAAGCCGACATTCACCATGCTCCATCTGTCATTTGCAATGGCTCATTTATCGAAAATAACACCTACACTATGCTTTAGGAAGTTAGAGTAAAAACATATCAGTCTGGCCATAAGACAAGGGATAATACCTAAAGTATCCAAATCAACATAATGCATGGAAAAATGAAGGATTAGAATGATTGTTAATGCTCAGTTTTCTCCCCAGAATAATTAAATACATAAATAAGAAACACTTAATAGTAACAAGTCAAGAATTGGCAAAATTTAAGGGCTTTTAAAGAATTCCCAATGCAAATTTAAGGATGTTTCAAGGGCTTTTCCCACATTTGCTAATTTTCCAGACCAGCATGAACCATGTCTGCATATCCAGTACAGCTCATAAAATTTTTTATTTTTCCATGCATCGAGGTGGGGGTGGAGAGAGTATGGAGAGCATTAAGAAGAAGTCCTTCCACCATCTGCCATTTAATTACATGAGAGAGAGAGATAGAGGGAGAGAGAGCATGGTGAAGCACTAAATTATCTACATTGTTGCCTTGATAAATTATGACACATTTTTTTTTAATTCTTCCAGATGACATTTTATATAACATCAATGCTATCAGCAAAATATGCACCCTGACAGAGTTGCTACAGCTTCTCATGAAAAATAGCTCCGCACACCACACTTTCTCACCGAGTCACATCTGACCACTACTGCAGAGTGCACATGGTGTCGATACAGTGGGTGTGATTTACTGTTTATGACCCCAGCAAGCATGTGCTAAAGAGTTTCAATGAGAGACAGAGAGAGAGAGCAAAAGAGAGACCGAGGGAAAGAGAGAGCACGGTGGGCCACTAAGTTATCTACGTCGTTGTCCTTATCAATTAACTGACATGGTTTTTTTTTATTTCTTCTTAACATCAACATTATCAGCACAGAGGCCATCTGCTCTGGGACTGGGGAAACAAAAAAAGGGGAGCATGTTGTTGAGCCATGTCGCAAACAAGTCCACCAAGGGTGTCACCCACAGTATGAACAGCAACTCTGTTACATATTGGTGCAGAGACCATTCCATGAGGACTACCTTGCCTCTCCTGGGCAGACTGTCTGCCAAAATATTCTTCTTACCAAAAAAAAAAAGACAAACTTAGAGGGTAATACCTTCCAAAGTTCCCCTGCGAAGGAGGTTCCAAACCTCCATGCAAAGAGAAGAGCATGTGTGCCTCCTGGTCACCTGAGGTACACTACCACCATCGTGTGGTCAGAGGAGACCATCATACATTGACTCCTTACTTGGTTGATGCACCCCTGTAGGGCTCAAAATACAGCTCTCATTTCCAAATTGTTTATTTGTAGGGTAGATTCTTCCACAATCCCTGAAAAACTAGCTCTTCTCGCTCCAAGTAGCATTCCATCCCAAATCTGATGCTTCCATGAACAGATAGGAATGGGGCTTGAGGCATGCATGGGGACTCTGGCCAGAAACCAGTCCTGATTTGCCCACTAACTCAAGTGGTGGTGAAATTCAAATTGCAGAGAAATCTGAGCTGTCATGGGATCCCTGTGTGGTTTCTAGTTTTCCAGGAGAAGATGCAAGTACAGTCTTCCTAGGGGAACCATGTCCGCTGCCGAGTTCAAGGTCTCCGGAAGAGATTGATATAGGCGAGCCAACAACAAAGTCTAGACTCTTAATGCCTCCAAAAGGGCCAGGATTCTGTCTACTCTGTTCGGCGGGACGCATACTAATCCCCTGCTGGTGTGGAAGTTAATTCCCATGTATATGAAATCCTGAGATGAAACTAGTTCTGATTCCTCCAAGTCTGGCATAAGGCCCACCTGGGTTGCTATGAACCAGCAGCAAGACAGATCTTGACCTTAGGTGGGTGGAGACTACTCTGGTAAAGGCTCTGGGTGCAAAAAGCAAGATTGGAAATCCTTCCTATTCCAACAAAACTTCCTGTAAGGAGGAAAAATTGGGATGTAAAGGTACGCATCATGGAGACCACCCAATCACCAGACATTATGGCATTCCTGACTGAGGCTATTTAAGGTGGAAATGTCCATAATAAGCTAAAACTTTCCACCTTTTTTGGATACCAGGAAAATCTGGGAGTAGAAGGCTAGAGACTGGTCATTTAACAGCCTCTCTACTGTGCTCTTCTGTAGAAGGGAGTTCACCTCTTCCCAACTTAGAAAGGGGAGAGGGACCCACAAACTTCATCCCTGGGCCATTCTGTCAACCCTGTCTAGCAACCAACGGGCAAGGAGGTTTAAATTAGTGCTGCTTCTTGGACTGTTGTTGGTCACTTAAGTCTTGTGATGCCAAGGAGGGAATGAGCCCTCTGAAGATGTTCTCTGGCTCCAAAGGAACAGCCTGAAGAAGATTCTTACTGTGCTCTATTAAGACATTAGGAGTGTCCAAAGCAACATCATTACGGAGGTGGAGGAGCTCCGCTAACAACGCCATGGATATGGATAAAGCATGCCACGAGCTTTTGGCAACTGCCTCCAGCAAGTGCTGTAGCATAGCTGGAGAGAGATTCCTCCTTAGGAAGACTGAAGGAGCTGCAGAGAAAAGATTGGTATGTGAGGCTATGGTGACAAGTGACCTAGCCACACGTTTCAACACCTCCAGAGTCTAAACTGGAAGGAAGGCCTATGTCCTAATAGAAATGCCCACTTGTGATACCCCAGCATCCAAGGGGGAGGCTTAAGGGGCCAGGCAGGGGAGTGTACCCTGTAGCAAGCTGCAGATACCAGAAGTCACAGCATAGAGGGAGAGATAAGGACTGACCACCCCTGCCAAGCAAACTCCTGGCTCTTACAAAACCTTTTAGAAAGCTCCAAAAGGAGATCTGAGTGTGAGGAAGCCCCGGAGAGTCTCTTCAAACTGGAGTGAATTTTCTTGTCCTCTGAGCCCGAGGGCTTGGGACACAAATCCCAGGGTATCAAAAACCCGATCTCTATCATCTGCCACCCAAATTTATGGGTGAAAAGAGGCAGGGGTCCTGAAAGGAGGAGGAGGCATTGTCTCATCCTGTTCTTTGGCAAACTCATTAGAGTCCACTAGGACTGAAAGGAAGTCTTTTTCCTGCTCTCGCTTTCAGGAGGCAGAAATTGCGACCCCATGTCTCTCTGATGCCATGAAGACCTGGGGATAGGGGAACCTCATCCTGTAACTCCTCACAAAGAATGAGGGAGCTGCCCCAAGTAGCAGACTCAACAGGAGGATGAGAATGTTCTCGACCTTCCTGGAGCATTTAATGTAAGAACCCGGCCCTGCTCATTCCTTTTCATCTCCACATTAGCAGATTATGTTGGGCCATGACCCACATCAACCCTGCTGAGGCAAAGGCCCTGATGTCCAAGACAACATAAATGGGAAGGACAATTCACTTCCCTGAAAAGGATGTGCCCACATCCTGCAGGGATTAAGCGGGATTATAGGAAAGAGATGTATGCTAATCTGATCCCCTTCCCTAGTCTGGCACATGTACGCTGACTCAGTCCACAACAGGGTTGATCAGTAGCCTGGCAAGAGAGGGGATCTCTACCCAATCCCTGTTCCCATACCAAAGGGCTCTAATAACCAGTGACAGGTGACTCCGATCATGCAGGAAGACCACTCCTCAGATCTTATAGAGCTATATCATAGCTCTTCCCTTCCAGGGTGGCTCGATCTACCTGTCACAATCACTGGGCTATAGGCTCTGAGAGGGTGCTTCTCCTCCCTCACTGGGGGTAGGTGTGGATTGGGGGGGGGGAGGAAATGGACTCGCTCTCTGCCCTAGTATTTCCTCCCTTAAGAGTGACCATGGACCCAACCATAACAGGCACGGACTAGTTGGAACTGTCAGGGGTTCATGGGCTTTATTCATCTCTGCAGAGACTGATCCCCTATACTCCTTGGATCGAGAAGTGCCCTTCTCCACCGAAGAGCTAGAGGACCTTTTCCTCCTCCCCTTGCAAGTGTATCTACTTTATGTGAGGTCCCAGACCTTGTCCAACCATAAATAGCAGAAAAGATACCCATCTGTCCATTGTCAATTAGTACAAGGCAGGTGGGATACATATCCCATGGGACTACTTTATGCCCATATTTGCCCCCACTCTTCAGCACATTGCTGCCAATAAACATCTGAAAAAAAGGAAAATAATAAAAAATAATGAATATAATATTAATGAATGGAGTGAGATCTAAAGTCAAACACAATCTGATCTCAGCAACACTTAACCTGCCCATATGGTATTGATGAAAAATATGAACAGTGCAAGACCGGTGGCCAAACATGATTAACATCAGCAATACTTAACCTTAGTACTCGTGATGATGAACGCTGTGAAACCAGCATACACTATATTATTATAATGAATATGTGGGAGTGCGATCCCAATTCACTCTAGATGATAATGAATGGTGTGCAACCTGTGGTTAAACACAATGTATCAGCAATACTTAACCTGAATATTGATGACAATGAATATTGTGAAACCAGCAAGATGCAATATTATTATAATGAGTCACTCTAAGGGTCTGATGCTCTTCTGGGCAAAAAGAATTTTTAGGACTTCAAAATGAGACCATTTCTTCCTTTTAACTGCTGGGTGTTGAAACCATCTCCGATATTATTCAGCAATAAAAAGATTTTCAAACTAGATGCTGTGGTGGACATATTGGATGTCTAATTGGCACTATTTTCATTTAGGACCAAGTAGACATCATTAGATATCTTGGTGAAAACCCCATGTCAGTATGACCATCCATTCAGAAGGAGTAGTGACAAAGATTTTCACGACAACCGTTGTGGAAGCCACATTGGATTTAAAATTGGCAGCATTTTCAGTTAGGACCAACTAGGCTTCATGTGGAGTAGCAGCAACACGATTCTGACCAATTACACATTATAAGAAGTCTTCTGGTGACAACCCCATGTCAACATACTTTTTATTCAGGAGAAGTGGCAATAACAAGATTTCAAGATGGCCACAGTGGCAGGCATATTAGATATCAGATCAGCACAGCACCCTTTTCATTAGAACCAGCTATATATCATAAGAAGTCTTCTAGTGAAAACGCCATGTCAATATAACTTTCCATTCAGGAGGAGTAGCAATAACAAGATTTTCAAGATGGCTGCCACTGTGGCCATATTTGATGTCAGATAGGCACCATTTTCATTTACGACCAACTAGACATCATAAAAGTCTTTTAGTGAAAACCCTATGAAGATATGACCATCTATTCAGCAGGAGTGGTTATCACAAGATTTCAAGATGGCCACTGTGTCAGCCATATTGGACATCAGGTAGGTACCATTTTGATTTAAGGGCAGCTAGACATCACAAAAAATCT